>JAOUZG010017314.1:799941-831569 GCA_026289955.1 Argiope argentata
AGATCTTTGCGCTCTGAAGATGAATGGGGTTCACAATTTAAATTCAGAGTTCGAAAAGTTTTGCAACAATTATTGGCTCTAAATGGCACATTGAAATTCAAATGACATGAACCTCGCAAACAAACTTTTTGAGCAATGACACTTGGTAATAGTGATTGATCTGATTCTAGAAAATAAAAAAAAAACATTTCTAGAAATTGTACTATATAATCATTCGATTGAAGGCGTTTATTTCATTCTTCTTTCGTAAACTTTTATTATTTTTCTTTTTTCTTTTTTTAAATGGTGTGTTTCAAATGATATATAATGTAGCATATTAAATTGATCGCAGTTATTTATCATTAACGAATCTGCATGAGCGGAAAGGGGTAAATGTTTTAGGAGAAGGGAAAAAAGATTTAAAAATGAAGTATCACTTCTGCTAGCCATTTGCCTTTGGGGAAAAAGGTGCAGGTGGTTGAGCATGGATTGTTTAGATGCGGTTATGCAAACAAGAACCAACAGTCATTTTAGGGATTTGGTTTTTAATATTGTTGTTGTACCGATGGCTATGTTTAAATAAACACTATTCAAAATTGATACAAAGCTAATCCATCGTAAAAAGAAACATTTATTACCCAAATAAACAATTTTAGTTACTTAAAGACATAAGTTTTAAAATTTTCATTGTTTTAGGATGTTATAGTTTCTGTTAACAGAATGATGTCTAACATATAAAATTCCCTACAGGACAGGCAACTGAATATAGAGCCGTCAAATATATTATGTTGTTACTTCTTGGATAGTAAGTGGTCAGTAAGAATGTTTTTCTTTGTACGGAATTTTAAGCAGATTTTTAATTTATTAACAATTAATCGAAATCGTCCTGTTCTTCTAAATTTCGTGTTTGATTTATTAATTGCATTAACTAGTATAGTGTAAATATTCTTTAAATTATTAAGATTTTTTAATTGCAATTATAATTATTTGAAACTCTATTTTTTTATTGATTTATATGATATGAATTAATTATATTCTGAATTTTGTTTATTTTTTATAAGCTATAAAGGAAAATAACTCAATTATCATAAACTCCAATTTTGAGATGTTTAAAATAAAAATTGTTGTTTGATCTTGCTATTAATAAAACTACTATCAATAGTGTGTACTCTATTGAAACATCTCTATCTTATTAGACAAGTTAATTACTATAATAATAAAATGCTTTACTTAACTCATCGGATCGATCAACACCCACCAAAACCATCGTGATGGAGTAAAAAAGAGTTATTTACGATAAATTTAGAAAAATGAAAATGAAAAATTAAATATTATCTTTTGAAATGTTTGAAGTGGCTCTGTAAATAATAAATCGTGAGTCAAGATAGAAAAAAAGTTAAGACCTATTTTCTATTTAAGGATTTTACTAACATCACTTTGAATATATCCATGAACAAAATTAGATAAAATGTATACTTTTTCTATATTTTAACAAAATGAGAACTGAATGTCTCATTATTGTTGAAATATATGAGTCATTTCAATAGTTTTAATGGCGCCGACTCTTAATAGACTTGTTAAACAAGGAAACTACTAAAAACAATTTTGAAATGGAAATGAAAATTAAAAACCTTTTCAAATGCTACTTTTTATAATTATAAAGGACATTCATGTTAATCTGAAGATAGAAAGAAGATAGATAGAACTAAAATTTAATTACATTAATCTATTAACTTATTGTGAGATTCCGATATTATTGATATATTTATTCTCGTTATCTATATACTGTTGTAATTACAAAGAAAAGTCTTACGAGATTTCTACACCTATCAAAAAATAGCGATGAAATATATTTTATTGATTGGATGCATCTGCAGTTAAGCCTAATTTACGAAACGATGTCAAATGTCATATGCAGTCTGTTAATGGCAAGGGAAAATGAACTTAGTAAAAAAATAAGCACAATAATTAACAATATAATATGTTTCACACCTCAAACTGAATATATTTCACATTGGTTGAGGAATTCTAATATTGATTAATTATAGATTCTTTAGATTGATTAATAATACATTCCTGTAAGTTTCATATTATATTCTTTCCATTTCTGTATGTACTTTCTTTATCATTTGTGTAATAAAACTTTGCATTTGTTGGGAGGGGGGGTATTTATTGGCTTGTTTTCTTTTACGACAAAATATTCGATGAGTTTCCTGTAGATGGATTTTGTTACATTATATTGAGAGATTCCTTTTCCCCAAGGAAATTGTTTGTATATGAAAGTTGTTTTCCTTCTAATAATTAATATTTGTTGCTACTTTCTAGCCGAGAGTTGTTTTATGGCTTTCTTGTACATCGGAAAGGGGTCAAATATATGAAAAATTTCAGACATGAAATAAATTGGCACATTAAAGGGAAAGTAAAAGGATATACTAATTATTCTTTTTTACTTTATCATATACGAAGTATACAAAGAGAAAATACTACACCTGGTAAAAAAATTCGAAATTTTGATTAATCTCTACATAAACAGACAAAGAAAGTTGTAGAAAAGTCATCATATCTCGAAACATTCTGGCGATATATCGTCATAAGCCAGTTAACTACCACTAGATGCTATTGATCCCTTTTGTTTAGTCATGTTATGCGGCTACAAATACTAACGTTTTGAGTTTGGTCCTAAACCATTGTTTTTCACAATGGTGACCAGCGATCTTAAATAAGAAACTTCCTGCAGCAATTGTGGCGCCATCTATTAGCAGCAAAAGTCATCAAGTTCATTAGAAACAACATATATCATCACTACCAACAACTCACACTCGATCGTTATATCGTACATCTCCCCACCGACTCACAGGTTGTTATTTGGTTTATGATAGTCTCCTAATCCAAATGACAACTCCCAGATACGAGTAGTCCCTTTTGTCTAGTGGTCATGTTACGCGGCTACAATTCTGACATTGTGAGATCAGTCCAATACCGCCATTCTCAACAGCATATTAGATCGTCAAAAAAAAATATTCAAACTTGAGATTCTAACGGATCTTCACTTTTTAATTTTGTCTGAAAAATGAATTTTCGAAAGTGTGTCTATCTGCATATCATGGAACACAACAATCTCCACTGGCCACTTACTTGAGTCGAATTCGCTTGCTGTCTTCAACTTGACTCTGTAAGAAGTACTCGTCTCAGTATTGATCGATCGTCTATAAAAATGACAGACTTCAACTCTGTCTCGGTCTTTATAGTTTTAATGACAAAACAAAGAACACCGTGGAAAGGCATAATAATTCGTGAACTATTGGATCATCAAAAACTTCGTACGCGAGTTTTTGACCATTGACCCTTTTTCAGACTTGTCTGCGCTCGAAAAACACATTTTTGGATGTCTGTATATCAGTCTATCCCAATAATTCAAAATCGATTTGAAGAATGCAATTTGGAATACAACAAAATTGTATATTTCTAGCAAATTAGATGACTTCATACGAAATTTATTCCTCTAAAATTTCGAACGAAATTTGTCCATTGAAAGACCAGCTGTCAGTGAACAATGGAAAACAATAACTCAAAAATAAAAAGAGTTTAAATAAACAAAATTTAGAACACAGATTTTAGTATCTAAAGTTAGGATTCGTATAAAATGAGGAGTCACATATACAGATACACAAACTCTCTTTCACATACTCGCATGCCCAAGCAACCATGAAGACCTAACGCACACGCAGGCACACACACTGCTACCACCACCAAAACGAAAACACGTTGGATTCAATAAAAATGTTAATGATTGTTGATCTGTTTTTGCAGCTATCATTTACCATTGCGAACCAATGCACAACAATCGGTTTTCATTGCGATACAACGAAGTATACAATTATCATCCGAAAATAAAAATCTGAGCACTCGTTGCATTCACTACTCTACCCAAGGTTGGCACTTTGGACGATGGAAAACTTTTTTTATTAGATTTCAGATGAAATATCCTTTATTGAATGATACACTGAAAATTTTCGGGGAGATCACTTGCTCTGTTGTTAACCATTTGACACATATATTGTTAGTTTTGAACACAAAAAATGCCAAGTGAAGGGTTTTTAGAGTAAATATTGGCGTGACAACTTTTGTAAACATACTGTTTTCTTTACATGTTTTTGTCAAATAGAAAAACGCAGCTTAAAAGAGTGAAACTACATAAAGATATTTGCTATTTTCATTTTTATTGCAATGCTTTGCGAAAAAAATTGTTTCAAGACAGAAATAGTACTTTAGTATGAAAAAAGATGTTTTTCCATTCTGCTTTAGAAAGCGAATTTTGTTGTTCGGAGACAAATAAAGTTTGAAGTTTCCAAAACACGCAAAAAGGAAATAAAGAGCTTGTCGCTTAAAAGTAGTATAAACACCGAGTCATTAATTTCATTTTGAAATATAGTCAGCTGTTAAACTTCGCATATGCTTTATTTAGTGTTGGTATTTTGTTCAAATTCTTTTTTTATTCTTTTGAAAAACAAACGCCAAATACATTATCTGAATGAAAACGCATAAAAACTTACAGTATCCGACTCCGCTCTAAGATTTTTTTTAAATAATTGTATTTGAAGCCATATTTTTCTATTTTAAATAATATTTATAGAAAAATTTGGAGCTTACGTGTTAAACCGTAGACGCCAATGGTTTCATAATTCATTGGCGATGGATTCAAATTTGGCGAAAAACCGCCGACGCCAACGAAACCAAGAAAATGGCGGACGACAGTTAAGGTTCAATCAATTTTTTAAATAATGGCGCTTTTTTTTTACCATTATTGGCGGTGCCTTCAAATTTGGCGATAAAGATCGACGGTCTAATATGTAAGTACCAAACATTTAATACATTAAACAGAAATAATTTATAATTTAAAGATATTTTTAAACATATTAGCAAAAACGGAATATTTTTTCCCAAAAATATAACTTTTTACCAAACATTCTCATTCAAAATCAGACAACATGACTAATATATCTTTCGTTAGATACATAATCATTGGTGTATTGTTTAAAGACTGAAGTTAAAGTTTGGGAATAACTCATAATTCTTTCAAATTATAAAAGTTTTAGTGTAAATATAGAATTTCGAACTATTTTTAAAAGAATAAAAAAGTGCATAATTTTATAATAATTCGATATTTTACCTATATTTTGATCCATCCCCTTCACAAAATTATAAACCACTGTTTACCATTCTGAGATGATTACATTTCGGCGATTCCACCTTATTAAGGGGTGGGACGCGAAACGATAATTGCATTTTCGGCATTCACCTTTGACTTTGGATTTCCCCTATTAGATACTTTTTAGTTCACTCCCCCCCAAGTGTATGTATGCGAGTTTTGTGTCATTTCTGATAGATCATTTTATTTTAATTCAAAATTTCGTATTGATCTGTGGCTAGTTCAAGCGGTAAAAAAAACTTTCAGGAGTGGTAAAGAAAATTTTATGTAGGATTATTATCATGTCAGAACATGATGTTATTTTGGGAATCAGATTTTTGACGTCAACAAAAATCCTTAAGCGAAAAATAAAAAAAAATCCGTAGGCGAAAAATAAAAATATTATTATCTGCAGGAGCATCTCAAAGAATCAGTTTTTAATAACGTTTTGATATTGCATTTGCAAAAGCCCTGATTGCAAAAGCCCTATTAAACTTTCATTTTGAAGAATATTTTTATCATGTCAAAACATGATATTGTTCTTGGGATGAAGTTTACGGCGTCAACAAAAATCTGTAGGTAAAAAAAAAACATTGTATTATCTGCACGAACATCTCAAAAAATCAGCTTATAATTACTTGTTGCCAATACATTTACAAAAGCTCTGATTTTTTTAAAAAAATATGTTAATGACTACAGCAAATAAAACCTCGAAAAACGTCATTTGGAGCACACCATTATAGGAAATGAAATAAACAGGAAATGGGATATTTTTTAAAACAATCAATGCGAGACAAAGTTTTTTTTATGATCGTCTGCAATACTAAAGTGACTCATTCAATGAAACCATTAAAATGAATAAAAATATTATTTAACTCGCACGAGCACGTGGTGCTTGGCCGTTCAAGAAATGATTTTCTGACATGATACATTCAAATATGCATAGCAGATTTCATTTTAATCTTTAAATAATGTGACCAAGAAGCAGAAAACAGGGAAGTATTTTCTCTTGTGGCACATTCTCCGCATATTGCATTAGTACCTTTTCCCTTCTGTATTTCTAATTATCTATGATGTGACCGACAGTTATGTTGCTGCATGAAAATACTAACACGATGTTTGGATCTGTTTGCAGGTTTTAATAATTTTAGCAAACGAAAAGTGAATAAGGGCCCTTATGTCCTCTCTGGTGCAGACCTGTCATATTTAAGACTGCTACACTCCAACGACTAACGTGGGAATAAAAATGACACGTAGTTTAGAAAGGTTTCTGACTTCACTAAATTAGAGCTTTATACTAGCAGTGTTACGAAACTCAGGAAAGAGAAATTATAAAAATTTCTATATTTTTTTTTGCTTTTCTTCGTACAGCTTGTAAAAAGATTAAAGCAATAAGATTCTTGGAATTTAAAACTAGGTTAACCTTCTTTGATATTAAAATGTGCTATTTCATACTTGATTCAAAATATGGTACAGACGTGGTTCAAAATTCGATACGTATTTTAATATCGAAAAATTGATTTTAGAATATTAAAATAACATGACAAAAAATTATTATTATAAATTTGATTATTACATTTTAAATGCTAAGTTTGAGTAACCAAATTCCATCTACATAGCTCTTTAAGATTTGTAATTTTTTTGCATTTCCTGTATTAGGATAACCAGACAGATAGATTTCTCTAGAATATATTTTGTTCCAATATGGCTAAAACTATTATTGTAATAAATTTGTTATTGTAAATTGGAGAAGTTTACCAAAATTTATCAGACTAGCTCAGGATGTTTTCGAGTTATGGTATTCAATTAGATAAATAATAATTTTAAAAATGCGCTTTTAAAATTATATTTGTTTTGTGTGTGTTTTTAAAATTGTGTTTGTCATATGTTTATTTTTAAAATACAACTGTACGCATATACACCTGAAACAAAGTGATTCAACAAAATTCGAATTTTGACAATTATCTTAATTTTTGCTTCTTTACATACTTAAAAAATGGAAATGTTAAGTTTAAAAATAAAATGGAAATAGTAGAGTCAACGTTTGGGACTGCATCAAAATATTCTTTTAAAGAACTAACACTTTGAAGTCTATCCACCACATTTGATTTTTAATTCTTAAATTTACAGCAGTCCCAATTTTACAATAAAAAAATCGAGTCTTCCCATAAATAACCAATACAAAAACAAGTAAGCAATCATAAAAGCGTCGATGTAACATTCGAGAAAGCGAATTCTTCCTCGAGAGGAATAGACACAATTGCATTCCCCCCCCATAAAATTTTCCGAGTGAAAACTCTCCGAAAGTTTCCCTTTGATGAGACCATTCAACTCCGCGCAGCTCATAAAACCCAACCGGCCCGAAACGGCTAGTTTGTTATAATCCGTTGTTTATGGGCGCAAAGCTCTCGGCGGGGGAAACTTAAAGCGGGGGAATTGGGGCTCCGTTGTTTACTAAAACTGGTTTGACGTCATAGGGATGGAGGTGAGAAACACCACAAATTGGCGAATCTTGCATTTCGGAGTAGAGAGAAATGGCCCTGTGTATCTTCGCGAGTGCATTCTTAAGGGCTCGGGCTATTAAATTGAGGTTCCCTGGAAGTGAGTAATTTTTAATAAAAGGATGACGTCAAATGAAACCAGTTTTAGGAAAGAGAAAAACTTAATACTTGTGTGATGAAGAGGAAAGGTTTATGATAGCGGTTAACCCTTTCAAATGCATACACGGGGTCTTTCTCTTTCGTTTAGAAGCTCTCGGAATTGATAATAGTACACACCTGTTACTTTCTAAACCTTCATGAGAGAGCAAAAGGAAGAAAATTAGTGCATCAGAAATCAATGAAACAATGTATTCTATTTTTAACATACAATGGAAACAATGAAAAGATATTGAGGTAGGGGTCTGATCTTTCACTAGAAGAATTGTTTGAACGATTGATACATAATCGACAGACGGCAATATGAGATAATATATAGGTAATATGAAATTAAAATGATATTTGTCTGGCAGGAAAAAATGCGTTTTATTGGGCATTTAGGTACAAAAGTGGGGAAAACACAATCAATTTCTGAATAAGAGAAAAACAAATAAAACAAGTAATATAAAAAAAATTAAGGCTATTCCTACAAAGGCCAGCAAAGAAATTTTTTATTTCAGTTAATTTTTATTAAATAATTAAGGTTGTTGTTGTTCTCTTGTTCCGTTTTAGAATGGGAGGAGAGGCTGCAGTAGCTTCTGAGGGTATGGACCCCTGAGCACCCGAAGGTAGAAGTCTGATTTCCAGCTCACACAAGTCATAAACCTTTTTTAGGGGACAAACTTCATTCATACATTTGATTCATTCATCCGCAGATTGTAATTTGGATATGGAACGGAGAACGATCACCTCTAACCCAGTACGTCAATGGTATTTATTACTCTTGGCATGAATGACTTTGCGACCACTTCTGATTTAGCGTCCACCACACACAGTCTTCGGCTGCTGAGTTCTAACTCGAAGCCCAAGGGATGTGAATCCAACGCCCACTCAACCAGACTAATAATTGCACTTACAATAAATAGATCAAAAATTGTTTTAGCTTTGAATTTTCTACGTCTGTTGGAGTAGCGCAATAGAGATTAGAAATTTTTAAGTTTTTTTTATTTTGTATTATTTTAATTAGAAAGTTCTTCCAAATGAAGTCGAAACCTCAGTTCATTAACAATATATAATTTTAAATGTATTAAACATTAAGAAAATAAACTGGATCTTTTGAAATAATGGACCAAAAGAACTTTAATCCTACCCTCATTATCGTGGTGAAAAACAAACTGGATTTATTACTTATTAGAAATGAAGTTTTTTGCGGGATATTTAGTTTTTAACTAATTTATAAAAAACTAATGAATTAATATTGGAAAAAACTATACTAACATCAAACGTCATTCACTATAAGTTTTTAAAAAATTTACTTGAACTTGAGTGGATGAATAAAAAGAATTTTATTAACGACTGAAAATTTGAACAAGATTAAAAATAAAGCGAAGATACTGCGAAGTTTGAAAAAAAGAAAAATTTATATTTGAGACTCACTCTGTCCTGCATGAAAAGGTCATACCGTTATTTTATACAAGACTTACAATATCTTTTACTTGTTTTGAACGTGTAGAAGGGTTGAGTGCAAAATAGCATTTGCATACTATCTATCTTTTAAGATTATGGCTATGACAATGCGCAAACCTGGGATTCAAAGAGATATAAAGATAAAATGACGATTATCCTTCGTATTGACGATTCATTGACGATTATACTTCATATTTGTAAATGTTTGATGAGATTTTAGAAAGAGATCTTTATATAAAATTTGGAAATTCTGAATGAAAATTGGCAGATTCTAAATAATCTAGAAAGCCTGATCTTTAGCTTTAGGAAAGCTATAAAAATATTACGTATCGAAGAAAAAAACTAAGAAGGGAAAAATGATAATTAGTATTCTAAATATCTATTTGACATGCCTAAACATATAAACAAACACAACAGAATCAGAAATCGGTAGTTCCCATCTGGACCCTGTGGTTTTGATTTCCTATGCGAGAATGTGGTTCGTTGGTTCCATAGGTCATTGCAGTTGCAGAGAAGTAATTGAGGCTGATCTAGACCAATGCCATTTTGGTCTTACCTATTGTGTGGCCTCGAATAGATCTTAATATTTAGAGAAAGGTCCACGAGGAAAAGTATACGATGCAATTCATATTTTCATACAGAAAGAAATAACTGGCGTTAAAAATAATTAATAAGTTAATAATTTATAAATAATGTTTTAAGTTTTATAATTAATATAACTTAATGGGAGAAAAAGTCAACGGATAAAGAACATGCTCAGAGAAAAGGGACAAAATTCACTTTTTGTTTTTTAAAACTAAATTACACATTTATACAGTCAACAGAATATATTTACAAAAAGTATTCATGGAATTCTGATGATTTTTTATTTCTATACGAAGAAGTTAATACGATAAGAAATAAGTGATTGGCAATTTGGGGTCAATTTAAACCCGCGCTTTTGCTAACGTAAAAAAAACCTATTGCTGTACTGAAGGTTTAAAAAAATTGTTGAAATTTTTCCTTTTCCTTATACAACATGTATAAAGAATAACATATATGTATATATATGTATTTTCCTTAACAGAAAATATGAAAATATCGTAATCATACAAAATTTCAGCTTCAAATTTTGATGACCACGAGATCTTCCTGCTTTAGATCTTCACGAATTTGAAAACATATTTTTAGAATTATTTCTGCCTTTCTGTGAAATAAATTAAATAAAACAACCAAAGACTTAGCTGGAAGAAATTAGATGCCTTAATTTATCTATCAAAAACGCAGATGAGCATTTTAGATTAAATATCTCAATGGGAGGTCATATATTTGGTTTGTGCATTTGTGTGTATGTGAATGCGATATTCTATAAACTCAACAACATAAATAGCAAGCACTTTGTGGCAAAATTTTAGATAGTAAAATTCATCTCCGAACTGGTTAAAAGAAAGGCAAGTAAAATTCATTTTCAGTTTTGTTCATCAAGTCGCAAAACACGAAACGGTAAATATTGTTAACAAACGCGAAAATCGAAGGGGGTAAGGGACTTACTTGTCCTTCGCTGATTTGTCTTGTTTTTTCAGAATTTGAAATCGCTTTTCCCCCTCACGTCCTCTTGATACGTTCAGAAAATTTAGAATTTTATGATAGCCAAGAAGACAATATATTGTCTAAGTGTTTCGAGTTCCAGCAATTGCTCTAGAAAATTCAGTAGTTTGTAACGGCAGCTATAAAAGCAAAGGCATACACACAGGAAAGTCAGTAAAACCGAGTTAGCCTTTATTATTATTTTTTGGAGTGTTGATCTGCAATGAGTACTACTAGAATCTTTTGTACTGATGCATTTATTTATTACGATTTTGTTCCTTGTGCCATGTTATTTACTGCAAGTGTTGTTCATTCTATACATGCTCTTAGACAGTGTCTGTAATTGTCTTATCAAGCAGGATAAAAATTGTTATCCGTTATTTCGCTTTATAATAGTTTCATTTTCCTTTATAGCATGTCTCCGAAACAATATATTCATACAGTAGACTCTTGAATATTCGGTCTAATGAGGCAGAAGGGCAGCGGGAAAACAAAAATGCCAGATAGACCGAAATTCTATGAACTCACTTCTTGGTCCGTCAATACCAGAAGACAATGTTTTTATGTCAAAATTCACTGTTATAATACATATTTTCATACTTCTTATTGAGTAGCAGTCAACGATTGGGTTCCGAAGAGAGAGAGAGAGAGAATAGGTGTTTTAGAAGCTTCACGCGTTAATACTCGGATGATGAGTGACGCGGCAATTATGTCTCAGAAGCCTCAACGGAACCTATAGTTTATTGATATCTGATATGATTTATAATAGTTATATATAATTTATGATAGATATTAGTGATCCATTATAGATATATCCGTTTTATGGCAGGTATTCACTACAAACTCGATGTAAAGGCAACCGTGACAAGTTGAATCATAGTTGGAGTTACCAGTAACGTGTCGAGTTAAAATAGAAGGCCCTGTATTGGTAGATTATATATATTTATATATTGCACAGCACGTTTCAAGAATTTATTAGAGAAAAAGTTAGGATATAAACTGTTCATATTTTAATGCAAATTCTGTAATGTCTAACTTAAATGTAGAAACATAAACCAAACATTAACGTAAATTGTTCACCGTAGTACATTAAGAAAACATTAAAAATACCCCAAAAAGAAATTACGAATACTATATGTACTGTACATTTATAATAAGAAACAAAGACAGCAACTGAGGTTCATTACCCATGACGAAGCAATGAACAACGAGCAGAACGCTGCTCTTTTCCTGTCACAACTTAGGAGGATCTTATCAGACTCCAAATTTCGATGCCTTAGCAATGCTGTCATTGCAACGCCTTGCCCTCCTCATTTAATTACTATAAAAGAAAGCTATACCAGATAATAGCGAGTCGAATATTCGGGAGTGTACTGTATTTAGTAAAAAGTTTGTTTTTGTTATATACTCAATGCTCTGCTTCATTAGGGAAAGATTCAGATTAACTCTTTATTCATTACAGTTGTCATTATTTTCATTAACGATATATCTTTATTTCAAGATTTGGTTATATGATGTTTTTTCTGATCTTTCAAATAAAACCAGTTTCTTACCTTCACGGAACCTTGTCCCAATTTTTCTAATTGGAATCTACTACATCGAGCATCAAATACTCTAACCGCTATTAGACATTTCAGTAAATTGAGGTGAATCTTTCGCTTACATGCTCTCTAGAGCTCTCGTCTTAAGGTTCGCAAATGATGTGCCGTACGGATATTCTGCCTCTTTCACAAATCTCCTCATTTTTATCCCTTAGTGCTCGTTAGAATGTTTGGTACCTTAGAAGTTTCTTTCCCTCTTCTCTGAGTCTTTATAATTCCAGTTAATTAACGATTTTTTTTCTTGTTAGCTCTCTACTTCCTTTTTCTCAATATGGTGAAACGGGAAGGATTAAAAACCTCTTCGTTTCTTCTCAAAATTTGTAAAGTAACCTTCATCTAATAATTACGATCAGCCTTGAGGAAAAATTCTAATAACAGGACCGCCGTCCTGTTATTAGAATTAGACCGTTCAAAGGGTCACAGGTTAAGGCATAACCCTCCCTTTAAGGAATACATCCCATCATCGGTAGGAAGAGTCAACCCTCATGTTTTCTGCGCCCATTCATGTGATGAGAACCAACCGCCTAACCAGAATTTTATGTTCATCAAATAAAGAGGTGCCCCCTCCCCCTGTGGAAGAAATTTGTCAAGTAAATACTTACAAGAGTTTAAGGGGAAAAATTGATAACTGATGCGCTGTTTTAATTAAGCTTAACAAAAGAGTTTTTCGATTTCTTCCAAAATTTTTCAACTAGCTGATTTATACGCAATTAACGTGTGTTTCATTTTTCTTCTTGGGTTTGCTTTTACCAGTTTTAAAGTATTTTAAAGAAACAAGCAAGGTTATATCCCATTCTCTATA
The DNA here is from genome assembly GCA_026289955.1 of Argiope argentata. Classification (NCBI taxonomy): domain Eukaryota; kingdom Metazoa; phylum Arthropoda; class Arachnida; order Araneae; family Araneidae; genus Argiope; species Argiope argentata. The sequence goes on from JAOUZG010017314.1 coordinate 813,181, forward strand.
TCTCCAGAAGAGGAGGGGGTTAGTTGTTTATAAAATAAACAATTTTAGAAGCTAAAGAAAATCTCTAACTGAAAACTATTTCCTCCTTAAATTAAATAAATCAAGTTTTTGGTTTCTGTACTTTTTGTTCTTCAGTATCAATGGGACTATGAGAACGTAAAGAAATTTGAACACAAAATAGAAATTTATGAAATCATTAAAAATATCTAATAAAATATTACAAAGAATATGAATATTATATAATAATATCACAGTAAACAAATAAACATAATCAAATGTCACAAAGAAACAACATATATAACCAGGGCTATTTTAAAAAACTATTTTTAAGCAGCTCTATTAAATTTCTACTGTTTTGCCATGCTACATAATACGTTTTAATAATAATGCATGATGTAAAACGATTCCATTTTGATCTTAATGTTCACAAAAGCATTTTTATTGACCAATCGCCATTAGCGCAGGCTAAATGTCGGCATTTGTGGTGTAAGAGATACATACTATTTGATGTATATTTCGGACACATACCAAACGATTATGGATATGTTGACATCCACCGGAGAATACCGGCAATACCGGAATGCCAGAAATTTGGGCATTTTCTGGGTATTGATCTATCAAAGTACTACACATAAATAAATATAAAGCTAAAAGCATCTATATCATTTTCCCTCAGTTATACGCAATGTAGTGATAAATAATTTTATTTATTAAAAGAGTGTAAATATTTATCTACTAACTTAAAACAAATAACATTTAAAAGATTATAATTCTTTAATGCGGATTTTTTCCAGTATTTTTTAATCTAGGGAATAAAACTGATTATATACTTTAAAGAGTTACTTCTTTCTATTAAACGAATATGATCTAGAATTTTCATATGGATCAAGAAATTTTATACGATGACAGGATGCTGATTTTTATCCATCCAGCTGAAGACTTTAAGTCTGACGTTAGCTATATCTGTGTAGCAAGGGGTGTTCAAATTAAAAGGTACGAATAAATGAAGACTTTATTCAAAATATACACCATGGGCCTGAGCACAACGATTGACAACGAAGGATTCTTTGTTCCCAGAATTCATGTGGCCGTGACGAGATCCAGTACTTCACAGCGCCCTTGAGTTCTCCGCCCAAGGTTTGCAACTTATAGAATTCGTAGAGCACAGCGGAATCATTAACTCCTATATGTACTGAGACACTACGACGACTAAGCAGGTCCAACAAAAGACCGGAGCTACTCATGGAGGAGTGATTGTGCTCCATGATAATGGGCATCTTGTCTCCAGAGTCACATATATGGAACTGACCAAGTTCAAGTGGGAGCAGTTCGATAATCCACCCTACAACCCGGACATGTCACCCTGAGATTTTCATATGTTTGGTCCCCTAAAAAAATCTAAAAGGGAAGCACTTCGACTCTGACGGTGAACTCAAGAAAGGACTAGGTCTCATCACGAACGTAGGAATCCTATGAACAAGGAATTCCTCGCCTTGTTAATTAATGGGATCATTGGGATCGAACTTATGGTATATACATAGAATAAATTCTTCATTTATACCCCCAGTGACGTTTCGTACCTTTTCATTTGATTAATACTTGTAGTATTTGAAATTATTTTTACGACGAATATATGGATTTTAACAGTGAACGTTAATAAATAAGTCAAAATTGTAATAGCAAGAAATGACAACACCTTTTAAATTTAACAAAATAACAACAACAAAAAAGGCAGCCGCTATTTATTAATTTAAAAATTCATTTTTTGAATATTTGTATTTTGTGAATGCATTAAATTTGAACGTTCTAAATATTTTTTGTTGCATTGCTTCGATCCATTCATAATTTGTGAATAGAATTAATTTAAATTTCCTGTACAGTGGCATTTTGTGAAAATAATAATTTTAAATTATCTGGACATTTGTGTGGGATTATGTCAGTGTGATATTTTTAAATGTTCTGTGTTTTTATTTATGATTTACAATGTATTGAGTCAAGCCTTTGAATTTTGTGAATTCCATAAACTTAAATTTCGCGTATAATTCTGCTTTGCGAATGCAATAAATTTAAATATTTCATACATTTGTGCTTAGTAAATGTAATAAATTCATATATTCCATATTATTATTACCCTGTTCTTACAGCAATTTCTTGGTCCTTGAAATAAAGAGTCCTTTAGTAACAAACGACCAGCCGAGACTAGCACAGGCAAAACACGGAAGCACACAACAACAAAAAGAAGTAGTCCTTAAGCTGTAATCATTAGTAATAATAACAACAGCACACAAAGCGTTTAGACAGATTTCAGCAGGAAAGGAAATCCATGTAGCTTCACTCTACGGTCTCTCCAAACGGCTGCAATTCTCCACTGTCTTCTTACTTTAGATGTATCCAACTGTCAGTACACTACCATATGATTAGCTACTCTCCACACGACACGTAGCTGCTTACACAATAAAACACCAGGATTTGACTCCTTTATCAATTCAGCAATTGAACTCCACACAATGCTTGCATTTCATTGGACTGAGCCGGCTCTCTGGCACAGAGGTAGCGCGTCTTCCTCATGTTCTGGGAGTCCAGGTTCAAGCATGGTTGGTCTACTGTTTAATATCCTTGAGATGTGTGACTGTGCCCCCCCCCTGTAAAAAGGAACTGTGCAAGCAAATGTGGTGAGTGTGTAGCTAAGTTGTACTCTTGGCCCTATTTGGCGCTACTTCAAAAACAAGAGACGCTCCTTTCGGCTTAAATCTGCTGCTGTATTATCGAGAGTTTTGTCCATGGGCAAGTGCCATAAGTAACAACAACAACAATTATTGGATTGATCCAACTATTTGCCGTTGATTCCGTATGCGACTCAATACAAGACTCGTTTCATTACTGACTTCGGCTTGAGAATGTCAACCTTTTATAGTTCTCGGTGGCGGCCATAGAAGGTTCTGGAACAATCACGCATATCTCGGTTCCTATTGGCTCAATCGCTAAAATTCTGAAAGTTTCCTGTATTATCTATTTTGGATCCAAAGTCGCCAAATGATTGCTAAGTTAGTCGTCAAGCTCTGTGATCATTGATTCGGCAGCCAACAGAGTTCATAGCAAAACCATCATTCTGGTGATTGAACTCATTGTGCTGAGAAGCAACATGAAAGATTTGTAACAATACATTTGTTCTTTTATAAACACAATTAATTTAAATAATTGTGTATTTATGTTCTGCGAATTTAATAAATTAAAAAGATTTTGTTGGTTTATAAAGTTCATTTAACTACTTTTCTTACAATTATTTTATTAATGGTTTAAATAAACACCAATTTTTCGTGTTTTTTCAAGTCTTTACATTCTTTATGAATTTAGAATTTCTTTTTTACTTTAACATCTTTTATTTACTTCCATGTCTGCGCAGTTTTTCTTGAAATATAAAAAAAAACAATTTCGTTTTGAAAGTTATTAAATAAAGAAAGTTTCGTCTTTAAAATATGAAAAGCGCGTATGCAAATTTTTTCTGACTGGCACCGAATTTGTGAAATGGAATTTTTAGAGCGAATTCGTGAAAATGGAATTTTTGGAATATTCAATTTAGAATGTATATTGGTTTCTAAAAACTACGTTTTACTTCGAAGTACAGAGAGGACTGTTACATATATCGATCCATCCATATCTATTTATCTGTATATGTACATACATTTTTTTCGATATAGAATTGTCACTTTACTTTTTATATAAAATAGGAAACTAGACATTTCGGATGCAGGAATTGATTTAGGATTCCCAAAATAAAATGAAAAAACCCAAACCTCACTTCTGAAGCTTTATAGCAAGATTACTGTTTTACATTTGATTTGTGCATACTGTCTTCGTCAAATCTGATTACATCAGCAGATGAATTCTGTGCATAACGATTTTTTCCATCAGAATTTACAAAATAAATAAATAAAAATAAAATGAAAAAATAAATAAATAAAAGCTAAATATTAGTTTAAGAAAATTTTTAAGGCGACATTTGTAGCTAAGTTACATAGATAGTTAGCTTTTTAAGCTAAATATATAAAAGATTAAATTGAAATCTGCAATGCATATTTCAATTATCAGAACATCCTTTCTTGAACGGTCAAGCACCACGTGCTAGTGCAATTTAAATTATCTATTTTATTCATTTAAATCGTTTCATCGAATGAGTCACTTTAGTATTGCAAACGACCGAAAAAAAATTTGTCTCGTATTTATTGTTTAAAAAAATATCTCATTTTCTATTTATTTCATTTTATATAATCACTCGCTTAAAATGACATTTTTTAAGCTTTATTTGCTGTAGTCGCTAACTAATTTTTTTAATCAGAGCTTTTATAAGTGCAATGGGAACACGTTATTAAAAGCTTATTTTTTAAGATGCTGGTGAAGATAATAAAATTTCAAATTTTCGCCCACGAATTTTTGTTAACACCAAAAAACCTCACCCCCAAAGCAACATCATGTTCTGACGTGATAAAAATAGATATATCGAATTATATTGCATTCATGAGTAATAATTTTTTTAAATTGTGTGGACACCAAAAAATTTAATTTTAATTACTTTTTTCTTAAATTAATTTTTAATATAGTCATTACATTAGATACAAACTTTAAAAAGAATCTATGAAGCACAGAAAAAAACAACTCGAATTCGACTAACTCTTTTATTAGCAATGAAAGAAAAAGGAAGATGAAATGTTTTTAGCAATTATAAAAACAATCTGTTTAGAATTGCAAAAATGTCATTTGATAATATTTTTTAAATTTAGCAATTTTAAATAAAATATTATGTGACTTTAGTTAAATATTATTTGAAAGCTTGTGTTATATATATTTAAAAGATGATGGTAGATATATAGATGGAAATATTGGAAAATATTTTTCCAATATTTTCAAAAGTTATTACAGAAACTAGAAAAGTTCTTCCGTACTTTTTATTAATAAATTAACTAATTAAAATATTGCGAGGAAAAAGTTCGCTCTGAAATGCACATTCTCATCCTTTAAAATGTGTTTGTGTCAATACTGGTATTTATAGTCTTACAGTCTCTTCTATAAAACGTTATAGTCATTGCATAACAATTTTTATTACACAGAATTTGAAGAAAATATGCAATTCTGATTCATTATCAGCATTGTCGTGATATAAAATTAATCTAACACATTTTTTTAAAAATATATATAAATAAAATAAAGTTGCAAAATAGAGTAAAGATTTTTAAAAAATTGGACTTTAGAAATTGGAGTATTTCTCTGAAAATCTCTTTTCGAACTCAAAGTGGCAAAGTGAAACACTCAATAAGTATTTTCTCTCTTTATATTTCAACAGATATAAATAATAATTGCTTAGATAATCTTTTTGTCTCAAATTTTTTCACTAAAATTTGGTAGTTAAATATTTCAATTAAATCTTCATTATTATAATTTAATGCTGATTTAAATAATATTTAATAATATAAAAATAATTATTTTATGACTAGGTTAAAATCTCAAAACTATAAGCTTTATTTTTACTTTCTCGTATACAAAAGTACTGTAACGTATAGAAATATAGTATCGAAAAAGCTCTATAATCAAAAAAAATTTCGAACTCCCGATTATGACCATTCTCCATGTTTCAGATTTCCCGAAATACATATTTTTGGAACTATGCTTGTATGCGTATGAACGCGATAATTCAAAATCGCACTGGACTAGACAAATGAAATTTAGTACATGAATTTAAATTCAGAATTGCAGATTTCTATACAATTTTGAATGAAATTCAATCACAGAATTTTAGGCGATTCGTAAACAGATGAATACAATAACTACACAACTTTAAAGGCTAGACGAATAAATTTGATACGCAAATTTAGCTTGTAAAGAGTAAATATGTATAAAATTTAGAGCTAAATCCGAACCAAAGATTGCCGCCTGTATGTCTGTTAGTTTAGTTTAGTTGTTTTAACGCCCCTTTGTAAAGCAATAGTTGGGCTATTTTGGGACAGACCTCATAATTTTGAACCGTGATCTGATGACGAGGATGACACTTGGGTTGGTACTCCCTAACCGCACCACATCACTCTAATGGGAGGAGTCCTGTAGATCTGTACTTTCTCATATAATATTTTAACTAAAAACCAGCCTATGAAAAAGTATAATCATTCAAAAACGTAAAAATCAAATACTTAAAAAGCCAGTAACTTATATAAATACGCTGGTCACAGTTTAAGCGGCTTAAGATGAGATTTAAATAAATATTTGAAATAGATTTTTCCATATGATTAACTGTTTCTCCAACTGTATTTTCATTGCATAAACATGACAATTTAAAATCGGAATGATATAGATAAATTAATTTATGGAGGGAATTTTAACATTTATAGTGCAAATTTCTATAATATTTTTTTAAAAATTAAAGAATCTATAACTTATCAATTTGTACTTTTGTATACATGCAAAAACGCGGAATTTTAAATAAATGAAATTTAGCATTCGATTTTATTACGAAATTATAATAGTGCACTAATATTTGGCTTCATTTGACGAAAAAATTATTTTCATTATTTTTTTTTATATTAAATTTTTATTTTCTATAATACATAATCAAATTTCTATATTAAGCTTTTATTTTCTATGATACATAATCAAATTTCTATATTAAATTTTTATTTTCTATAATACATAATCAAATTTCTACATTACAATTCGATTTCCTCATTATGTAATTGGTTTTCTAATGTTGTTGTTGTTACTAATGGCACTTGCCATGGACAAGCGCTCTGACGGCCGTCAGCGATTTTAAGCCGAATGAAAGTCTCTTGTTTTGTAGTAGCTCCAACTAGGACCAAGAATACGACTTAGCTACTCACTCATCATATTGGCTTGCATAGCCCGTTTTCGCATGAGAGCCCATTCACACACATTACAGATAGTACACAGAAGAACAACCATGCCATAACCGGGACTCAAACCCGGGACGCTCAGTGGAAAACGTACTACCTCTGTGTCAGGATGCCGGTTCTTTATGTTATACTTCGAAGCACAGAAAGCTTAAAAAGGAGGCTTTAAAAATACCAGTAAATTCAACTTAGACATTTGAGCTTTTGCCAAAGGCTCATAATTTTATGAGAATGAAGAGGAATATCACCTTAAATACAGAATAACTGATAAAGCCTCGACAAGATCATCAACACTGATTTTTAATTATAAGAGAAGCTTTACATGTAAGTAAATGAGATGTTAAGAATGCCTTTGAAAATAACGAAGTGATTATTAACATTTCAAGTTTGAGCTTTGAAAATTCTCCCCCTATACGCAAGGGCGCGGATATATATTGCATAAGTTTGCTAATTGGATCAATTAGTTTTGATAATGCCTCTAATTAAGCCCAAAGGAGCATCGTTATCTCGAGAGGCATTTACATATTTCGGATATTTCTACGAAGGTAACCAGAAGTAGTTAAGAAAATAATGTTAACTTAACTTTGTCGCTCTGTTCGGGTAATTTGATCGAAAAGGTTTTTCATCTATCAATAGAAAACGATGATATTGAAATATTTGATAGAGATTTCGTGATTTTATTCTCAGAACGTTATTTCTAAGAGAAGAATTTTCTTTTACTTTTATAATAGCTACTTACGGTGATTAGTTAATACGATGGAATTAATGGGCGCTAGAAATTTCATTTGCGTCTTCAGTAAAATGTTTTTTAATCTTCAAATTTTATTAAACGTATACCTCATATTATTTCAGAGGCTCTATAGCATTTTTTTTCTTTTTTCTATGTTATTTCTCTAATTATCTATTCATATATTTATAACTGCAAATACAAGTTAACAAAAAATAAGTTACCCATTTCAGAGGGTTCTAAAATACGTTGTCTTGGTCCAAATGAGATAAAATTTAAATTACAGATTATTCAGAAGATGCGCTTTATATATATTAATTTAACTAATTAGTACAAAAATTCACCAATAGATGGCGCTGTATCACAAATAGCATTTATTTACAAATATTGAAAATGTGAAACAGAATTTGCGTTACAGTGCATGCCTATTACCATTTTTTTTTTCGGATGAAAAGAAATTCTCCACGAACATTAGTTTCTTCTCTGTTTATCGTGCCTACATTGCAAAGAAAAGCGCTACTTTTGAAATTTTTCTACCAAAACCACCAAAACTTCGTTGTAACTCTAATTGAATTTTGTCGAGTGAAGCAGATACAAAGAGATCCAGGTGCCAATCGCAAGGTGATGAGAAACATAAAAAAAAAAAAAAAAACTAGGAAAATTGGTATTCCTTCAGGTAGAGGACGAAAAAAAAAACAATCTCATCTTCCAGCGTAGAAAATGTTGCGACCCTGCTCGTTGAAGTCATTGATCAGTCGACGCATAACAGTGTGAGTTTGCCAGTTGTTTCCCGTATTCATCTGCACGAAAAATCTTACGGCAATTTTTGCATTTTTATCCATACAAAATCAAGTCTGCAAACCTGTTTCAAGACGGGGATTTAAAATTCTGCAAAACTTTTGCATTTCAGTTTCTTACTCGAATGGTGGTGTACAAAACTTAGTCATGGAACATTCTATGGAGTGATGAAGCACAATTTTAACTCAATCGACAAGCTAACATCAAAACTGTCAGATTTTGGCCGAGGAAAATCCTCACGTTGTCTAGAAACAACCCTTGCATCTTGAAAAAGTGACACAATGGTAAAAGTTTACAGATACCTTTATCATTAGACTATATTTCTTTGAAGAGATAACTTTTATAATCCCAAGTCTTCTACAGTGTGGATGCCTTCAAAACATCATTTTCACGCAGGGTGGTGCACCAACTCGTATTGATCGCCTTGTAAAGCGATCGTTAATACAGAATTTCCCAAAAGCACGAATTATCAGCTGTCATTTCCCAATAGCATGGCTTTTTAGTTTGCCGGACATTTCCTCTTGCGCTTTTTGGTTTTGAGGTTATTTGAAGTAAAATATCTACCTTCAAAGACCATTATTTCTACCAGATCTGAAGGACAACATACGGTGGCATGATCTTAACATTCCGGAAGACTCACTCTGGTCATCTATAGAAAATATGACTCTCCGATTAGGGTATATTGTTCAATATGAAGGATGGCATATTGAACAATTTTCATTTTACTTAATTTAACAACTATAAACCATATTAAAGGTTTTATGTATAATACAACGCCACCTAACGGTGAATTTTTTCTTAACCCCTAGAACGACAATTTATTTTCAAAGTCAGCATTGCTCTGGCAGACGAAATAATTTTCTTAGTTTTAAGAAAAAAAATTGATATAGAAAATTACGGTTTTGTTGCTCAAATCATTTGTTATTATTAAAAATAATATTTGTTTCACACATTTATATGAATGTTTATTGTTACATATATACAAGAATAAAATTAGTGTCGGTTAATTATTTATTAATGTTTAACAAAAATATTACAGTTCTGCATAGTATTTAAACGAAAGTAAGTACGTGTTTCAACATTTATACATATAGATTTATACAAATTACAGTCTTACTGTAACTAGAAGCATGCACACAAGTATATCAAAGCAGTAGACTTACACATAAATCTCTCAAAAATCGCATCAAACCTCAATAATTTCTGGCGAGTGCAGCTCAACATTGTCAGTTTGTTCAGAAAAGTTTATGGCAAGCTGGACTCGTCATTTCCGTTCAAGGGGTAAATAAATGTAAAGAGCATAATTGCAACAATCTTTAGTTCAAATCTTATTTCATTTAGATCAACAGAACGCGTTTTAGAGCCCTCTGAAGAGGGCAATTTATTTTTTTGTTAAACCTGTATTTCATAGAGAAAAGCATGAGTAATCTAAAAATGGATTAGCTATTAAAATTTTTTCCTCCACTATTTAATTCTGGAATCAAATCTTATTCTTAAGAGCAACAAAGTTTCAAAAGTTTAATTAAAAGACCTCCTTAACTTGAAATCTATTCAGCAAGTTCAAATAAGCCGAATATTCATATCTTATCAATAAGAATGAAAAAAAAGTTAAGATAAAATATTAGTACCAATAAAGAAACCATTTTGAGTTCCATTTCAAGCAGGAAATATATTGTTGTAAAAAAGGTATTAATGTCTTTAAAAATAGAAGAAAAGAAATGCATGTCAAAGAAACTGGTTATAATCGTGAAGAGAATTTTTAGTAAGTTAACATAATGCAAAAAATTATTTTTGTGCTATAATGCTTTCGAAAAATTGCTGCAGGAAAAACGTCAAAATTTCATTTCACTTTAATTTGGTTAAAATTCTGTTCAGCAAATAAGGCAGTCCTAAATTACTATTTAATTTTAATGATACTTTGTTGGCGTCCTGGCACAGAGTTAGCCCGTCTTCCTCCTGATCTGAACGTCCCGGTTAGAGCATGGTTGTACTTCTGTGTTCTGTTTGTGAGGCGTGTAAATGTGCCTCCGTGTAAAAAGGATGAAGCGAATGTGATGAGTGTATAGCTAAGTCGTACTCTTGGTCTTAGTTGGCGCTATTTCAAAAACAAGAGACGCTCCTTTCGGCTTAAATCTGCTGCTGCATCAGTGGGGGGCTTGTCCATAGGCAAGTGCCGTTAGTAACAACACCAACAACGATAAGTAGATGAATGAATGAAGTCCGCTCCGTAAAAGAGGTTGTGACGTGTCTGTAGTGGTTTGGCTAAAAATTGTTGTCCGCCATCAGGGCGCTTTACCATGGCAAGTACAATTAGCAACAACGAAAAGAACAACAACAGCTATTATTATAAATCTATAATAATTTTGCTCTTGGTCCTTGTTGGCACTACTTCAAACAAGAGACGCTTATTTCGGCTTAAATCCGTGGATGCATCAGACGGCTTGTCCATGGCAAGTGCCATTAGTAACAATAACAACAATGTTGATACTTTCAATAAATTTGTATAAAATTAAAAATTTGGTTTCTTTTGATCTAATCTATTTTCTTCTGATCTGATCTATACAAAAACTGTTGACTATTTTCCCAAAAGAAATATGGTGGCATCTTTTGATGGAACGCCTTGGATAAACTCTGATTTCTCGAAAGCTTTTGAGAAACGACAAAATTTGTTATCTTCGCGAACAGAGATTCTTCCTTTAGTGTTGATAATGGCATCTTTCGCAAAAACAAGATAGTTATTTCTCCCTTTTCTTTTCAAATGCAGTCGTAGAAAAGAAGGTAGTAATGACCCACTGTCTCGTAAAACATAAAGGGTTATGGTTGCTATCTTATATCATTACAGATCGGTGTTTTTATATTTCGTATGAGACAATCTTAGTTTATAGTTTTTCTCCTAATAAACTCTTATCTTTTCGGAAAAATAAAAAATACATCGAAGCAAATAAAGAACAACTCTCCGTTTTGTTAGGATTACTTAGTTCGGACGGGAAAATATATATTGCTATTATTGAGAAAAAGCGAAAATGACTTATATTTTAGTCATTTGAAATCACTTCCATTTCCCCACGAATAGGATAAATTGAATAAAAACAGTTTTTAAAACTTATTTTTATTATTGTACTTGATAATATATTTTTTCATTCTTTCATACTATTTTTATTTAATTTACTATTTAGTCGTAGTACCATCACAGCCTTGTCCGAGGTAATTCAAGAAGAAAAATTATCTTTAAACTTAGACTAGTCACCACCAGATATGACATGGGATGTTATGCAACACCAAACAAGCATTAAAAAGTATATTTAGAAATTATCAAAAATAGCCTCAAAGCTATTTTTATAGCACACATTCAGAAATATTGAGACTGTTAAAAAGGTAAAAATATGACATGCCCGTAAACAAAACACAGGCAATTATTTCGCTCCTCAGGAGATTCATTCTGTCTCCGTAAGTCAGTTGCATTGAAATTTATTATTATTATTATTATTAATAATAATAATAATAAAAACCACGGTGATTTTGCTTATTAAAAGTTCTTCTTTCCCTATGTGGGAAAACTATTTTTGATATCGCTAACCGAACGCCTTTCCTTTTCCTCTTCCTCATCGCGCAAGAAATGAAGTTTTTTGGCATTAAATGTGTTCCCTCCAAGGTTGGATTTCCTTCTTTTTGGCATAATGAGATTTGAATCACTGTTTAAAATCAGATTTAAAATAAGAAATGTATCGCATATGCAAACCACAACTGTTGATACTTGTACACGTGCAGTTTGAGGTTTTTGCGCATGAGTGGATAAGTTAACATCGCAATTATAAAACTCCCTTTTTTATTTTGATATGATTTTAATGTACTAAAGCTATTCCACAATAAATGATCTACAAAATGGTATAAATATCTCCCATATCCGTTAACTATTTCTTTAGTTTTTATAGTTCCGACAAACAGAGGCTTCCAGGAGACTTCATTTTATACTATATATAGATTATCTTAAAAATCGGGAAATAATGAAAAAAAAATCGTAATTTCAACGAGATTACGCCACACTTGCGAAAGGCCAAAATTTAATAAAATGAATCAATCATCTGCTAATTAAATTTTTCAAAATTCAGATATCAGGTAATGGATTTATTTATTAAATTTTAAAAATAAAAAGTGTTCAAAACTTAAAAAATCTAAAGTATTAGGAAATAAATAAAAAAAGTTACTTCCTGATAAATGAGGAATTTACTTCCTTATTAAATGAAACTGATTTCAAATTTCTCTCTTGAAAATATGATAGAATCTTTTTTTCCTTAACATGTGCTATTTATTATTGTATGTAAAAAGATAAATATTTCGCTATTTTCCACTTATCTCTCCGCCTCAAACATTGGTTCGATTTCACCAGTTTTTATTTTCTGTGAAATTAAATTCCCTTTAAACATGTCATCAATGGCTGTCATCCCCCATTACCTTCGGAATTCGAGAGATGTTGCAAAATATAGTTTAAACAGAGCTTATATCCTTAATAACTGGATCAATATCACTTATTTTTCAAGTTAATTAATTTCATCCCCTTCAAAATATAGCATATCATTCAGAATGATCATTGTTACTAGAACAAATTTAAGATAGTCACAAGATTTCAGTCAACAAATGGTAGATTAAGGTTTTATTCAATTAAAATTTTTGATATGGTGAGGAAACATATTGGAACCCTAGACAGCTCAATTATCACAATTTTATATGTTATGGTAATAATATATTTTCATTATTCAGATTCTATTTGTTCTAAAAATAAAAATAATCTTACACGGAATTTTTATGCATTGATGCAGGAAATTATGAAGATAAATCAAAAATGGAATATGTAAGAAATGAAATTTACGGGATTTCAGATACCCTAAAAATTCATTTACTTGGAATAATGTGCGAAAACATCATGCCAAAAATTTATCATAAAACTTTCGAATCGCCAAGGAAATTAATGAATATATACATATATATGCACAAAGAAAGAGAGAGAGAGTGAGGGCGATAAGTTTTTCTTCTTCAATTCTGAATAATTGATTGTTTATTATCTTTTATTTCTGTATCACATAATTCATGCAATTGGTCCGGTTGTTTACCATCGGAATTTCTATTTCCTAGAGCATCTCTTCACATAACAACAGCCTTCTCTCTCTACCTCCCCTTCATAAAATGTAGAACTATAATTTTTTGTATCTGTTATTTCCATTTCATTTCTTTAACGCAGCATAGTAAAATATTTAATTCTATCATGATGGCAATGCAAAATTCGATTCGATTTGAAATATTTATTATTATATACGATTCTAATAGAATTAATTGCTATCTTAATTGTGAAACATTTGTGATTTTGAGACGACATTTCGGAGATTTATAGACGTAATAACTTTTCTATACGAATATCAAAAGTAAATAATTGATATGAATTAAATATAATTTCTCATCTGCACCCCACCCCCTTTAAAATAAAATCTAAAATTTTTAACGAATAATAAAACTAGATATTATAAAGGAAATTTTCAAAACATTGGGTCTTACTACAGAAGAGGAATTCTTTTGTTCATATCATGTGAGAATATGATGTTGTTTTCGCTAGAGGTCTTTGAAGACTCACAATACATAAGCAAAAAATTACTGATTTATTGGGTTTTGCTCGTGTCGTGTGTTCAAAGCTTAAATGTATGTTAAAATTTTGTAAAATGAAATATTTTCGGCCATAATGATTGCTTATTTACAGTGCTCAGTATAAAATCTTTACTGCACTTTTCTTAATAATTCATCCCGTTTTATATCCTCAATATTCGCTAAAAGATTCAATTGATGATTTTATGCTTTAAAAGAGTTACAAATAATTCACGAAACCCTTATAAAGCAAAGCATTTTCTCTTATCCCTTCTTCCCTAAATTCGAGAACAATTTGATAACTAGAAGGACTGACGGCAAGATAAAATTTTTTTATTTCAAGCAAATTATTCACAGAAAGCTCAAATACAAATGACAAGCAAAAAGAAAACGAGAAAGATTCGATTAAAAGTTCGGTCGGATTGCCTCAAAATGTATCAAAATGCAAAAGAAATTTATCTATAAAAAGTTAAATAAGTTCATATTTTGGGTCAATTATTGTGCCTGAAAGCATTTTATATTACGCCAAGTCACGCACTGTTCGAGAACAGGTAGCCACAGAGTAAGATTCTCTTTTTTAAAATTAATGTTCATCATTTACTTCTGAATAAAATCGATATTATCTGAAATCGAAGAACAATCTTTTTAGATGAGATTTTTTTTTCGATCTGTGAATTCGGAAATATGGGAAATATCTCATAGGTATTTTTCGGCAACATCATTATTTTACGACATAGTAGAATATTTCGAAAAGTGATAAAAATGCTGATCTTAACCTTGTACTAGATATTTTTTTTGTACAAACCAAGTTTGAATGGATTCCAGAAATTTTTCTCAAGTTAAAAAAAAATTAAAAAACTTTTATAATTTACATTTTTAAAAAATTTAATTTTTAACAAAATTTTCTTAACGTCTGATTATTTATTTTATAAGGCCTTTTAATACATACATTTTTATGTTGTTGTTGTTACTAATGGCACTTGCCATGGACAAGTTCCCTGCTGATACAGAAGCAGATTTAAGCCAAAAGGAGCGTCTCTTGTTTTCGAAGTAGCGCCAACTAGGGCCAAGAGTACGGCTTAGCTACACACTCTCCACATTTGCTTGCACAGCCAATTTTTACAGGGGGTCAGAGTAGCTCATCTCTCAGATAGCACACAGAAGAGCAACTATGCCCAAACCGGGACTCGAACCCGGGACTCCCAGATCACGAGGAAGACACGCTACCTCTGTGCCAGAAAGCTGGCACATTTTTTATAATAATTTCTTCAGATCAATAAAATTTAATTTTTTACTGAATTTCAAATCAATAAATTTTCATTTAATGAGGAAAGTTGATGTTTGATTCCCAATGCACCTTGCTTCTTCCTTCTTGTTCTGTCTGGTGTCCATGAGCATTTACAATGACTGACAGATTTTGGATAAGAAACTCAAAAATTGAAAGAATAAAATTGTTTTAACTCCTTCGTGGGCATTGGAAATATTACATTCAACCTATATAATCTTACACCCAAGACAACGTCACACAATAGACAGATATTCTTAAAATAGAATGTCTTGTTAGCTTCCAAGCAAAGAATTGTGCAGTTCCAGATGATGTTTGCTTAACCGGTATGGGAAGTCATAAATCAAAAAAGATCTCCCAACTACAGACGATGTAGGAAATGTTGCACACAGGGAAAAGAAAAGAAAGCACTCTATGTGCTTGTAGAATTTGATGTACTTTTGTTTATTGTAATATGGTTCTCATCTTTTCAGGGCAAACAATAATCATTAAATTCAATTTTCTTCATGATTGTATATTGTTCATAGGAAGTATATTTCTCACCTCTGAAATTTCAGGGTAAACATAAAGTTCAGCAAAACAAAATATATTGCTTTAAATACTACTTTTTATTAATAAAACTTTTAAACTTATTATTAATAAAACTTTAAAAAAACCTGGGAGAAATTCAAAAGAGTAATGAAAGGGCCCATGAAAAGGTTAATGTATTTTCAATGTCAAAATTCGTTTCAATTGGATAACTATTTTGCAACCGTGAAGAATAGTAATAAAAATAATTATACTATTAATGTTACTAATTCCAAGCTCAGTTAATATTGGTATCTGAATATATTGGAGAAAAAGGAAGCAACTCTTTTTGAATTAGGTAAATATGTGTACACACAGAACACTGTGAATACTGTGAATATTTTTTTTTCTTTGTGGCCTGAGTCAGACTTTTTATAATAAAGACGCATAATCGTAACAAATCGAGGGCATAAAAAAACTGAATAAGTTAGATTTTTTTAAATATTTCATAGATGGTATCAGAAATGAAATAGAAATTCCCATCTTGATCTGTTTGGTTTTCCTAAATAATTAGGAGACAAGATCTTAAATATTGCTCCGGAAAATATTCCCACTTTTAGTATGACGAAAATTAAAACATGTTTAATCTAGCGACGTTTTAGTGTTGAAAAAATCCGTAAATAAAGATTAAAGGTAAAAAAATTGTCTTTTCATGTAAATAAGAGCATATAAACAATAAATTGTTTTTAAACAACCGCAACAACGAAATGCTCAAGGTGAGTGCTCACTGGAGATCAACACTCTAAAGAGAAGCTTCGATCAATTAATAACTTCAGATATTTTTTTCGACTTTTTACAGTATCCACATGGCAGGGCACAAAGCATCTATGAGGATATCGTAATTTCGCTTCCAATTTAGATATATCCAATTTCTAGTGTTTTTTAAAAATAAAATGTCACTTAATTAATTACCAAGCTGGCCAATTACCAATTCATTACTAAGGTAGGAGGGTTTATGACCTGTCATCAATGCAGCGGCTACAACAATATAATCCTTATTAATATATTTATGAACTTTTTCCTTATCATAAATATAAGTTAGCAAGAAAGCAATATTATATATTTATAATAATTTTGTAAGTGAATTAAAAGAAAATATAATCTTTTTCTGCGCAATATGAAATCTATCAGAAACGTTTTCCTCTAATACATTTATGCCCAAGTTCATATTAAAGAAAAGATTAGTTATTCTCTGTTTGATCACACTTTTACAGTATCAAAAAATTATATTTTTGGTAGCTAAATTACATACCAAATTTCATTTATAAAAGTAGTTTGATTTTAAAATTCTTGCGTTCATTAATTCACCCACAGAAATATCGACCTGCAAATAGCCTACTGACAGTAATCTTTCTAAATTGGGAAAAAATTATATTGATGAAGTTAATTAAAAAATTTCACTCATATATTGCGTAGTATTTTTTAGATATCATATTCAAAGGAAAATTGAAAGAAAAAAAGTTTATTGCACATGGATCGTTCAAATTTTGATAAAATTTTATTCAAAAACCCCTAACGAAATTAACATAATCAGCACATGATAAAATGGCTGACTAAAGCAAAACATTGGTAGTAATAATGATTAAGAACCGATAAATAGAATTCAAACGACATCAAGTTTGTTGCGCTTCCTACTTTCAAAACTTCATTCCACTTACTGAGTCCCGCTCTATGAAAAACTGAAAGTCAATTAATTCTCTTCCTCCCTACGATTTGCAACTTTCGCCCCATTTGTTCCAAATAAGATGGATAGGGGTACAAACAGCGGAGACATTTATCAACCTGACGATCAGCGGGACATCAAGGTAGAGAAACCTGGTAACGCTCCAGCTTTTGCGCCATTAAGTTCCGCCAGGACGGTCTTAAAAAATCCTCAGGGGCCACAGGGATCAACGGAAAATGTCTCACTCCTGAAATTGCACTTTTATTTTGATAAAGTCGAGGAGGGGACTGCGTGTATCTTCTTTTTTTGGCACGGGTATCCATCTGAATTTGTCAGTAGCAGTCTTCTACCATTGAATATGACGAATGTTCATTAAACGGGTGAAAAGCAGTTGATGTAAAATGATGTCACACTTGCACGATGAACATAGGCTGCTCAAAACAATTAAAGGATATTGAGGTTTTGGGGTGATATTGAAACCTAAGGAATTCTTTGAATGGCTGGTACACTATCGACAGAACTAGTAGGCTATATGAGATAAAAATAACATTTGTTTAGAAAAAAAATGCGTTTTATTGAGTATTTCGGTACAAAAGAGAACACACACACACACGCACGCACGCACGCACACGCACGCACACACACAATTTTGCATATAAGGAAAACAAATTAATAAAAAGAAAAAGAAATAATCGACCATAAATTTCAAGTTATCATGTGAGACCATTATTATTTTTGAATCATTACTTATAATAATTAATGCAAGGTGCACATTAACCAATTGAAACCCGTCTGAAACAATCACGAGACTTCGCTATCCCCCCG
>JAOUZG010017314.1:831969-857064 GCA_026289955.1 Argiope argentata
TAACTTTTTAAAAACTTTCGATTTCAATTTTTCTAGCTGGGGATCAAAGTTTTGGAGCTCGATTGATTTTGAGATGAAATGACCACAATGATGTCATAGTTCTTTGTCAGCATTTTAAAAATGCATCTGCTGTCAAAGAAGCAAACGTAATGATAATGCAATACAGGTAAATATCAGGTAAATTTTGGAGACAAAACTACATCATGTTCAAACATGAGTTTAAAAAATGAATTTGTATTACCACAAAATACAACGTTCAATCAGTATACAATTTATCCTTAATACCAAGTTTCTAATATGAGTGTACTAATAATGAAATTCGGGTAAAATCACGTCATCCTTTTAAAAACTCATATGCTGTCAAAGAAGAATACGTAAAAATAATCTAATACTGGTAAACATGTAAAATTATGTTTTGCCCGTAAATTACGGAGACATCAAAACTTTCTAACCAAAACAACATCATGTTCTCACATGATAAAAAAAAGATGGTTCCTTAATAGATAATCGTTTTTAATGGGAGATTTGGTTTCCTCGAATAGTCAACAATCTTGAACACTCTTGAAGCATCGAGTCAATCAGGCTATTGATGAGTGGCCGGTGTATTCTGTCCCACTCCTCCAGAAGATCTCTTTCCAGTTCTTGGAGAGTTTGTGCGGTTGGTAAGCGTCCAGGAATTTATCAGTCTAGAATGTCCCAAACATGATCAATTTGGTTCGCGTTCTGAGAATATACTGCCTAATTCATTCGTATGATTCCTGTTTTCAAACGGAAATCTTTCGCAAACTTAGCACGATGTGACATGCAGTATTCTCTAATTAATATGAAGTCATCCCCAGTTGCTGCAGCGTAAAATACTACATTAGGTCTCAGGATCTCTTTACTGTATCGGCGATAGGTCAGATCTTCTTTTCGAATGATAGTTAGATAGGCGTTCCCATCAATGGAATGCCAAAATAGGCCACTTTTAACTGCCAATCTCAGAGTTTCGTGCAAAAACCGCAGGATCATTTCTATGCTACTGTTCCGCCACATGAATATACGGCTATTGTCAGGATGAACAGAAAAACTTAACTCGGTCAGAGAAAAGAATATTGCTCCACTCAGTTCTCCTCCAGTTCATATGCTCTGTTGCCCACTCCCTGCAGGCACGATGATGCTTTACTTTTAACGTGACAAGAACCGTTGTTCGGCAAATAGATCTACAGGCGGTTTCGGACAGTTTGTGTCGAAACTGTGGTGTCAGTAACAGAGGAACCGAGTAATGATGTTGTAACCGAAGAACGATGTTGAAGAAGAGAAGCTTTCATATTAATTTTTTAGCATTAAATAAATTTATTGGGCGTTGTTGCACGTCCACGCCTTTGCCGTGATTTTCGACCTGCATCTCCAGTCTCCAGAAACGGTTCCTGAGCCTGGAAATTACACTTTCTGAAACTGCAATAGTTTCTGCTCCTTCGGCTTGTGTTTGGCACCTCCCTCTAACCGGCCAACTACTCTCCAAGCTTCTGATTCGGTTAAATGACTCCATCAAGACATCGCATTTGTGATGTTTGACCGCCATTGGCGACGTCTGCGGAAACGATTGGCGAGGTTCGCCACCCCTTTTGGGATTGTTGTTGTTTTTGTTTTTGTAAGGAGAGGGAGGGAAGAGCTTGTGTAGCGGACGGAGAAGGATGTTTTCTGCTTTTGCTCAGTTTTAGAATAGATAATTTTAAAAGAAAAGTCTGAGTGCTGTATTTTATTTGAGTATGTGCCTTTTCTAAAGAAAAAGCTCGAGTCATTACAACATTCATCGAAACAACGCGCATACTGAATGTCTATCAATGTTTTCCACTAAGTTGTAGGCTAAATTAAATTTACTGCCGCTAAAGCGTCGTCTTCGACATCTCTCTCAAAATCTGAAATACAACGAAGTTTGAAAAAAAAAGAATGTACATTTGTGACTCTCTTATTTCTTTTTATGCAAAAAATAACTTATACCGATATTTTTATATAAAACTTACAATATTCTTTAATTGTTTTGAATAATGGAGCAGCGCTTGCCATGTAGCAGTAATGGTACAACAATGACATTAACGTATATGTAGACCAAAGAAATTTTGGTTATGGTCAAAAATTTCGAACACGAAATTTTGGCGAATCTCTACGAATTCAATGAGTAAAAACACACCCGCATTATTTTTTTAATGTGTATTTATCTGATTATATGTCTGTAAAGCTGGCTTTCTGGCACAGAGGTAGAGCGTCTTCCTCGTGTTCTGGGAGTCCCGGCTCGGGCATGGTTGTTCTTTTATGTGCTATCTGTGAGATGTGTGACTGTGCCCTCCTGTAATAAGAGGCTTTGCAAGCAAATGTGGCGAGTGTGCAGCTAAGTCGTACTCTTGGCCATAGTTGGCGCTACTTAAAAAACAAGAGACATTTTTTAAGGCTTAAATCTGCTGCTGTATCAGCGGGGGGTTTGTCCATGGCAAGTGTCATAAGTAAAAACAACAACATATGTCTGTAAAAATCAAAATCAGAATCTCTTTGAGCTAGACTGTTGATATTCGGTACACTATCTGTACACCGAATACGTAGATTTCTATGAAATTTTGAGCGAAATCTCTTTAGAGGAAGTCTATCTGGGTATTCGAATATAAGTTAGCACGATAGTAACAAAATGAAGAGATCTAGATAGACACAATTTGAAGCACAGAGTTAACACCTATATTGCCTAAAAGTTATAAATTTTAAGGCAAATTAAATCCCAGGATGACTATCTGTCGTTCTGTATTTCGGAAACGTGTAAATGATTTAATTCAAAAAAGCAATAAACTTAAATATATCAAGTTTGGCATGGGATTTGGTGACAACAAATGTAGTTTTGTGTCAATTTTAATTTTAATTGGTTGAGAAAAACTTATCTAGAACTTAAATTCGATTTTTGGATTACTTAACAACACGCCAAGGAATAAACGCCAAATAACTCGCCAAAATTGGATTCGATAAAAATGTTAAATTCATGATATTCAATCCAGTCAACATTTCGCAACTTTTATGACGTAAGATGTTTTCTGGCATGACATTAGGTGAGAATGTGAGAATGGTTTGGAAGGACAACAGCTGTAATTTCAAAAACATTTCAACTTGTTGTTTGATACGAGTGACAAAATATCAATTCATATCAATCAACTTTCTGCAAATTAAAAATTGCGTATCTAAACAAAAGTGGAAGTAAAAATCCTATTATGAAGTTACTAATAGACAAAAACACGCGATCGAATGTTTTGATGGATGTTTTTGAATTCTATTGTAATATTTATAAACATTATTATATCAAACTGAATTAGAAATATTATCAAAATTGAGGAGAAAATTAAACGGAAATGAAATTGTTACCAATAAAAATGTTATTTTTTCTTAAGATAACATAAGGATTATTATTATAACAAAATTATTTTGGACATCTACTTACATAAGCAAGTCATGGTTATTATCCATCTATTTTTGAGCTCTATTAAACTTTCTGTTTGAAGAATATTTCTTGTTATCATGTCAAAACATGGTGTTGTTTTTGGCATGAGGTTTTTGACGTCAACAAAAATCCGTAGGCGAAAAATAAACATTTTATTATCTGCACAAACATCACAAAAAATCAGCTTTAAATAGCGCGCTGCCATTGCATTTACAAAAGCTCTGATTAAAAAAAAAGTTAATGACTGCAGCAAATAAAATCTAGAAAAATGTCATTTTGAGCACGCGATTATATGAAATGAAATAAATAGGAAATGTGATATTTTTTTAACAATAAATGCGAGGCAAATTTTATTTGGATCGCTTGCAATACTAAAATGACTCATTCGATGAAACGATTAAAATGAATAAAAATATAATTTAACTTGCACAATCACGTGCTGCTTGGCCGTTCAAGAAATTACGTTCTGACATGATATATTGAAATATGCATAGCGTATTTTATTTTAACCTTTGTATTAACTTTATTTTTATATTATTATTTTACAGAGTTTACCTAAAAGGAAGAGTAGAAGAATTGAATGAAATATTTTGATCGATTATGGAAGTTTCGTCTGAATTAAGTTATTGAAATGACATTTCTAAAGAAGTCTCACTAATTAAATATCATACAGAAAACATAGTTAAAATAGTTCACAACAGATATGGTTTTACTGCCATTTTTTAAAATGTAAAATTACACAATAGTTAAAATTAATCCATTGTTACAAAGCAACATTTTCAAAATATAAAGAATGGCATTTGTGTATAAAACTGATTGTATATTAATAGAGCAAACCAGACATTTTACTAGAGCAAAAAATTAATTAAGAACTTTTAAAAGCGCAGTTTTATTTGTGAATTAAAAATATACTTTTCAAAATTTTATTTATTATCTACTTTTTACTCTATAATTGATTATTCCACTGATATTTCGAAATCATTTTTCTTAAACTTACTAATCAATCATAGCATGTGTACGTATTAATTAAATTTAATTAATACTTTACAGACACTCTAGCTTTGAAAACCCTTTAAAAAGAGTATTATTATCGGTTATATAAAACAATTAGAAAATTGAAATAAATCAAGAAATAAATTTAAAAAATCTTTTTGAAAACTACGATCTTTGTAGACATAAAAGAAATAAAATTAGACTGTAAAAATGATGAGAGAACATACGTACATTTTCTAAAACATTATGTATTATATTCTAAATAGTTTTATCAAAAAAAAAAACCCACAAGAATAATAGATAAAAATATTTTTATAAATAAATAACTCTAGATAATAATTTTTATTAATAATGGAGAAAGGAATAAAAATATAAAATGTGAAGCTTTTAGGGAAAAATTCAATTAATCTTAGTTTTAATCACGTTAATAATAAAACTGCATTTCTGTATAAAGTGAATGATATTTTTGGCTAAGCCGGCAATGGATAGGTACAAGACATGCAATTTTAGACTACTTATGAAAATTTAAATAAATTTTAAATGTATAAATTTGAATGTCAAAACACTTTAAGAATTGTTTCTTTATTTTAAAATGTCGATTTTTCATGTTTCTACACTAATAATAAAGCTGAATGTATATTTGCTTACGATCTGTTGGTGATCCCCAAGCCATGCTATTTGACTCTTATCGACCAAATTAGGCATAATAGACCATGGGGAGTTAAAAGTGCATATTGGTGGGAACTTTTTGAAACCTAAATTAACCAAAATGTAAGGGGTATTTTGGAGTTTTCTAATGAATACATCCAAAAATAATTCTGCACAAAAATATTCTTTAAGGCTTAAAAAATTATGTTTTTTAAGGATAACAGTTTGATTATTGTAATTAGTTATTTCAAAACTCTGATAACTTAAAAAAATATTTTTTTGGTGCTGCCTTCAGCAATAATTTTCATTATTATCATGAAAATCAATTTGTTTTCATTGTTTCATCCAATATTTAAATGTTTAATTTTCTTTCATATTTAATGAATAAAGAAGAAAGATCCCCTTAGATTGCGGTAGCATACAATTATTTAATATCACTATAATATCATGATACTCGACTCCATTAAGAAGGTTCAAATACATTAGAAGCAGAACATATATCAGGTCATTAAAGGAATACATTGTGACGTCTTCAGATAAGTGACAAGCAGAAATATAGTAAATTGCATTACCACGGGAAAGCAACTACAGATAACGGAGGAATTTGAAAAATGCGGAGAATGCAGACATCTGGTATTCAAATTTAAGTACCGAGGGCAAGCTAAAGTGTCTGGGCGACTTGTGAGGTCGTCACTGGGCTGGACATGTGTTGCAACAAACAACTTGTGAAAAAAGCAGATGTGTCCATGTCAATAAATAAAAGACGCCCGTCCTTCAAGCCGGCACAATGGGGATCAGTGGCAGATGGCATATCCATTCTTCCTGCAGCATTTCATTTCCATTATGACAATCAGAATTCTGATTAAAAAATTATAAAATGCATTAAAGATGTGAACATATACATTTAAAATACATGAATGGAAATGAATTTTTAATTTATTAGTAAAGGGTGTTCCAAAATTAAAGCAAGATTTGAATGTACACCCATTTTTTCCGGGGTTGACAACCGTATTTTCAAACATTTTTAGTTTAGGATTAGTAAAAATGGAGCTTTACACGATAGAACAACGTATTAACGCAAGATTTGCACTAAGCAAAAAACGCGTTTTTTTTCTTAATCGTTATGTTATGTGAAATCGTTATTTTTTAGTTGAAGCGTAAAATACAAGGACAAGGTTATGTATTGAATAAGCAAATGACCTTCACAGCTTTGCTGGCATATATGCACACTTTTCTCTAAATTTTCCATGATTATTTTGGGTAAATCTAGCCTAATTTTGCTAAAACTGCATTGAATTTACTCCTTCAATGAACGCGTTCTTTTTGGATTGTTGGAACAGATCATTGAATTCAAATTCCCCCATAAAAAGAAATCCAGTGGTGTTAAATCCCGCAATCTAGGTGGCCAGTTCTCAAATTTTCAGACTGTGGGTGTTTGACTTTCATCATTTTTGAAATATTGTTCAACAATGGGAGACACTTGTTATATCATGTAATGTCTCATTTTTACTAAAACGAAACTATCAGCTATCGAATTATTTTTTAATAGGGTGCCAACACTTTATAGCACGAGTGATGTTAAATTTAAATTTTGTGTGGATTTCGGGACATCATTTATTTTTTAGTTTCAACTATTTAACCACTAGAATTATTTCAAAATTATTTATTATCACTTTTACCGAATGTGGCTACATATTCTTTTCAAAGTTGTTGCCAGATTACGTATATATCGCCTTTAATATATCGCCAATATTACCGAATGTGACAACACATTCTTCTCAAAGTTTTGCCAGATGACGCTTTTAATATGTCGCCAATATTACCGAATGTTGCAACATATTCTTTTCAAAGTTTTGCCAGATGACGCCTGTAATATGTCGCCAATATTATCGAATGTGACAACACATTCTTCTTAAAGTTTTGCCAGATGACACCTTTAATATGTAGCCAATATTACCGAATGTTGCAAAATATCGCAACAACATATGGCAACATTGCCAAATGATGCCTTTAATATTTCGCCAATATTACCGAATGTGATAACACATTCTTCTCAAAGTTTTCGCCAGATGACGCCTATAATATGTCAATGTTCTGAAAATAATATAACGTTACACTTAAAAAAAGAAATGTTTCAAAGAAAAAACAAAGATCATTCCTAAAAGTATTTACTGTGATAAAATTGCATGATGATTCTTACTCCCATTTCAGATAAAATTTGAAACTAATGTATTTTTTCTGAAACATTTGAAATTACAATTTGTCTAAATTTTCCTCCTTCTCATGAAATATTATGCCTCTAAAATATATAAAAAGAAATTGAATTACTTATGAGCAAGAATAAAATTCATATATGATAAATTTTCGTTCGAAGAGTGAAACTAGATTCTGGGAGAAAAACACACACTCAAATATTTATTCAAAAATTGCCCCGATTTGCAAAATATTCTTGTAAGTCTGTATTTTATTCTAATATTATAGATTTATGGAAATGTTTGATAGTTTTCACACATAAAAGTGAAAAAGATTACTGTCTAGCATTTCACTCAATTACTGACTTTCTATTAATGCGTAATTGAAGATGGCTACTAAAAAAGGAAATCTTCGATCGTAAGTTTCAAATTAACATGTGAGACTAGCAAACAAAGTTTTGGAGCCTGACCGATTTTTCGATGAAATAACGGCTATGATGTCATAGTTCTTCATCAACCTTTTTAAAAACCCATTTGCTGTCAAAGAATCATGCGTAATAATATTACAATACGGGTAAAAGCAGGTAAAAATATTTTCTCCGTTAATTTCTGAGACATCAAAACCTCTAACTAAAACAACGTTATACTTTCTCATGATAATAATGTTTAAAACTCAGGTAGAAACATTTTGCTAACTATTCACACTCACAAATATTTAGATGAAGAATCAGACAGTGAAGTTACATTCTCACCAAAGAGAACGCATTACTTAAAATATAATGCTTTCTCATAAATTAATAGCAATAAATCAGAAAACATTCCTCACATTAAAATTTTATGTTGTTGTTGTTACTTATGGCACTTGCCATGGAAAATCTCTGCTGATACACCAAAAGATTTTAAGTCTAAGAATGATCATCTCTTGTTTCAAGTAGCGCCAACAAGGGTACGACTTTTGCTTCTCACTCATCACATTCTCTTGCAAAAACCCTTTTTGCAGGGTGGGACATTCCCAAACCTTACAAATAGAGCACAGAAGAACAACCATGCCCTAACCGGGACTCCCAAAACACAAAGAAGACGCGCTACCTCTGTGCCAGAAGGCCAGCTTTAATTTTTATCGGTTGTTAATACTAAAATTGCCTGCCATTAACAAATACCACATGCCCAAACCAACTGTTAATGTGAAAACCGGTCAGTATTGACAAGACATGAAGCGGAAAAGGGGATAACTTTGGAATTAGCGTCTATAAATATATGGGGAAAGTACTTTGACAAGACATTCAACAAGCTATTTCTGAGTGGAACAAAGAGGTATGTCAGCCAGAATCTATTTGATAAATTGATTAAAATAAGGATAAATTGATAAATGAGTGGTGAACCACTGTGACTTTTGCCTATTAAGCAGTAGCTAGCACAATTAAATTATAAACAGATAATTTACGACGAATCATTTTAGCCATATTCTCGGTTTCCGTTTCATTATTCATGACAAATTTCTATCAATCTCGGAAATTTAAGTTTACTTGAAATCATCAATTACGAAATATTATCCAAATAGCTCAGTTGCGAGCATTTAAGCGATACATGAAAGCACATGAATTAATATTTAAATGAATACGGCAATATGAAAATATATCAAAGAATGCTTACAAGCCTGAGATAAAAGTTCTGATTAAGGAAAGGTTTATTACTGCAATAAATTGAATGTAAGTTTATCTGTGCTCAAATTATCTTGGTCGTTGACGTCTATCCGTTATGCTAATTAAGGAATGTTTATTCGATTCTCCTGATTTCTTAAGTGTCAACGAAAAGTAAATAAACCACTTCGAAGCTTGAAATAGATCGGTGAAATCCAAATTAATCTGTGCTCGATTGAGTTGGGTCGAGGAATTATTAAGGGATTTATTTAAAATTTAGTCTAGGCGAACATATTACTAGCAATTATTTAGCGATGCAAATGAATTCTGATGAACAGCATTTTCTTACACCAAATAACAGTACTATTTCAGAATAAACGCCCACATTAAATAGAGTTAATTCTGATTGAGTTGTTATGCACACAAATGGATAAAATTGAAAGGTGAATTCTACTCAGGTTTGGAAATTGAGAATCTGCCATTAATGTGTGTTTCCCTTTATAAATTAATCTATAATTTCAGTCAATCAGATAATGATTCGAGTTCATTGCCGTTCGTTGTAGTGTTGTAGTATAGCAAACCTGGAGATGGAGTATCATAGCATTAATTCTCTTACTGTTGAGAACCGTATGGCCGTAAGTATGGTATTTCACCACCAGAGAGGAACTGTTTTTATTGTACGAGGGCAAATTAAAAGTCTTTGCGCCTAATTTTTACTCGCCAAAAACAGGTACATACAGATATTTAGAAATATACCTAGTACCTTACGTTATTTCTGCACATAGTCACCACACCAGTTCAGACATTTGTCCCATCGCAGCACTAAATTAGAGATCCCCCTGTGGTAGAATTCTTCCGGCTGCTTGTGGAACCACCGTCGGACCGCTTTCTTGATTTCTTCATCACATGTGAATCACTGCCCTGCCAGAAACTTCTTCAGTGGACCGAAAACGTGAAAATCCCTAGGGGTAAGGTCTGGACTGTAAGGTGGGTGTTCGAGATTCTCCCAGTGAACTCCCATCCTCATGCAACTCTTCATGACCTTTTTGAAACTCACGACACCACCATTGAACACTTCTCAAAGAGAGACACTTTTCCCCGTACGTGGGGTGCACTTTCTTGTGAATGGCTATGGGCGTTTGTCCCTTGCTTTATAGAAAACGAATAACACTTCGCTGCTCATAAGCTGTAGATGTCTGAAGAACAACCACCATCTTAAATAACTGATAAAAGCGGCACTCATCGGAGTGAAAGGGAGATACGTCTTGTGCGGTTCAAGGAACGTTCACATCTGGGAATGTATATGTTCACTTTGTATTCACAGCCGTATTTTGGCAAAAAAATATAGGCGCAAAGACTTTTTCATTTGCCCTCGTATATTAAAAGTCGCAATAGGAAGTACATAAACTGCTACTGTAAATACAAATAACGTAAGAAATTGCGTGCAAAATTTGAAGTGATACTCACAAATTGACATCTTTACTACTAATAAAGCTTAATGTGTGTGTGTTAGTGCTCCACAAGCAAGACAGTTTGATCAATAGTAACCACATTTGGTATGTATACACCTTGGTGAGTAGAAATGTACACCACGAGGCGTATTTAAAAAAAATTATTTAGAATCTAAATTGATAAAAAAAAGTAAGCCGAATTTTGGAGTTTTTGCAGATAACTTCCAAAAATATCACTATGCATAAATATATCCTGTATTATTTCAGAATTTTCAAAAATTGCATTTTTAATAATACTTATTTAATAGTCGCGCGAAATTTATGTGAAATTTGGCATTTTTTTAAAAAAAATTATTTTATAATTTCTAAGAAATGATTACATAGTTACCTTAGTGATTCAAACCGTTTTCATTATTTCAACAAATATTTGATAGCTTGATATGATTCCATGATCATAAGTTCAGGCAGAAATATCCCATTTAATATGTGAATATTAGTTTACAAAACAAACAAAAGGTGGAAGCTTAGTTTAATTATATTAAAGTGCCGTTGTAAAGTTACAGTATAGTTATTCTGGGACAGTTTTTGCAATTTTGAACCACGGTCAAAAGACGAGGACGATATCTGAGCTGGCACTCTTCTCTCCACGCTGCAGCAGTGGGAGGGAGTTTGGCCCGGATGAATTTAACGCGCAACAGACTCACACGAGGGTCCTTCGGAGGAATCGGGTTACGAACCTTAAAACCTAGGCCTCACGAGCCGAGATCTTACCAAAAGACCACCGCCGTCCCTAAGAAGAGGAATGTCTCAAAGTTAGGAAGACAAAAGAATCGGTCGTTTACTTTTTTACCAGGACTATGACTGTACTCGACTATCACCATTAAATTACGATAAATATAGTCATAAAACCATCAAAAGGGCATGGTTTTAATACCAAATTATTTAATGTTTGTTGAATCTAAACGAGTAATCTGAAATCTGAAATCAAATATGACCAATATTTCCTGAGAATAAGTTGGTGGTTTGAGTATAGCAAAAAAAATAGTGTATAACTGTTAATAGATATATTACTATTTGCTGCTTAATATATCTATATAAATAACAATGAGTCGCCAAATGTGTTGCTATGCGTTAAACTCAAGAACGGCTAGCCCTGAATTGGGCGAATTGTTGTCCAAAACCCCGCATGTTGGTCTTGTTGGTTTTTAAAGAAATATCGGTTTTTATAATCATATATAAACATTGATCGCAATTTTTGGCACAGTATATTACTTTACATCATGGTTACGCTTTTTTATTTTAAGCTTTGAGACATTCGGATTTTGTCATCATTTCATATCTTGATTTTATTATAAGTATATACAAGTATTTTAAACTCGAGAATGTGGCGCAGCTTATCAAAAATGGTGGCTTTTGTGACAAAAAACAACAAATTCAATTCAATTCAATTCGTAAACGGCCATTTTTTAAAAATATTTTCGTTAAGACACGAGGAAGGTTGTTATAGAGAGAGAAAACGAAAAAATTGTGAGGAAAATAGTAAAAACGACACTTTTCTTACTTTCAAGCCAAAAATCTTCATTTCCCCATCGCCAAATGAGTAACTATTCAACCCCATGCTAATGAGGTTATGCTTAACATGTTTTTGACCGATTATTTCAAATGATTCTGTTAGTTTTCATAAGTGTCTGATGAATTTAACATTTTAAAATTATCAATTAATCAATTTTTCGGATTCATTTTGAAGTACTTTTGAATTAAAATAGAACAGAATAAAGGAAATTAAAAATCTCTAATCTGTATCGCGTTACCCAAATGGAGTAGAAAATTCTCGTGTTTGCTTTTCGCCGACTGATGTTGAAAATTCACATATCTGTAGTGTGTTGTAGTTGTTCAAAACTGTGTTTTCATTTTTAATTAGAAGTTTATTGTTGTTGTTACTTATGGCACTTGCCATGGACAAGCCCCCTGCTGATACAGCAGCAGATTTATGCCGAAAAGGAGCTTCTCTTGTTTTGAAGTAGCGCCAAATAGGGCCAAGAGTACGACTTAGCTACACACTCATCGCATTCGCTTGCACAGTCCCTCTTTACAGGGGGGGGGGGGCACAGTCACACATCTTACAGATAGCACACAGGAGAACAACCATGCCCGAACCAGGACTCGAACTCGGGACTCCCAGAACACGAGGAAGACGCGCTACTTCTATGTCAGAAAGCCGGCAATTAAAAGTTTAAAAAATATGTGTTTAATAAATACTTGTATAGTTCCGATCGATAAATAAAATAGAATTCTCTTGATTTTAAAGAAATACAGAATTGATACGCAGTGTAAATAAATTATTTGTAGATTATTTGAGTGCTTTTCCATGCATAAGAAGTCGGGGGTTAAAGCTAGTAATAAAATAAAATAATTTGTGAAAAGTTCCAGTAACTCCCGATTATGCATGAAATATTTATTTAAAATTAAACACAATATGCACGACTTAACATCTGATCGCCAAAGAAAACTTGTTTTTAATAAATACTCAATCACGTTAACTAAATCTCGTAATTTGATATTGTCTTCTTGATTTAAATTTATGTTTTCATAGTTTATTGCAGAGAAAATCCAGGAGTCGTACATTTTCCCGAAATTAGTTTTTAAAGCCGCCCCAAATCTTCAGCCTACGAGATCTCGGATTTCTAAAAACGGAATTCAAACCCATAACTATAAATCAAGCTCCTGTGTTGGAAAAAAGTTGTTTTCCTGTATTTGTGAGAAGATGGAATCGAATTTTCCAAACAACGTGGATCGATGGAATAGGATTCTGCAATCTCTAGTTTCTTTTGTGCGTACTTTCCTAAAAATATCGCTCTTTAGCTTTTTGTATTTTGAACTCTGCTATAAAACGCTACGTGACATTTAGCTTTAAATTTTGAATTCTAAAAAAATGAAAATAAAAGGGAATTCTTTTTGTACATTTAGAACAAAGTAGTAGTTTAGTAGTTTTTGTACATTCTATTTGTACTTTAGTTAAAAATATTGCATCTGAAACTTAACCACTTAACCAGTTTGCACGTTTATCGATTTATCGAATTTTGATAGTTGTAAACAAAAACTAAATCATTCATAACAATTATAATTCAATAGTAAAACGACTTCGAATACGTAGATAAGCCAAGTATTCCATGGACTTCCTTCTGAATCAAAATAAGAAAATATTCCCCAAATAGAAGGTCTCACCTTATTAGTAAGGAAAATAAAACAGTTAAGGGGTTAAAATAGGAGACTAAATTGGAAAATCGTTTTTTTTGTGAAATATGAATTTCATTAAATTTAATATTTTTAATGTTCAAGAAGTTTTTATATTTTATTTTAATATTTTTATTTTTTAAATATATGATTTATTTTTAAAAATATTTTTAATGTTTAAGAGGATTTTTTAATAAAACCGTTAGAATTTTGTTTCTATGGCTGTTTTTTAGAAGTTACAGTGATTTTTATGTTTGAATACATTTTTTACATACATTTTTATACCATTTTTTGAAATTCTAATTCTTAATAGAATTTTCTATGCGAAACACTTTATAAAATAAAATTTAATGCATATTTTTTGTTAAAATTTGGTAAAAGAATTTTTCAATATATTCTACAGTTTTTGAATAAGAAAACAGATAATCAGTTTATTAAGAATCATTTCATAGTTGTTATAATGAAAAAAACATTTTAAAATGTCTTATTATTTATCAGTCAAATCTCCAAAATATAAAGAATGGATAGAAATGCAGCTTTTTTTAGTTTAGGTGCTAGATATATTTCTTAAATTATCTGCTAAATATTTAGCAAATCATTCCATAAATATCTAAATTAGGTGATTTTCACTTTATATGTATTTTTAGCCAAAAAAAGTTCTATTTTAAAATTTCAAAAAAAAATCCTGCTACTTAACTGGTATATTTTGGTATCATAGATAGTTTTAAAAAATTTATACAAATATTTAAAAACAACTATTTACGAAAGCATTTCAGAAATTTCAGCCCAATTGTAGTAACTTATCTTGAAAATAGCTTATATGAATAAAATGGTCACTTAGAGTTTTTTGTTTTCCTTCTCTGTTGGATATGTAAATTTTCCAACGAAGGACCGTTCATTAAGCGAGTCTTCCCGCTGATGTGGTGTGGAAGTTTGAAGAGCGGGTGCCAGTTTAGCTGTAGTCTTCTGCATAGACCTACAGCTCAAAATTACGAGTTCCCTCACAAAATATCCTTAGTGTTGCTTTAAAAAGAGACATATATATAACTAAACTAAATACAGAATATTTCATGTTAGACAGTGTCAATCAGTTTCGGTTATATATGCAGAGGAAATACCATCTGGCTCATTGAACTGGAAATGAACAGTTCCACAAAAGATTTTTTTCAGTAGAATAAATAAATAAAAAAAGAAATTCACCTCTAAATAGACCAAAATTTTGAAATGCGATCACCTGAATAAGTTTTCGGAAAATTACCCAGTTTTTCTTTTAACAAAAGAAGACAAAGATGAATTAAGTAGATACGATGCCGTTGTAAAAATACAAATATAAAATCAAACGAAAGGGCATAAGAATTATGGGATCAGTTATAGCTTTACATATAGAAATAAACAAGCGAGATATCTGAGCAGCAGAAATTTTTTCCGAACCACCGCTTGGTGTGAGTTCGTGGCTTTTTCCATTCTTAGGATTTGAAATTTTTCTGCACTTTTATGCATGAGTAAATAAGCTTTTATTTAGTAAAAAAAAAGGGACGAAAAGAATTATGAAAGGAAAAGATGGTTACATTTAGCTGTTAGGTGAATTTATATAATTGTTGAATTAGGGGGCTTAATTACTGCCCATCTTTCTTTGTAGCCCTCTCTCCCCTCAAGAAATATAATCTTCGAAAAGTTTCCAGATCCTGAAACGAAAGTGGAATTTTGCGGAATCTCCAGATTTCAGTCCTTCCTGAGTCAGAAAAACACATTTTTTATGTTATGTTTCTTTCTTTATAACTCTTTGAGAGGGACGCTTGAAATTTGGTATGTGGATATAGGATTAAATCTGTAGAATTTATGACAAATTTTGAAAGAGATTCATTCAAAGGACGTTTTTCTTCGTAACTGAAATCCTTTTATCTGTATGAACTAATAACACTTAAGTTAAATATGTTGTTGTTGTTACTTATGGCACTTTTTCAAGTCCGCTAACAGGCCTGTTAACGATTTAAACCGATTGAGCGCCTCTTGTTTTTCTGTAGAGCCAACTAGGACCAAGAGTACGACTTAGTTATATACCCGTCACAACCCTTTTACGGGGTGGACTTCGCTCATGCAATTTCAATCACTCATTCATCCACAGATCTTAATCTAGATCTGAACAGAGAACGATCACCTCTGACCCAGTATCCCCTGTGGTATAACTCTCGACATGGGAGACTTTGTTGTGCCACGACAGATTTAACGAGCGCCTAACACCACACACTCGGAGAATCTTCTGCCGGCTAGGTTCGAATACGCAACCGAAGGAATACGAGTCCAACGCTGTACCAAACAGGCTATCCCGACCTCTAAGTTAAAGATTAAACACTTTAGCGACCTTTCAAATAAATGATTTAGATGCTAAATCTGTGTATCAAATTTTATTCGTCTAATTCTTTAAAATTTCGATTTGATCTAAATCACTTTAAACAGCCAGACGTACAGAGTTTCATTTTGCTAAATGGATTTTGTTCAAATTTTTATATCTACAAATTTAGTCTTTAATAATGAACCAAATTGCACACGCCTAACTAAAGCATTTTTGAATTATCGTGTTTACATAAAGATGAGTATAAAGTCAAAAATTAGTTTTTTTTTAATTCTCAGAAGTCTGAAGTACTCGTAAAAATCTCATACGAGTTTTTATGTAATCACAATAACTTATCTATACTTCCTAAGCGGAAAACTATAAAATAAAATCAAGGGAAGGACATTTTATTGATCAAATTTGATCAAAATATTCATTAACTAAAATATTATTGCCTGATGTAACAATGGTAGGAAAAGGTTTAATTTTTTTATTCGATACTTTTTTTAAATTAAAAAAGGAATTTTTTCTTTTTTTCAAGTGTTTATAAATTAGTTATAAGAAAAAAGTGTTGCTTTTTAATAAAGCCGAATGACAATTAGTTCGGTATTTGATTCAACCCTCTATCTGTTGCATTTCTATAGTTAGATAATTTATTTACTGAATATTCTAATTGCAGACGATAATTTAACATTATGTCAGCAGATAATTTAAGGGACACGAGGAAAACTCTCATTAAAGGTAAATTCGAACGAGCACGTACTAATTAGTCTCATCACACAGTAATTAGATTCCCAATACGTATTTAATATTGATCAAAGATATTAATTTCGCCTTTGTCTCTGACACCTATGGCAGAGACCTGCATTATCTGACATAAAGATAAAATTTTATGAGGAAAATGTTTAAATTAAATCTTATTTAAAATATAAGCCGTGTAATAAAGATACAGAAGTATTCTTTCCTCTTATTTGTTCATATACATCTTTAGCACTATAATTTTCAAAAGCAAACAATGTTGAGCTCTTCTTTGGATTTTATATCCCTGAAAATATTATAAAGAGCATTTCTTTGGGGATTATAGTCCTGCTGATATCCAGCGATAGTGGTCTCCCCAAAACTTTCTTCAATACACTCAAATAAATGTATTAAATCTAGGGAACGACTTACCTAGTATTGGCTTACAATAGTTACGAAATATTAACTTATGAAGAGAATTTAGCATTTTATTGAACGTATCGAGTCATGCTTGGCGAGTTATTTGGCGATTACACCCTGGCATCTAAATAAAACTAAAGATTAAAATGAAATCTGCTATGCACAGAAATGATGTTCTGACACAATGTATCATGTCAGAACATCATTTCTTGAACGGCCAGGCACCACGTGCTCGTGCAAGTTAAATTATATTTTTACTCATTTTAATCGTTTTATTGAATGAGTCACTTTAGTATGGCAAACAAACTTTGTCTCGCATTTATTTTTTTTTTTAAAATATCACATCTCCTATTTGTTTCATTTGATATAATCGCGCGCTCAAAATGACATTTTTCTAGGTTTTATTTACTATAGTCATTAGCTTATTTTTTAAATCAGTGCTTTTGTAAATGCAATGCAACTTGTTATTTAAAACTGATTTTTTGAGATGCTCGTGCAAATAAAATTTTTATTTTTCGCCTACAGATTTTTGTTGACGCCACAAACAACATCATTCTGACATTATAATATTATCAAATTTGTACTTTGGACATGTTTTTCGCAGTAGATTGAAACAATATTTGGCACAAAACTGCACTTGCTGTCATAAAATCCCATATTTATTTTGATATAATTAACTGAATGAATTTTTGAATTATGCTGATTGTATGCTTATGAAAGTACAGACCGATAGATAGCCAATTTGCTGCTGATTTTGGATCAAAACGTAACAAGTGCCAACACTGTAGAGAAATTTGTGCGCCGAATTTTATTTATCTGGCTCACTTCGTTTTGAAATTATCGTGTTCAGTTATATATTCAAACAATCGGATTTCCTTTGATCAGATTTTGCTAAAAAAATTTAAAATTCTAAATTAGATGCAAAAACAATATACCAAATTTCATTCATGAAATTTAGTAAAGTATGTTCTAATAACTGCAATTAATTTCAGATTCATTGAGAAAAACGAACTCGTAAAAGGGATAGTTATAAAAAGTATACAAAAAGCTTTTAAAAGAATAAATTTAAGTTATCTTTTATAAGAGTGCAATAATTAGACTGAAAAATGAATCGAAAGCACCAAACGATAATATTATATTTATGTTTATAACGCTATATTAATTAATTAAAAAGAAGAAACCAAACAATTAATTAAAAGCGTCATCCGAAGGTGACGTCCCTTCAAATAAACAACGAACAGCTGCTTTCCAGCCGCAGTTAACCAATTAGAATGCACCATGTTTATTGAACATGAATAGTTTGAAATGCTTTTCAGTTGTGATAAAATGTAATTAAATAAACGGTTGACATTAGCAAGTCAGTATTTCTATTCATCTTATTAGCAAATATCCAATATTCGATAGCAAATAGTTCTAAAACTATTCAAAAGATGAAATAATAATTTATTTTGACTTTTCGCATTCCATTTGTAACTAAATTAAAACTATCTCTCAACCAGCCCACGCACAGTTTTTTTTCTTCAGTGATGCAAAATATTATAAAGTGGATGGAAAAACAACTTTAGAAAGCAGTAGAGAAATTCCAGAGATTCTCGGAGGATGAAAATAATCAGATTGTCAGAAATGAGACTGACAAAACTTTAAAACATTTATTTAAAGTTTATTTGATTTCGGAAATATGTCATCATAAAAAAAGCGAGTATATTGAAACACATTTTCGAACCGCCCACATAACTTTATAAATTTATTTACAGAGAATTTTCTGATCCTGAAAAACTGAATATTTATCATTATTTATTCCTCCCACATATAACTGTGTGTCTGCTGTTGAAATTTCTTTCTCGAAGACAATTTATTCTTTAAAAAGCATTCACACCCCCTCAAATAAAATTACATAACTTTAGTATCCTTATATATTATTTCCATTAATAACCCATAAAAATGGTTAATGAGATACTTTTGGCTTAAATGGGAATAATGGAAAAGTAAATACGATACAAAAAGCATGATTCTGCGACAATTTATTATTATATCATCTACTTGCGACCCATTTAGGATTATTTACTACCGGAATTATGACAAATTACAGTTTGTAAAATTGTAGGTATTATAAATTTGTAGTTTGGGGTAATTTAGAGATTTTATGATTATCATAAATTTTATACTTGGATACCATGTGCCCATAAGCCATATAAATCAAGTGTAACTCTTGATTTGTTTCATTTAGAGTTCTCATTTGTTTAATGAGGATCTCGTGTCTGTTTTACCACGGAGAGTTTACCACGGGGTGCAGTTTTTTACCGTGTTTTACCACGGGGTGCAGTAGCTTCTGAGAGTATAGGCCCCTGAACACAAGAAGGAAGAAGTATGCCTTCTAGCTCATATGAAAATGACACACACACACTTGCACAGCTTCTTTATACAAGGGGGCATATTCACTTGCCTCACAGATAGTAGACAGAATAACAGGGAATCGAACCCAGGACGCCCCGATCACGAGGAAGACGCTGTACCTCTGTACTAGGATGCCAGCTAATTTTTTTAATAGCAATAAAACATTCTGGAAAACATTTAAAACGTTCAGGAATAGAATAGAAACTAAATTTATATTATTGAACTACCTTTTTCATCTGTGTGTAGTTATAAGATGCAGGCAAATATAATATACAATCATACAAACATAGAGATGAATTAATATCCTTCTACATACAGGGCCAATCAAAATGCAGTGTAAAAGGTTCTAAAAGTTTGGAAACACAAAAACTAGTCGAAATCATGCATTAAAGTGTGTACAGGAATATATCCGGATTAAACTAAAGGACATTTAAGCTAAAGCGGTACAAATTAAAAATACCCAGATGTACAGAGACTTTACAATCCGTCTGCCAGCTTTCGAACAGCCAGACAGACGGATTTCCTCTAAATAGTTATAACTAAATATGTGATAGAAATCTGAAGATTTAGTATAAAGACCATTACAAAATTTCATTCGTTTAGATCAAAGTGTTTTTCAGTTATCTTTCTCACTGACAGGTCGATAGACATTTTTCAAAAATGTATTTTTCGAATTCTGGGAGGTCTAAGATTGGATGATCTTCAAAAACTCGAATTCGAATTTTTTGACGATTACTATACTTTCTCTGCGTTACGTATGTAAAAAAATAAAAAATGGGCCATATCTCAACGACTTGAAAGGAAATGTGCAATTTTACGTTAGATGATATACGCGGTCATATTATCACTTACATTAACCCCTATTTGATCTGTTTCCCCCATCCCTTCCAAAAATTCTACAATTTCAGCAGACTAATGCAATTCTGCTTCAGCAAATTCAAATGGATGTCCTAACCAGAAAAAAAATATTCATTTCCATATTTCCTTTCGGTTGTATAATCAAAATAAAATCAGAGCATCAGAGGAAATATATCTACCGTTGCTCTCTTCAATCTGAATCCCTGAGATTTTTTTTAAAGACTGTCCTTGCGAAATCCAAAAACACAGAGCTGGAACGTTACCAGATTTCCACCTTGATGTCCCGTTAATCGTCAAGACTGCTAAGCATCACCACGATTTTTCCCGCCATCCATCTTGTTTTGGACAAGTGGAGCGGAAGTTGCGAAGAGTAGCGCTGGTGGAAATTAAATGGCTTTTCAGTTTTTTTGTGAAAGCGAGCTAGAATTAAAAGCAGGCACCGTTATATAAAATTTTGCAAGTAATTCTACTAATTAGTTAATAATCACAATCATTCCCGATGTGTCGCCACATTTTAATTATTATCTACGTTCAAATAATAATCTCAAATTTCAAGTTGTCATATGAAAACATTATTCTTTTTAGGTCATTATTTATTTTGATTGTTTTAAGTCACTAACCAGCTTAAAACGGTTTGAAAGAATGACAAGACTTCTGTCTCTCTCTCTCTTATATATATATATATATATATATATATATATATATATATATATCTGGCAAACAAAGTTTTAGGGCCTGGCCGATTCTGAGAGGAAATAACATCTATGGTTTTGTAGGCGGATAGCTCTAGGCTTGAACTCCCAATCTTATGGTTAGTTGACGCGTAACATATCCATTGGGCCAAAAGGGCACTTCGGTCCGAGGGATGTTATCTGGCTTATATGTCTAGCAATCACCACAGAGTATCTCCCCAATGAGTTTTGGCGAACGATACTTATGTGAGTTGGTGGTGATGTTAACAACTGTCGTATTTAATGCGCGTCTAAAGCTTTGAGTCACCGATAGAGGGCGCCACGACAGTTGAATGAAGCTATGTGCGTAGGTTGCGTTTATCCAAGGTCGGTCGTCAGGTTCACCATTGTAGGTGCAGAGGATGGTGCTAGACTCGAACTCCCAATCTTATGTTTAGTAGCCGCGTAACATATCCGTTGGGTCAAAAGTGCGCTGCTGTCTGAGGGATGTTATCTGGCTTATATGTTAGGCAATCACCACAGTTTTATAGTTCTTCATCAACCTTTTAAAAACGCATCTGCTATCAAAGAAACAAACATAATGGTAATGCAATACAGGTAAAAGCAGGTAAAAATCAGGTAAATTTTGGAGGCAAAACAATATTATATTCAAACATGAGTTTAAAAAATGGATTTGTATTACCACAAAAGACAACGTTCAATCTGAATACAATTTATCCTTAATACTAAGTTTCTAATATAGGTGTATGACTTTATAGGATACGACTCTATTAGGAATATTCATGTATAAAGAAAAATATAACAAGCGTAAGGCAATTAACATAATACAGTTGAAATATCGCAGTTTTTAATATAAAAGTAATTTATTGAAGAAATCAGGAGCATTAAGTAATGCATAAAAGATTTATTTGAATTTAAACACAACAAATATTTCAAGGCAACCACCTGGTCGTAAATTTCAATCATTTAATTGCAGGTAAAATAGATACATTCGCTTTTAAAAAATCAAAATCATATTAAATTGTTGAAATACTTTACGCATTATAATCTTGCTTTATGAGAAATAAATGCTAATTTTTTGCCACGTTAATTGAGTTCACATTATTTTCCAGTTCTCCATATTTTAAATTTTATTGAATGCCCAAAATTTTGTCCTTACGTAATTGTTCTAAGGCCGCCTGAAGTTTTTTTTATTTGATCATTAAAATTTTTATAAAAATTCTTCTTTGCTTTGAAGAGGCAATAAAAATGAGTTTTTTAAATCTCTTTTTATTTTTTATTAGATTTTATTTTTTAGTTATCATCACATTTCAAAATTCTTTATTATATTTATTACGTAACTTCATAAACAACTTTTTTTTCCTAATGTCACAACCAGGTGATGCCTATGATATGTCAAAACTCGAAGAATTTAAAAAGAATTCGTTTTAACAATAAATTATTTTTACGCACTAAACGTCAATGAAAAAAAAATTTCCTCAGGCAAGATTATATAATAAAATTTTCTTCAATGTCAAGAAAAAAATATGATGTAATTCGTCTGACATATATAAACTACGCCTTTTTATAATTTAATTTCTATTCTTAAGAAATATTATTTTCTTAGCTTAAATCGAAAAAAGAAATTAAAATATGATATCAAAAGGGAGGAATAACTACTTGGGAGAGAGAATAAATTTTTTTCAATAAATTTGTATTTCAAGAATGAAAAGACATTTCTAAATAAAGAAAACGCAAAAATTCTTTCAAGAATTTTTAATATATTTTAAAAGGCTTAAAGGCATGTTTAATCGCTACTCAGCATAAAAATTACGGAAGATTACTTGTAATTTATTAGTAATTTGGTTATTCATTTGATTCTTTTATTTCATCTTGTAATTTCTTACAATAATAATTATTTAATTGATTCTTTTATTTGATCTTGTAATTTACTAAAAATTTCCTTATTCATATGATTCTTTTATTTGATTTTATAATTTTTTTAGCTATTTGATTATTTATTTGATCTTGCAATTTATTACTATTTGTTTATTCATTTTATTCTTTTATTGATCTTACAACTTATTAACAATTTGATTATTCACTTGATTTGATTATTTGATTTTGTAATTTATTAGCAATTTGATTATTCATTTGATTCTTTAATCTTGTATTTACTAACAATTTGATTATTAACTTGATTTTTTTAATTTGATCTTGAATTAATAAACAATTTGATTATTCATTTTATTCTTTTATTTGATCTTGTAATTTATTAGTTATTTTATTATTCATTTTATTCTTTTATTTGATCTTGTAATTTATTAGCTATTTGTTTAATCATTTGATTATTTTATTTGATCTTGTAATTTACAAAAGAAATTTGATTATTCATTGGATTCTTTAATTTGATCTTGTATTTATTAACAATTTGATTCTTTTATTTGATCTTGTAATTTATTAACAATTCAATTACTTTAAAAGCAGAAGATGTGAATAATTGTCTGCCTGTCTATTCATGTGTAATTGAAGGCACCAATTTAAAAATACTATGAACAATTAATTACACAGAGAATTTTTGGCATACAATATTAATGCCGGAATGTTATTTTTGTTTCTTGTTTTAAATTGGCAATTTTTTAGGCTATTATATTTTATGTAAATCATGTAACATGGAAATAGTAAAATCCAAAATGCCAAGCTTTACAAAATGTTGGAGCATATAATTATGCCCTTCGATCTAATAACGGCAAATTTGACATGCAATTGTTTCTTCAGTAGTAGATGCTCAGCAAGAAAAGATGTTCGAAACTCTAAACGAATCTTTAATTAATTATAATTTGAATAACTTTCGAAGATTTTTTTCAATAATTTTGGAACACGTTTGAGGACAAAAGCCATTTATACACATCCTCCAAATTAAAAAAACCCCCAGTTTTATGCTTATTTAATTTTTATATAAATAATTTTTAAATAGATGTGCTACCCCTCTGTCAGGACACCGGCCTGCTAAATGTTTTTAACAGATTTAGATTATGTTATTTACCGAACAGTACTCAACAGATCAAATGTTTTGTAAGGTATGTTTGTACATATATATCTTGGAAGTTAAGGATATGCACATTAGAGCTGTTTTCGATAAAACTTAATTAACGTTTTAATAAATCAAAAATAAGCTGAATTCAGGCAATTTTACGAGAGAAAATCTGAAAAATTTATAGCTCAAAAAACGATTTTTTCATTATTTAAATTTATCTTTTTTTATCGTCTTTTAAACAAAATTTTATCCTGTAAATTAAATTTCTTTTTTTATTCAATTTTTCAAAAAATAATTTAACCATATTTTCGACGATTTATTCCTTTCAAAATAAAAATAAAATTTAATCTGCACGAGCACGCCATACGTTCTGGAGAAAAAAGAAAATCGGCTTTTATCAAAGTGTTGCCAAATGCTCTTCTGAAAAGATTAAATTAAACTCTCGCTGCAAATTAAAGCCAGGAAAGTATAATTTTCAAGAACGTGTTAGAATAAAATGGTATAAGTATAAAATGTGTTATTTTCTTTAAAAAAAACAAGCAATATAAAAAAAACTGTGAAGCTAATTCTAACTAGGTCAACGAAGAAATTTTTTATTTTAAGATACTATTTTATTAAATAACTTTATCATAAAATTATTGATTTTCGCAAGAACTGAAAGAGAATTCTTCACCTTCACGTGAAAAATACTGAAATTTTTGCAGTGTATCGATTGAGTTATTGCCTGCAGATTTCATTTCTCATCGGGACCTGACTAAGGCGGGGGCATACAGGGCAGTTGCCATGGGCCCCCACATATGTGGGGCCCCCAACTCGAATGGAAATTTTATTTTCCTTTTCCTTTTTTAATGAAAGTTCTTCATTACTAAAGCATTGAAGCATAGCCCCCCTCCCAATTTTTTGCCCATGACTGCAGTTAGATTAAGTAGGGCTCTATTTCTCATTACAAAGTGATAAAACTATTTAAAGAATTAAAAATTCTTAAATTTAATTAATAAATTAGTATTTGAAAAAACTGTTTTAACATTAA
>JAOUZG010017314.1:874208-916562 GCA_026289955.1 Argiope argentata
GGTCACGATACGAACCTGCGACGCTAGGGCCAGTAGCCAAGTAACATAGCCACTACACCAAAAGTCGACTTCGGTATCGTAGATGTTATCTGGCTTATGAAGCTCAACACAAAAAGATAGTAATTCTCATTTCTTTATGTCATCAATACTTCAGAGTACGCCAGCAAAATCAGAGACGAAAATAAACATGCTCCGACAGCAAGAACTTTAAAAATTATGAAAAGAGTAGATATTACGTCTATGAAAATATATCCAACATCCATAAATAAAAATTACGACTGAAAAATATGTATGGAAATTTGATATAATATTAGGCTAAAATAAAATATTATTTACATTAAAAAAAGTATAATGAATACTGATTTTTTATGGTAATCGTGGCCATGGAAACAATAACCACAGCAACGGTCATCATAGCAACTGTTACTATGGCTACAATTATCACTACTATTTGGCTAGGAGGTGCAAAGATATAAAAAACAGTCGTTATATGATTTGCATAAAATCTGTTCTTAGTGAGCGTCCACATCGTGAAATGAGTTACTATGCAAAATTTCGAGTCAATCAGGTGTATAATCTCGATCTCTTGATGAGTCAGTGAAATCTCGCTTGGATATATAAATAAATATCAACATAAGTTCTGTCACAGAATCTCTCTGAGCAAAACGTTAAGGTACGTGGCACAGAAATCGTTCTTATTACTTATTGACAAAAGGCAACAGTTAAATGTAAGTCGTATTACAGACTTTCCGATCCGCCTAGAAGGCACACGGATAGCAAATTGAATGACCGGACCTCAGCAGCAGCGACACTAAAGAAACTTTAGTTGAGTTATAAAGGCCATCACCAGTCACGGCGCAATCCAACCCTAAGGGAGTACGTGCTATCATAATTTGTTAAACAAAGTGAACTTAAAATATTTGTTTAAAAAGTAAATAGACTGTTTTAGTTAAAAACAATAATTATTTTAATGCTTACATTTTTTCGAACTGTTCCATGCAATTAAAATTGTTGGGAAAATTTTTATAAAATATTTTTTTTAAAAGTTATCAAAAAGATTGCTGCTAAGCACTAAAATAAACGCGTATATCTATTTTGTACCTATATATCCATTGCACAGCTGTATTCATAAAATGAAATGTTAGTCTTAATTTGTTGTTTGCCAAAGACATATTTGATAAAAATTTAGACATCTACACATTTTAAAATTAAAATGAAATTTTTCATTTTAAATTATTGCATAGCTCGAAATACACATGTACACAAAACACCGTTTTATACCTTTGTACCCGTAACACCTATGTTATTGAACGGGGATTTTTTTTAAAATAATGGTAAATTTTCAGAATAAAAAG
Source organism: Argiope argentata (assembly GCA_026289955.1). Lineage (NCBI taxonomy): Eukaryota > Metazoa > Arthropoda > Arachnida > Araneae > Araneidae > Argiope > Argiope argentata. The sequence continues at coordinate 875,564 of JAOUZG010017314.1, forward strand.
AAGTTAAATGTAAAAAGTATTAAGAAAGAAAATAAAATCTTCGATCATAAATTATCATGTGAGAGCATTATTAATTTTTAAGTCATTATTTGTCTTAATTACCGATTTTGAGGTGAAATAACGGATATGATGTCATAGTTCTACGTCAGGCTTTTAAAAATGCATCTGCTGTCAAAGAAGCATACGTAATAAAAAAGCAATACTGGTAAAAGCAGGGAAAAAATTTTGTGTCCATAAATTTTGGAGACATCAAAACCTTCTAACCTAAACAATGTCTTGTTCACACATAATAACTACACGTTGAAATTCATAATATAGATATAGAGAGACAGAAAAAATCATCAGTTGATCGAAAATTTGGTAAGGAAGTGACGTATGCAAAACCAGTAAGAGAGGGCTCCCCAAATCTTTCTTGCATACTTTATAATTAAGTGCCATTCCAGATACTACTTTGTGTGGCATTGGCTAGTATTAATTAAAAAATATTAACCTTTGGAGAGAATATACATTTTTACTGAGCCTATCCTGCCAATTTTGGCGAGTTTAAACATTAATCGCTAGTTTGTGGTTAATAATACCCAAAAGTAGAATTACTGTTTCAGATACGCTTTCTATCTAACAGAGAAGAAAATTTCACCCAAATCCAATATCAAATTAGATTTAAATAATTTTGTTTTTGTGTTTCAGTTTCAGTTACATGTTTCTAAAAGTACAGACTGACAGACAATCAACGCTTTGTTAATATTTTTTATGTACCTATGCTATAAATGTTAAATTTATGAACTTAATTTTATACATCCAGTTTTCTACCTTTTATTGTTATCGTATTTATTTATATTCAAACAGCAGGACAAACAGACTTCCTCAACAGGGACGTTACTCAAAATTTCACAGAAATCTACAAATTTGGAGTAAAGATCGTATACCAAATTTCAGTCGCCCTGATCAAAGCGTTTTTGAGTTATTATTGTTACAGACAGACAGATATTTTCCAAATCTGTGTTTTTCGAACTTAGGGAGACCTAAGGCAGGGAGATTTGTCAAAATCTTAGGTTCAGAGTTTTTGCCGATTACTTAAATTACTCTATATTATGTACACGAAAAAGTAAAAATACAGAAATCCTTTATACAAACTCGTTATTTTATTGAGCTATCATATTCACATACGTACAAAAAGGGTATTTATATTCGGGCTTCGTTTGAAGTATTTCGTAAAAAATATAACAAAATCTAACATTTGGAAATAAATGTCATATATTAAATTACAACCAAACAAACTCATTTTTTATTTGAATTATCCTATTATTCTGCATAGGGAAACACAGATTGAGATGATTCTAAAAAAAACATTTTTTCATCACTAGAAAATATAAAAAAGATTGTAATTAAATATGCTATGCATATTTCAATGTATCATGTCATTGAACAGAACATCATTTCTTGAACGGCCAAGTACCACGTGCTCGTGCAAGTTAAATTAAATTTCTATTCATTTTAATGGTTTCATTAAATAAGTCACTTTATTACAGCAAACGATCCAAAAGACTTTGTCTCGCATTGATTGTTTAAAAAAATATCACATTTCCGATTTATTTCATTTCATATAATCAAGTGCTCAAAATGACATTTTTCTAAGTTTAATTTGCTGTCGTCATGAACTTCTTTTTTTAAAATTTAGAGATTTTGTAAATGGGATAGCATGACGTTATTAAAAGCTGATTTTTTAAGGGTTCGTGCAGATAAGTGTTTTATTTTTTGCCCACGGCTTTTGTAAACGTCACAAAACCTCATTCCCAAAACAAGATCCTGCTCTGACATGGTAATAAATAAAAATTTGACTGGTAGGAGCTGAAATTCTTGATCTTTAAAAATATTTTTGCTGTGTTTTTTTCGAGAGAGACTAAAAGCAATACAGTTTCAGAAGAAAAAAGTAAAGACATTTTCCCTTCAAATTAATATTAAATATCAAACTACTGGATTGTAATTTTCTTATGCTGCTTTGAATGAAAAAAAATGAAAGCTATGCAAATTCAGAGCTTCTTTAACAAATTTAAAACTTAGGAGAGCTTCCAATTCTAAAAGAAATCTCAGTATTTTAGAGAGAATTTTGATCAGTTTAATACGATATCAAGCTAGAAAATTAAACATAATGATTAAAAAAAAATCAAGAAAAAATAAACGGATATCGTTGTTTTGAACAACAATATATAAATTAAACATTTTATTCATCAAAATATCAATAAATTGTTAGCTGAATCTGTAATGAATATTTTCAACTCAACAGTAAAAAAAAATTATCTTTGAAAGAAAAAAAAATCGTTTGACACTTAGCTAAGCCTAAATTCAAATTATCGAAATTCTTCAGAGTAGTTTCGTCGGTCTAGACATGTGATGCATATCTCTAGAGAAAAATAGTTAGAAATAAACTATTTGCAATCGAATTTCAATCCCTCTGCAAATATTAAATGGAACTATTTTGTAAATCGAAATAAGATGGAACTTCTGAAATATGAAACATTGTAGCGTGATCCATTTATTGCCCTCGATACTTTTAACTTTTATATCAAGGAATTTACTCAAATGATGCCAGTCGGGAAAATATTCTTATGTTGAAAAACATTTATTTTATCGTCTGAGTTACTGTTATAAATCACTATTATTCAAATTTATAAATAAGAAAGTATATATGTAGCCCGATAATACGAAAGGTTTGGAATCTTCTTATTTTAATCTCCCAGAATTCGAAAAACACATTTTCAGTATTGCGTCTGTCAGTCCCTGACAAAAGCGTTTCAAAAACTCGTTGAAATAGACAAATAAAGTTGGATATAGGATCGTTACACTAGATTTGTAAGATTTTCCTAAATTTTATTGAAATTCCAGTCAGAGAAATCCGCCTTTCCGTCTGTTGCCACGCCTAATTAGTTTTATATTTGCTGTTAATTTTCATTTTATAGTTTGCGCTGCATCTTATTCCAGCTTAGAATCTGGCAATCCGGTTTGGATTTAAGTAGAATATGAATATGTACTTAAACCATTTACTCTAGAGAAACAAGAGTAAATTGATTTAAGTTACTAGAATTCAGTACTGTTACTAGAATCCGTTTACTTTTTCCATACTTAATTTACTAATCACTAGAATCCATTTACTCTTTCTATACTTAATATACTAGTTACTAGAATCCATTTACTCTTTCCATACTTAATCTACTAGTTATTAGAATTCATTTACTCTTACCATACTTATTATACTAGTTACTTGTATCTATTTAATCCTATTATACTTAATCTACTAGTTACTAGAATCTATTTACTCTTATCATACTTAATTTATTAGTTACTAGAATCCATTTACAATTATCATATTTAATTTACTAATCACTAGAATCCATTTACTGTTTCCATACTTAATCTACTAGTTATTAGAATCCATTTTCTGTTTCCATACTTAATCTACTAGTTATTAGAATTCATTTACTTTTTCCATACTTATTATACTAGTTACTTGCATCTATTTAATCCTATCATACTTAATCTATTAGTTACTAGAATCCATTTTCTCTTTCCATATGTAATGTACTAATTACTTGCATCCATTTACTCTTCCCATACGTAATATACTAATTACTTGCACCCATTTACTCTTATCATACTTATTCTATTAGTTACTAGAATCCATTTACTCTTGTATTTTATTTACTAGAATCCATTTACACTTTTCATACTTCATTTACTAGTTACTTTAATCCATTTATATATAAATATTCACGTTTGCTATGTAAGGAATTTTGTACGTTACGTTACTTACATCTTTGATGTACAGATAATTTGATCAATTTAAGCCTACTTCATTCACAAATACACAGGTAAGTTTCTATTATCATTGTGTAAATAGCCTCATGAAATTCTCTGTCTTGTGTTGGGCAGAATTAACTGATTCCAAAACGAAAGTGATGTTCCGAGTCATAACATTGGCTGTTCGAATATAAATTAAAAATATTGATTGCCTTTCTGTTACTATTACCACAAGAATGCAATAAAGCGCAATTCTCTGAATCATTCTTTTTCGCTACGTATAGCATTAAAATGATGGATATTTATGCAAAGAATTAGGGTAAATAAAAAAGATCAACACACCTAACACAGAGAATCCAGAAAAAAAAGGCAAATAAAATTTAAAAAGCAAAAAACATATTCGATTTTTGAGTACAATTAACTGAACGCTGAGGATTAACCACCAAGGATCTCACAACAGTTTCAGTAAAAATGATACTTATAACTGGACTTGATAAGAAAAGCATATACATTTATTTATTTTTAGACCGAGTTTACACTTGTCCGGTTATAAAATAGCTCGTATGCGAGTGCATTTATGTTTGCCACAATTTCATAAGATAGATTCAGGCATTCCATGCTTGGCAATAAATTGTCGTTTTGGCCTCCTTGAATTTTTATTTTGAATTGCGTATTTCAATTCGTATTAAAAGAAACGGTATAAACAAAAAGAAACATGGTTAAATTAAAAGAAATGTCATTATACTTAAATTTTGAAAGCTATAGAAAGTAAATAGCAAATAAAATGAAAAAAATTAAAAACCTCATTTCAAAAAGAGAAAAAAAGCAAAAACTTTCGATTAATTTATGATAACTGATAAATTTTTTCACCCCAATAAAATTAAAAAATGAAATCTTCAATGCATATTTCAATGTATCATGTCAGAACATCATTTCTTGAAAGGGCAAGTTAAATTATATCAGTGTTGCAAACTATCCAAAAAACTTTGTTTCGCATTTATTGTTTTAAAAAAATATCACATTTCCTATTTATTTCATTTCGTATAACCAAGTACTCAAAATGACATTTTTCTAGGTTTTATTTGCTGTGGTCATTAACTAATTTTGTTTTTAATTAGAGCTTTTGTAAATGAGATGGCATCGCATTATTAAAAGCTGATTTTTTTGAGATGCTCGTGCAGATAATAAAATTTTTATTTTTCGCTTACGGATTAAAGTTTTTATTTCCCACCTACGGATTTTTGTTGACGCCTAAAACTTCATCCCCAAAACAATATCGTTTTCTGACATGATGATAAATTGACTAAACGCATGCCCTGTAAGAAAAAATACAATACAGCGGTTTGCACTTATCGTTGTCGGGACAATTATTTGCCATCGGCAAAACAGCATTTTGCAGCCTTTCTACATAAGCGCCGTCTACTTGCCGTCTTATAACTCTTCGAGTGTAAACCCGACATTATTTACATATTAAAATATGCTGAGAAATTATGTGAAATCACCAATTTCCTTATATTAAATAAACAAGACTAATTAAACATAATTTCGATATAATATGGTGAATTTACTTTCGACCGAATATAATTAGAATTTGAATTTATCCTCATGAGAGAATATGATGTTTACTTTAAGGGGTTTGGAATAATTGAAGGCAATGAATAATTGTAGCCCGAAATCGCGTAGGCGAAGAGCATAAATGGCAATATTCATCATCTTTTAATCACATATATTTTTTTACGTGCTTTTACCAGTATTGCAATATTATTATGTATGCTTCTTTGAAAGCAGATGTGTTTTTAAAAGGTTGACCTACTTTTAGTAGTAGTGCTTTTCAAAACGGTCTAAACTACCTAAAATTAATTAAGGCAAATAATGACTCAAAAAATTAATAATGTTCTCACATGATAACTTGAAATTTGCTATAGTAGATTTCATTATAATTGTTATTTTTCATTTTGCTCCTCCTTGCTATATTTTCTTTCTATAGTTTCCAAATTTAGGTATGTTGATCCTTTTATATATTTTACTATGTTTTTGTGTTAATATTCATCATTTTGAAACGACGTGTAATGAAGAAGGAAAATTAAGATGCGCCAAAACGGGAATTTAGAGACAAGCACAGATGTTTGAATCTGTCATGAAATTGTGGCAAACCTAAATCAGTCCCTTTCTGCGCATGCGTGACATAATGGTCGTCTTATAAGTGGCCGAGTATATATATACATTAAGGATACCATATTTTAAATTTAATTTTATACAAAACAACGGAACACCTCAACTTTCAACTGCCATTTTTACGTGAATATGTTTTGCAATTTAAATACAACTTTATGTTAAAAAAAAGAACTAAATTCTACTTAGCAATCTATTGAAATTGCGCAGTTCTCAGTGCTCTGAAATAGATTATACACGAGAGCAGATGTCTCAATTCGATCCGGGAGAACTGAGGACGATGTTCGATCTTTTCTGCAGCGGCAAGGAAAAAGACGAGGGGAAACTTTCGGTCAAAACCGTTAAGGTCTGGCTGACCAACGCCGGCATCGTTGGCTCCGAAACAGGAGTTTCCGAGCATGATGTCGACGACATTTTATCCAAGATAGCAGAACACAAAATATCGCTGAAATTTCCAGAATTTTTGGAATTCATTGAGCTGTTTGTCAAGGAGAAAAATTTGGACCTGGACGGTGTCTCGTCAAAACTGTCCAACACGACTCCACCGCCCAAATATACAAAACAACAGGCCAAAGAAATGAATACATAAACGTGGAATGGTGATTGTGGCTTATATTAAAAGAAAACTAAACAAATAATGTAAAGTAATATCCTAATTTCTTAGAGTGCTTTTGGTCAATTGAATTACGATTATTTTCCGTAAACCGGGTGCAAGCAAAAAATCGCTGGTGCGATCGTAGTTTAACCCCCTGCTTGGCGCGCTTTTCAAAAATCGACAACCACATAGGAAAACCATAAAGTTGCCATCTTTGGTGAATTATCACCAATTTGGCGAAGAAGCGGGTTAAACTACTAATCACCCAAATCGCTAAAGAAATTTGACAGAATTCTACATTTTTTGGAGGGTATAATCCTAGTATATGGTACCCCTTGATTTGGTGGCTTTATACCGAGAAGCCGGGAAATCATTTGTGCCGCGGACTCTCGTTGGCTGGTTGCCTAAGCCAGGCGTTCTCAAAAGATGGGTCGTGAGATGTGGAGGAAAAGTTTAAAGAAAATTAATTTATTGTTGTAGTTTTCATCAAAAAAAGAGTACACATAAAGCTTTTAATACACATATAAGTTGGTTTTTGTGTTCTATTAGTGAATGGGATAAATGAGCTTGTTTTGAATTAACCAATTTTTTAATGTCTGGAATGACCTTTGTAACACACAAAACAATATCTTTTTCCAGTGTCAAACGATTTCTTGATTCTGTTTTTAAACTTATCATTATGGATAATCCTTGTTCACTGTTGTAATAGGTAGAAAAGGGCATCAAAGTTTTTAATGCCGTTGTGGACAGTTCTGGGTATTACTTTTTAATACTTACCCAAAATTTTTTGGCATAAGCTTTGTTAAAAGTTACTTTAGCTGACTTATCACTTGATATCTCTATCAGTTGATCATGATGAAGGGCACTTAACTCAGTTTTGCTTGCTCACTGAACGGATTGACTATCCACACAACCGCACTCATATCCTTAACTAGAATGTAATCTGTAAACTGTTCAATCCAAATTTCGAGATGAGATGATACTAGTAAGGAGAAAGATGAAGTGTCAAGGGATGTGGCGCCAATACCCAACACATACTCTACAAACTCTTGAGTACGTGTAAATTTTTTAAAATCTCTGTCGAAACTTTAGACAGAGTTAAAACTTTGGGGGATAGCCAAAATACTTTGTTCAAAAAGGGGGTCAAAATGTCTAAAAATTTAAGAACTCCTGTCCTAAGCTATGGTTCCTATTGAGTTGTTCAGATGTTAAGAGATATTTTTCAAAATGGCGCCAAAGGGGTACCTTATACTAGGATTTGACCTTTTGGCGATTTTTGGCTTGTGTCTGACTAACGGAAAATTACAAAAATTTCATTTCTACCCTCAATATTTAATGAATATCTGGTACCACAATATTTAAAAGCCTAGACTAAAGAATAATGGGACCAGCTTTGATATGAAATCCTTTTCGCCAAAAAATCAGTTTATCGCCAAGTTTTAGCAAAAAAGCAGAATGTAGCGCTAACGGTAATAATAGCATAAAGGTAGCAAAAGAGCCACCGACAAATTGCCAACCTCAGAATTCGCCAAATGACTGTATTTTAAAGCTTAGCCAAATAATGCTCTTTCGCCAAAGTAGGACGAATTCAGGCCAAATTTAATTAGGTCAATTTTTAATTGCAACTCTACAAATGATTTGTTATCGCTTTATCCTATGCAAAGGGTACTTTTCCGTTAGCTGGATGCTAGTGAAAAATCGCCAAATAATAAAAAGTTCCGCCAAATGAAATTTGGCGAAAAATTGTCAAAAATTGTAGAATTTCGTTAACTGTTTTGTCATTTGCTTTGTTTAGGGTCTCGGCTCGGGTTTGGTTTCCAATTGGCGACAATTGAACCCGACTAACGGAAAAGAACCACGATGTATAGAGAATGCGTAGTAATCGCCAAAAGATTTGAAAGCGGAATTTTGAAGAATCTTAGCTTTTTTGATCTTCTTAAGTTCTAAAAAACACAATTTAGAAAAATATATGTCTGTCTATGATAAAAAAAAACTAACATGAACATTTTGAGGTAGGCGAATAAACTTTTCTATACGCTACTTACAACAAACTTTTAGATTTATACCAAATTTTGAGCAAAATTCCTTTAGAGAAAGTCTGTACTATATTAAGAATATAATTAACACGACGGTTACAACGCCAAGAGAGTTAAATAAATAAAATTTGATATTCACATTTAACATGCCTGTCGAATTTTGAGCGAAATCCAACAAGCAACATGTCTGTCATTTCAGAAACTAGTAAACGTGATAGTTAGAAAAGTCAACGACTTAAATATATGAAATTTGGTTCGTGATTTTGTGGTTATAAGTATAGTTATGCGTAAAATTTTTATTTAATTCGGATGGGGAAAACAAGTGTAAAAACAAATTCAATTTCTGGATACTATTAACAGCATGCCAGGTTTTAACCACCAAATAACTCGCCAAAGATTTCAAAATATATTCAGCAAATCTGCTTAATTTAAGAGAGGAGAGTTAGTGTTTCGGGTACTTTTTCCTTTAGCCGGGTGCAAGTGAAAAATCGCCAAAAAATATTTAAAACGAAAAATTGCCAAATAATGAAGAATTTCTCCAAATTATTTTAGCGATTTTTCGCTCGCGCACGACTAACGGAAAAGCACCGTGCTTCATAATTTTTATAGACCAGTGCCATACAAAGCGTGTTCTGATTTAATACTTATATTAGAATGTTTGTGAGAAATTTTCGGGTGGAGGGATTTCTTACGTTAATTATTTTTTGTAGTCTTCAGTATTTCTTCCAAAGATAAAAAAAATTAATTTTAGCTCCTACCCAACTAAGTTTCTTTTTTTACTTTACCAATATGGAAAAATTCTATTTACGAAGCACCCATTTATTGTTCTGTTCATTTCAGTATCTGAAGACGAGACATGTCAGTTTTAAGGCGATCAAAAAGGTACAAGGAAACATTTTGCCAATTTGGCGATGTTAATCGTTGAACTATGTATTATGTGTATATATGTATGCCAATAAAATCGACCCCCCCAAGACTACTACTTTTCAATGATTCTACTCTCTAAGGGGCGGTATGTTAAAGAAGCATGAAGGTATGTTAAGAGCATTACTGGAATTCTTCACCCTTTATATTAGCTCCTTCAGTTACATTTTAGTTTAATTTTTTCCCACTAGTATGTGGTGTCTTTTCTTATCGTATTAATTTATTTTAACTCAAAATTACATATCGACTGCTTACAAGACAATTATAATATTTAAGTGGTAAAAAATTTGAGAAGGAACCCTAATATATTTTATATGATATAATTAAATGTGGCAGAAAGCATCCACAATTATTAATACCAAAATATTTCAAAAAACAAAAATAATTAATATGATTTTTTTATTATTATTTTGTAAAACAAACGAATTGTGAGATTTTAAGAACTGAAATCCTCAATTTATTCATCATACTTTAATTTTTAAACCTTTTACAGTAAAATAAAAATTCTCTAAAGTATTTTATCGTGAATGAGTACTTTTTCCGAAAATATTACATTATCCTTAGCTTTTACGCCTTCTAAGTCCTATTTAATAATAAGATAATCACCCTATTATTAAATACAAGCTTCTCATTCTTTTATCTTAACTTTCACCCTTATTTTGACTAAATAAATGCCTCCTGAAGCATGCGCAAAAGCACGGATGGATTTCAAATCCATGAATGATCAATACTATGTAACATCAAAGCATTACAAATTTATTAATTCTTCTAAACAACCGACTAATATGCGTGATAGATTGGCCTCTCATTTTTTTTGCCTACAAAATCAAAAAGTTATCAATGAATTTTGATGAAATTTCTTTTTTGCCCTAGATTGATAAAATGCAATTACCATGAAAATTTCAAAACAATACCTCAAAAATTGAGAAACTTTGGTTTCAACGTCCATTGCACCCTTAAATGTATCAAATTTGGTATCTGATTTTTCGTGTACAGGTGTAGTTTTCGTTCCAACTGGATAAAACACATATCTGAAACGCAAATTCGGTTTTTGGACACTGTAACTGATTCCCTGGGATTAATCGCCAAAAATCTAGGTAAAGATCATATTAGATTCAGCGAGATAGGAGGGAAAAACTGCTAAATCCACACCAAAAATTAATAATTATTAACAATTGTACTCCAATATCATGCAAGATATTTTCTGAGATAACACCTTTATAAAAGAGTACGTAAGAAAATTTTGGGAAAACTACTTCTTCGGTTTTAAAAGTATTTTCATAATGTTTTATGCCTTGAACCGCAATATTTATAAGTACGACCAATGATGAAGGTTTAAAAAATTTCTTCTTGTTAGTACTAACAAGTATAAAAATTCATGAATTTATTAATATTAAATATTAAAAAGGAAATAGGAACATTTTTTATTCGATATAATGCTTTTTTTTCCAATTCCTACTGTCAGTTCACAGTTTTTCTATATATATCTTGTCCAAATTTTCAGTCATTAAACAAATACTTTTTATTCATCCACTCAAGTTCAAATATATTTTTTAAACTTATAGCGGATGACACTTGATGCTAATACAGTTTTTTCAGATAGTAATTCATTAATTAAATTTAAAGAATTTTTAGTACCTTAAATAGAGTTTTAGCAGTTTGTAATGAAAATTGAACCTAAAAGGAAAACTACTCCTTTGGCTTTAAAAGTATTTTCATAATGTTTTATGTCTTGAACGGCAAGAACTATAAGTACGACCAATGATGACGGTTTAAAAAATTTCTCCATAGTACTAACAAGCATAAAAATTCATGCATTTATTAATATTAAATATTAAAAAGGAAATAGAAACGTCATTCATTCGATGTAATCCTTTTTTTCAATTCCTACTATTAGTTCACACTTTCTCTCTATATATAGTTCAAATTTTCAATTATTAAACAAATACTTTTTATTCCTCCACTCAAGTTAAAATACATTTTTAAAACTTGTAGCGGATGTTAATACATTTGTTTTCAAATATTAATTCATTCATTAAATACAACTTATTTTTAATACTTTAAATAGAGTTTTAGCACTATGTAATGAAAATTGAAACCAAAAGGCAGTAGCTCGACCGATAAAATGCAGTGTTCAGTATTATTTACGAAAATGTGAAGAATGGCAGTTCAATTCTCGCAAAAATCAATCTTTTTTTGATAAATTATTTATATTCATTGTAATTATTTAATAAAAGACAACAAAAATAAAAAATTTCCTTGTTGACCTAAGCAGGAATTAACTTAATTTTTTAAAAACATTATTTGTTTAGAATCTAAACAAGTTGATTTTTGTCAAATTTCTTTAACCTTTGTAAGTCACTTTAGGTTGGAGCAACCATTCTTTATAAGTTTCGGAGTAATGAACAAAACAAACTAGAAGCGATTCAAACATCTTGGAATTCATCCACATGAAAAAAACATCCTCATAAATCCTCGATTGCGTTTCTATGGTAAACAACCTCCTCAGCTTCCTTTGAGAAAAGGATTAAGTGTCTTGAAATAAGGAGGCATTTGCAGCTATGAAGCCTGTTGCAGCCATTTTATTTGAATAATCCTCTCAGAACCACTGCGATTTGTAAGTGTCTGATTTCCCGAAGAAGGCTCCATTAGAGTGTGTACCTCCTTTCAAAAGGCCAAACTAATTCTTTCATTCAGTCGAGTCAAGTTGTTGACATAAGATTTAAAAGCTCGTCAAGAAGTCAAAGATCTCTTCGGGGTGGAAAAAAAGAGCGTCTTGATTCGGAACAAAAGTCCATTTGCATTTTCACTTCTTTTAAAATATGGTCTCGCCATTTTACTCGCTCTGTGAGACGCCGCTGTAACAGACGACTAATTGACAAGGATGAAAACAACACTCCTCACTTCCAAAATAAACCTACCTCCGATTGCTAATGAGGCTGAAGACCCTATTTAGCCACCCCAGCCTACTTTAGGGTCGGGGTGGAGAGAGAGAAGGTACCTGCCTTCTTTTTAGAGGGCGTTGAAACAGGATAAAAATGTCACCGGGTAAACATCCACTTTTTTTTATAAAAGAGCTTCTCGAAATGAGAGGTGTTTATCTTCTGCAAAAATGGCGTGCGGAAAACGAATATCTTTTTTTTAGTTTATTCTGGTATTGTCGTTCCAAGAACGATAATTGGTGTGGATAATGGCTGTTTTTTGGTTTTGGGGAAGTTCTCGGTTGTTTAGATAGTTCAGTTCGGTTTCGAAGAAGATAGTTTTTTGGGTTGGGGGAAAAAGAGAAAATTCTGGAAACTTCTCAATAAAAAGTTAGAGACATCCCTTTTTTAAAATAAACATTTATGATCATTGCAAATGGGATACTTGAGTTTGTGGAATACTTAGTAATATTCAATTATAAAAACAATTGAAAATGGGATCAGGGTTTTACTATAGTCAATGTTTGAAAAGTTTTTGAATAATTATTTAAATACCAAATTACCAAACATACTGTTACGATTTTAGCGTAGCGGGTTCGGATTGAATGGACTTTACTTGAGGACAGCACAAACAAATTTATTTACAGCTATTTGCAATTATTTACAGGATAATTGATAATGTAATGTAAATGATAATTGATAATTGATAATGTAAAAATTTCAGATAAATACAATCCAGCAGTCAACAGTCACTTACAGCTTAAATGCAAGTCTTACACACAATAAAAACAGACTGCAAAACAGCTTTCGTACAGCACAGCAACAGTAAATCGAAGCGAGCTCAATAATACAGCGTTAACAGCAAACGTAAACACAGCTCATTAATCCTCTAGTCCAGCGAGACGCTTTTCTCTCTAACTAGCTAACTCAACTAACTCACTCACTGGAACAGGAACAGGATGTTTTGCAGGGGTACCTAGCCCCAGCTGGGGCTTAACCCCGGTAATGGCAAGTTGTCGAGCACATGGCGTTCTATGGATTGCCGTGGTCTTAACTCAACTAACTCACTCACTCCGGCTACTCGTCCCTTATATAGCCGAAGAAGCGTGTGCACCGAAACTCGTGAAAATTCTCAAAACACCGCTCTCAATCCAGCGGCTACTAGACTATTCTTTTCGCCAAACCAATCAAACTGGCACGAGGCTCCTCGCCAAACGTCGCCAATTTTGGTGCGTTTTCGTGCCGCTCACCCGTTTGTAACAATACCTATTTCTATAATTAAAAGCTGATGCACGGGGCAAGAAATAGTTTATTACTAAAACCAGGTTTACATTCAGCCAGTATAAAACGACCAATAAGCAGCGTATGCTTAGAAATGGCTGAAAAATGCGTTTCAGTGGATGACAAGTAATGCCGGGTTTACACTCGGCCATTTATAAGATGGCAAGTAAGCAGCGCATGCGTAAAAAGAGTGATATATGTTTGCCACAACTTCATAAAATCGATTCAGGCATTCTACGTTTGGCTATAAATTATCGTTTTGGCGTCCCTCCATTTTTCTTTTCACAAGTATGATCTTTATTAGTTTCTTAAAATGATGGAGAATCGTAAAATAAAAAGAAAGTCTACATTACCAAAATTTAGAAAACTATAAAAAATAAATAGCAAATAAAATAAAAAAGGAACACAACTTCGCAACAGAAACCACAAAAAAGATCGGAATGAATCCATAAGATCAATTCTTTCAAGCCAAAAATCTTCCAAATTTTAAAAACGTGCCAGTGATTAGCGGATTGCGCTAGGCCCCAACTCCCAATCTTATGGTTAGTAGCGGAGTAACATACCGATCAAGCAAAAGGGACCCTTCAGCTCGAAGGAAGTTATCTGGATTATATAGCATTCACCACATGCTCTCCCACCAGTGAGTCGGTGGATTAGAGGAGTGATACCTATGTGCGGTTTTGTTGGTGATGTTAACAACTATCGTATTTAATGAGCTTCTCAGTCTTTGAGCTGCCAATAGAGGGCACCACAACAGTTGAACGAAGCTGAGTGCGAAGGTTGCGTTTATCCAAGGTCGTTCGCCGGGTCACCATTGTCGGTGATTAGCGGATAGCGCTAGGCCCGAACTCCGAATCTTATGGTTAGTAGCCGAGTAACATAACAATCAAGCAAAAGGGACCCTTCAGCTTGAAGGAAGTTATCTGGCTTATATAACATTCACCACAAACGCATGTACAGTAAGAATAAATATAATACAGCGGCCCGTCCGGACGTTTACTTGCCATCGACAGAACAACATTTTCCAGCATTGCCTACTTGCCGTCTTATAGCTGGCTGGCCAATGGTAAACCCAGTATAATTGGCCCAGCCGGACAACTATAAACTGCTACATTGTATTTTTTTTTCTTATTGCGTAAGCGCTTGTAGAATTTGGCCGCTTTTTTGACGTGAAAAATTTACCACCATGCATTAATTCCGACATTTTTTGCTCTTTCTGATCCGAGGTTGTGTTCTTTTTTCATTTTATTTGCCACTTCTTCTCTATAATTTCCCGAATTTTGGAAATGTAGACCTCCTTTTGATTTTACCATCTTTTTTTGTGAAAATATCCATCATTTTTATACGATGCGCAGTGGGAGAGAAAAACTCAGGAAGCCAAAATGGTAATTTATAGCCAAACATGGAATGCTCGAATCTATCGTGTGAAATTGTAACAAGCCTAAATCAGACCTTTTATACGCTGTTTAATTGATGTCTTATAACTGGCTAAGTGTAAACACGGCGTAACTGTCGAATCACAACAACCAACTATAAACAAAACATCATGTGAATTTTTTACTGCTTCATTAATCGAGCATTTTTACAGAACACTGATCTAAATATTCTGGAGCTGCATAATAATATTAGGTGTTTTCTGGAGAAGTTTAAAGTTAAAGCAGGGGGAAGTTTCAGTTATTAATATCCCATTCACAGCAAGGCTAAAGTTATTTTGGAATGGATCTCGAAATGTTGAATTGTGGTTGGATGAGGAGGACTACACTTGAGTCGACATCCCCTCTCCAAATTTCCGCACCCCATCAACAAGATATCTTATATCCAAGATTCAGCCGTGAAGTCTATTCGGTTATAGTTAATCAGCGAGATCACTTTGGAAAAGTAAAAAGAAATTCTATCTAAGTTGATAATTTGTTGTCTTTACTTATGACACCTTTCAAGCCATCTAATAGACCTGTCAGCGATTTAAGCCAATTGAACGTCTCCTGTTTTTCAGTAGCTTCAACTTGGGCTAAGAGTAGCACTTAGCTACACACACACTACAACTTTTACTACGGGGCGGACTTCATTCATGTATTTCATTCATTCATTCACAGATCGTTATTTAGATCTGGAAAGGAGAACAATCACCTCTAAACCAGTATCCCCAGTAGTTTTACTCTAGACGTAGAGGACTTTGTGATGAAGACATATTGAACGTGAGCCAGCCGCCACACACACGGGGATTCTTCGGCAGGTAGGTTTGAACTCGCACCCAAAGGAATGCAAATCCAATGCCCTATTAACCAGCTTATATCGGCCCGAGAAATTGTACATAAGTTTAGCTCATAAATAGTATTAAATTCTGATTATATCGTAAATCAAAAAGTTGGAACAAACACAGCAAATAAAAATTAACTGAAAACAACCATAAACTTTTCCTCAAGAAACGATAAAATCAATTACTTTCATAAATAGATTCTAAAATTAGAAAATTAGCAATTATTCCATTGCAGACCCTACTTTTATTTTCCAAAATTAACAACAATCTGTACAGCCACATATCTTGGACAAAACAATTAAAAACAAACTCCATCTTTTACAAAGAACTCCGTTAACAGAACGGAACACATATCTATTCAAATCCTAGGATCAGAACAACGCGATAAGAACAAGAAGAAATTCCAATATGCCTTTATAACCAAAAACGCAATTAAAGACCTCCCTAAGCCTTGAGCGAGGTTATTCTTCCAAACAATAACCCAACAAAGGAGGAGAAGATTCTAATCTGCATAAACAAGCCATAACGGAGCCACACACTTCCAGGAATTTTTGGATTCAAAAAGCTGTGATCACGTGTCTCCTGGCTGCATATTCCCATTAGTTGTCTTGGCAACTAGGAGACTTAAGCCAAGCCGTAAATCGAATGAAATTCGCAGACCATCTTGCCTCCGGTGGTGTCTCCTTTTGTCAAGTAAACACAGATTTCCGAGCTGAAAAGGAATCTGAGAGGAAGGGGGATTCAGACGAAGAAACAGGGATAAATTTTGTTTAGAATCAAGGATGTTTACGGCCCGAATTCGTGAGAATTTGTACTCTGCGTGCAAAAAGCTTTGGATTGAAAAATGGCTGGATTGGATTTTCTGAAATGCTGTATATGGATGTTTTCGCACAAATAGATTTATAGGGTTTTAGGAAGATATATAATCTTTTTTTGTAAACATTCACCGTTTATAAAGTTTAAAGTACGTTTTTTTTAACGTGATAAAACTTATAGAACGGCCAACTAAATGTGATGCATGACACGACGTGTACGGTTAAAAAAAGTCAAGAATTGTCAATAGAACGCCTTTTCATTTGACATCTAGTTATTTATTGGATAGTTGTAGCTTTAGTTAGTTGGATAGCTTAAATAAGTTTTCACTAAGAAAAGAGTTTTCAAAATTTTATTTAAATATAAAATGAATAATTAATTATAGTTTCCCTCGATAATTTTCGACAATGCAATTTCGCTAAACGCATTTTATAACAAACTTAATTTTAAAGAATAAACTTTTTGCCTTAGTAAGTTTTCACTAAGAAAAGTGTTTTCAAAATTTTACTTAAATAATTAATTAAAATTTTCCTCGATAATTTTGGACTATTCATTTTCACTGAACTTATTTTATAAACATCTTAATTTTATAGAATAAACATTTAAACGTAGTAAGTTTTCTCTAAGAAAAGAGTTTTCAAAATGTTATTTCAATGTAAAATGAATAATTAATTATAGTTACCCTCTATAATTTTCGATAATGCAATTTTTCAGAACGTATTTTATAAACATCTTAATTTTAAAGAATAAACATTTAGCCTTAGTAAGTTTTTACTAAGAAAGGAGTTTTCAAAATTTGATTTCAATTTAGAATGAATAATTAATAAAAGTTTCCCTCTATAATTTTCGATAATGCTATTTCACTGAACGCATTTTATAAACACTTTAATTTTAAAGAATAAACTTTTAGCCATAGTAAATTTACAAAATTTTATTTCAATTTAAAATGAATAATTAATTAAAGTTTTCCTCGATAGTTTTTGATAATTCAATATCGCTGACCGCATTTTATAAAAAAATTAATTTTAACGAATAAACTTTTAGAATTAGTAAGTTTTCATTAAGAAAAGTGTTTTCAAAATTTTACTTCAATTTAAAATCATAATTAATTAAAGTTTTCCTCGATAGTTTTTGATTATTCAATTCCGCTGAACGCATTTTATAATCATCTTAATTTTAAAGAATAAACTTTTGGCCCTTATAAAATTTTACTTAAAAAAAGAGTTTCAAACATTTTACTTAAATTTAAAATGAATAATTAATTAAAGTTTCCCTCGATAGTTTTTGATAATTCAATATCGCTGAACATATTTTATAAAAATTCAAAAACATTTTAATTTTAAAAAAATAAGTCATTTGTGTTGCAAATATTATTTAAGTAGAGTTTTCCTCTAATTTAAATATAGTTGACCTGATGGTAAGCCTCGGAGTTTGGTCCAAGACGTGATTCCTGAGAGGTTCGAGACCTGAATCCACCCAAGAACCGTTGTGTAAGGGGATCTCTTACACGTTAAGTCCGTCAGGACCAAACGTCTTCCAGCTAGTGAGGTGTTGTGTGGAGAGGGGGGGGGGTCTGCCAGCTCAGGTGTCGTCCTCGTCATCTGACCTCGGCGCAAAATTACCATGTCCATCCTAATAGTCCTAGTGTTGCTTCGCGACGGGACGTTAATATAACTAAACTAATTTAAATAAACTCTTGAATACATTTTAAATATATTTTTGTAACAACTATAATATGATTTCCTTGTTTAGTCATAGTTAATATACTCGCCTACTTTGTTATAACTCTATTGTTCAAATAACATTGATGTCATATAATTGTCCACTCAGATGCCGTCCTTGTCTTCAGATCACTGCTCAAAATTACGAGGAGTGTCCGAAATAAACCTAATATTGCTCTGAAGCGGGAAGTTAATGTAACTAAACTAAAGCAATTTAAACAAAATTTTAAATACATTTTAAAATATATTTCTTAACAACTATATTGGACTTTTTATTGTTTACTCTTACTTTATATAGTCACCTTCTTTGCAATAACTTTATTGCCAACACAATATTGCTGCTATATAATTGAGTAATTTTTTTTAAAAATGATATTAATTTGATGAATTAAACCACAAGTCTATCCTGTCCACGTTCTTTCGGAAATCCATATTTGAACATCCTTTAATATTTTTAATAATTTAGTGATATTTTTTTATCCTGTTGTTTTTGTAGTTTCTTATCCTCAAATATTATGACATACGCCAGATCAGCTCCGGTAGGTTGTTGATCGTCAAGAAATCTATAATAATAAAGATATCGAATGCTAAGTCTCTCTTCGAAAGTCCGATGCAGCCCATAATAGGACCCGTGAAGCTGCAGTCACAGCGTTTTTTACAGGTGGGAGGGATTTTTCTACCACTTTCAAAGGTAAGACACTTAAGGTGGCCACTTTTCAATCTGATGAGAGCAGTCTGGGAGCCACGGTCACGTTTGATTTCCAAGAAAGTACGTTATTTTAGTTGTTACTTATGGCACTTGCCATTGGACAAGCCCCGCTGATGAAAGCATCAGTAGATTTAAGCCTAATGAGCGTCTCTTGTTTTCGAAGTAGCGCCAACTAGGGCAAAGAGTACGACTCAGCTACACACTCATCAGACTTTCGCTTGCACAGCCCCTTTTTACAGGGGGGCACAGTCACACTTCTCACAGATAGCACACAGAAGAACAACCATGCCCAAACCGGTACTCCAAGAACACGAGGAAGACACGCTACCTCTCAGCCAGAGAGCCGGCCCAACGAAGTATCAGAGAATATTCCTGTGTACCGTTGGTACACAGGTTCAATACGCTTATTCAATCAAATTTAGCTCTTTCATTTGAGTATGTTTCTTGATTAAACGAAGAGCCAGTGGCCGTTTCATTCTCTCTACCATCTTTGGTCTATCTGACAGTGACCTCATTACAACTAATATCTACATGTGATGAGATCCATTAGAGTTATATGTCGTGGTTTGAGACATATTCCTCAATTTGAGTACATTTCTATCGTTAAAGCATGCATGAGATAAGTCTATAAAATATTTGGTTCTGCCTTAAAAAACTTTCAAAATTGTAATGCAGATTTTATTTTTGGATTGTAGTTATCAATTTATAATTCAAATGATTGTTCGTCCCATTAGAGGACATTTTTTCATTAAGTACAGACGCTTGAATAATTAAAAGAGCGTGTAAATTTGTGTTAAATAGGATATCTAAATTTCAACTTTTGATATTCGTATAAAATGAAAATCATTTTAAAAATTAAATGATCTATATTCTATATTTGCACTATTTTGCATCATATAAGCAACAGTGTTTTTTTTAAAAAGAAAGAAATTCGAATCTATTCCTGAATATTATAAATGGATGATGCTTTTTTTATCATAATTAACAGAAACAAGAGTAAAAGATTTAAGGAAAGAATGAAACTGTGTTCCAATTTCAAAAGAATGATAAAAAAATACTACCACAGACAGTTAAGAAATGACCCTGAAAAATATCATCAAATTGGAAAATAATTTCGAATTGGATTCTCTTTACAACTAAACTTTTGTATCTAACAATGGTGTTAAAAGGACATTAAGGATGTTATATTACAGATTAAAGACAAAATATAGCAGTTCTTATAGAATGTTTATATTTTTTGTATTATTTATATTATTTGTCTTGAATAGACTATGGTCTATTCAAGACTATAATCTATCTCTGTGCTAAATTACATCCAATTTCGGTTAGCTGTTCTGGCGAAATTGACTTACATTATCCATCCAAACTTTCATATATATATATATATATATATATATATATATAGATATATATATATATATATATATATATATATATATACAGAGAGAGAGAAATCTCTTGATTGTTTCAAACCGGTTTAAATCCGTTAATGACTTACATTAATTAAGATAAATAATGACTTAAAATAATAATGTCCTCACAAGATAAGTTGAAATTTACGATCAAGGGTTTCATTTTTTTCTTTTGTTGCAAAATTGCTTGCAATGGACTTATTTGTTACAATAAAATTTAAATCCTTTAAATTGTTTCATCAAGTAATTTATCATGAAATTTTCATTTAACATGAAAAATATAAGAACACTTTTTGTTTATCATCTGAACAGTATATGTGTTGATTTAGAAAATGAAGTTCAATTACCGATTCTTAAATGCATAATGAATTTATATGATCAGGGAAATTATATTTGTAATGCACTATAATATCGTGAGCCTTTATTCTAATCGGAACGTTTATTTAATATGATAAACATGAAGAGTTTATATTATTAAATAAACATGGTTTACATGCCCATCAAAATTTGATTCTCAAAAATAATTCTTTTGGGAAATAATCAATGTTATGCATAGAATTTACATTGAAACGAAACACAAAATGTATTTCCAGGAACTAACTACTCGCCTAAGGCATCTAGTTACTGAAATGAAATGATACAGTTGAAAGATAAAAATCATTTCTCGGGCCTTGTTTTACAAGCTTTTATATTTGAAAGAAAGAATAATCTATGATTTGGCTCAAAAATTGAAGTATACTTTCTGTAATAAAGCCACCAAATCTTTTCAAAGAACAACAATGCTTAGTTAAATACAGATCGGTGAACAGATTATGTTAATTTTTATCCAAATATTAAAAATAAACATGGTTATTTTTCAAGTTTACCCGAGATTATTTAATTTCTGCTTAATTTTTCTATTTTAAAAATGAGTCAAATTCATTAAAATATCTAGTTAGTATTATAATTGAATCTAGATATTATTAATTCAAAGAATACAGTTTTTTATTCGAATTCTTGGAAATAAGTAGATTAGAATCTTTCGAAAATATTCTTAAAAATTTGCATATCATAGTGGGGTAGTTCATTATACTTCTTTAGGAGAATTTTCTCTTATCTCTAATTATACTTTTAAAAAGGTTGGAATTTTAAAGAAAGTTTTTCTGACGGGCAAAGTTAATCCTTTAATTCCTTCCTTGGGGAAACTTTTCGAAGAAATAAAGAAGAATATTTTTAACAGTTCCCTTTCCATAATTATTCAGAAAACTAATCTTTTTGATAATTAGCATTCTTTTTTTATAGACCTGCAAGAGAGAAGGTCATGTTTGGAAAGCTGAAAAAACTAACTTTAAAAGATTCTTTTCAAAAAAAAATCTGTGGCATTTGCTTCTTTTTATAAACTGTCAAAGCAGTGTTTTAATGGTGCAATTTGTGGGTTTTATTTGCCTAAAAAGGAAGAAAAGGAAAGAAATAAAATCACGCAAAAATAACTTTTCAAATAAGTCTACATAAGAAATGTTAATTCATAAAGTACTGTACGTCAATCATTTTACTTCCATTTATTTTCAGAAAAAAGTGATTCTATCTTTTTATAAAATATATTTATTCATTCAGAATTAATCGAGATTATATGGAATATATTTCATATTGTATGTCTTTATTATATGATATAATCGAACATATTATTAACACTTTTTAGAATAAACTAACAGTTGCAACCATTTTTCTACAAATGGTTATAATGCCTGCTCGTTTTTGGAATAAATTTATGTAGTTGCTATATATTTATATACATATTTGAATCTATGATATTGCTCTGCACAATTAGTTTCAATGTGAGAAAAAGAGTTTTACAAACAAAGAAAATTCTAGAACTATTTACAAAAAGAAAACTATTGGAAACTATTCTGGAAACTATTGGAAATTGAGAGCGAAGACACGATATCCTTCTAGAAACTTCTCTGGTGAGAGGGAAATTTAAGGAGAAGGAATCAAATCAGGTGAATTCTATCTTTCTGTGTTTTTTGCAGTTACCGTTCTGTGTGAGAGCTATGCATTGTTTCGATTGTTTAGTAGCGAATTGCTGCCGCATAGTTTGAATTCAAAACTGTGTTTCTCGATTTCTGAAATTAATAAATAGTTAATTAATTAATAGTAATTTAATAGTTCGGAACCTACTGGCTAACTTCACAGTAATATTTATTTAACTTTTGCTATGGTTCTCCTAAAACCATAGCTTTATTCTTTTTTATGATCAAGCAAAAAATTGACTTTTTAGAAGCATTACAATCTTTAAAACCATATCCTAAAATTCGAGCAGGACTCTCATCACAAGAATGTGTGAGAGGGATTTTACAGAATCTAGGTAAGAAGCATTTATTTTAATGGTGCCATTTTCACGTGATATTACAGTTTAAAGTAGAAACATTAAAGTTCTAAAAATTAGATTATCAGAAGTAGAACAATAAGTACTCTGCCCAAAACAGACGTCAAAGGGACAATTGAATTAAATAGTTAGAAAATAGTTTCACATTTTACGAAAGCTGACGAACAGAATTTATCATGCACATATATAAAATATACAAAACAAATAAACTAACAAAAATATTTTTCTGCGAGAGCACTAGAAGCATCATTATTGATACAATGGTATTTATATATTTTAATTATGTAGCGGTTACATAGTTCTATTAGCTTCTCTTTTTATACAACAGATGTCGTTAACATTAAGGTATATTTCAAATGATCATTCTTGGGATCATTATTAGATTGTATTCTAAGTGAGAGCAATGTATTTCCGTATTCGTGTCTTGCGAAATGTGAAGTTTAAAAAAGAATTTAAAAAAATTCTTCTAAAATTTAAGGAAATCTTCGATCGCAAATTTCAAGTAACCATATGAGAACATTATAAATATATATATATATATAGATATATATAGATATAGATATATAGATATATAACTTTCGTTTTAATTTTTCTAGATGGCAAACAAAGTTTTGGAGCTCGGTCACTTTCGAGTTGAAATAACAGCTTGAAAGTCATAGTTCTACGTCAACCTTTTAAAAACGCAAGTGCTGTCAAAGAAGCATACGTTATAATAAAGCAATAATGGTAAAAACAGGTCAACTTTTTAAAAGTGCATCTGCTGTCTAGGAAGTATACATAATAATAATGCAATGCAATATTTTTTGGAAGTAAATTTCGGAGTCATCAAAATCTCCTACCCAAACAACATTATGTTATCACATGATAATATCTATTCCTGATTCTCGTCAGCTATTTTCTTCCACCTTATAGTAAGTCTAGACGCTTCGCAATTATTAAGAATAAAAATGGATGCATAGTTTTAATAATGCATATATTTTCAATTATTTAAAAAAATGACTTTTTTGAAAAGAGTATTTTTATTTTTTTACTCATTTTTTAAAAATAATGTTAATATTTTTAAATGACTATATCATGCAAAAGTTCGATTACAACCATTATAAAATAAGAGATGTTCAGATAAAATAAGTTACTCATTAAATATTAAAAATTCACCGTTTTGAAATTATTCATAAACTTTAAAATCAAAACAGTTTTTCTTTAAATGTATTCATAAATTATGTAAAATAATAAGACTTATTGAAATTTCAAAAAGCAGTTATAGAAATAAACAGTATACTAATATCCTTTTTTTTCAAACAATCATAAATTTTACGTTTTAAATTAATAGCTTAAATTTAAAATAGTTTTCTATCTAATTGTACCTCTGTTTATAATTACTTAGAAAGTCAACAGGAACGAATGCATTTATAAATATGTGCTTATTCTCTTGCAAACTGTAAATATAATAAAATTATTCAGGGTAGTAAACATTAAAGTAAAATTTTATTATTTACATTTACACTAACCGATTATCTTTCTAAATTTTCATAGATTTCTCTATTCTCCATTTACCTTCCTTTGATGCTGTAGTTTTCCTTTGAACCTGAAGGCGTCGAAGCTATTTGTTGACATAAACAGCATTTGTTTACCAGCAATCGTAGACAATAAACAGTGGATTAATTTTATTAGTCAATAGATCTTAGTTAAATAAAAATTAATTAATGAAAGTGTTTGTCGTCACCTATCCTTAGATAAACATCCTTATGCACACACGTTACAAATATTTATGAATTCATATCCTTAATTACGAGTTAATGTTATGTATATTCTAAGTAATTATTTCCTTTTTAATAAGTAAGGAACGATTTTGGTTTTCTTAGAAATAGTTGTTTGTGTCTTTAGATTCTCTATAAGAAATTGAAAATCATGAATTTGGAAAAAAGAGTAATAATTGTTTGATGATTATTTACATTTAATGTTATTATTCGCTTTATATTATCGAATTCAAAATCGATGCATTCAAATGCATAAACAAAAAGATTCGTTTATTGTACTAGTTACATTATTCAATACTATCGATTCTGGCATAGAAAATTGAAAGATCCTTCAATTTCAATCAGCATTAATAATTAACGTTCGTTTAATTTCTTGTTTCAAATATAAGGAAACAACTGGAATTCTTTTTTTTTCATGGAATAGAATTTATGTTCTTATGTTTGGATTGGAGCTGTCTAGAAAGTTGAAAGAAGGCATAGAAAGTTGAAAGATTCTTCAATTTCAATCAGCATTAATAATTAACGTTCGTTTAATTTCTCGTTTCAAATATAAGGAAACAACTGAAATTCTTTTTTTCCCTCATGGAATAGAATTTATGTTCTTATGTTTGGATTGGAATTGTCTAGAAAGTTGAAAGAAGGCATAGAAAGTTGAAAGATCCTTCAATTTCAATCAGCATTAATAATCAACGTTCGTTTAATTTCTTGTTTCAAATATAAGGAAACAACTGGAATTCTTTTTTTCTTAATGGAATAGAATTTATGTTCATATGTTTGGATTTGAACTGTCTAGAAAGTTTAAAGATCTTTCAATTTCAATCAGCATTAATAATCAACGTTCGTTTGATTTCTTGTTTCAAATATAAGGAAACAACAGGAATTCTTTTTTTCATGAAATAGAATTTATGTACTTATGTTTGGATTGAAACTGCCTGGATTGCACTGGTTAAACTGACTGCTAGGCTGAGAGCTTCAATAAAAATAAAACACAGTTATATGATTTTATTTATGGAAGTAAAATGAATTAAAAGTTAAAGACAAAATTTTAATTTTAAACTGGTATGAAGTATTGCTTTAAATGAATTTACGCAATGCTATGGAGGATGAAAGTTTCACAGATTATTCTGTGAAAATCTTGAAAAAGTCGTTAACTTTATTCGATAAGATCGTCGTTAAAAATTCATTAAATTTTGAAACGTTCGTGAGTTTTTAAAAACAAGATCAAGCATAATTCATATCGGGACAAATGTTTTAAAGAAAACCTTCCAAAGCTAAATGAATCAAGCATTTTGTTCATTTGACACCCAGCAAGAATTATCGTTTGGCAAATTAAAAACAGCATCGTTTAATAAATCAAACTAAAGTATTTAAATGTACTGTTATATGACGATAAACATTTGCTAGGAATTCTTCTTTTACTTTAACCTACATTTGGTAAAGAAAAAGTATAGTAATATTTAAAAAATCTAAATTTGTAATTTCGGAAAATCTAGAGCTTTTTTTCTAAAAATGCATTTCTAGAAAATGCCCTTATGACTTTCAATGACAAAAATAACTCCAAAACAATTTGAACCAGACAGTTCAAATTAAGTATACGATCTTTACACCAAATTTCCAGATTTACAAAAAATTGTGTAAAATCTATTTAGAGGAAATTCGTCTGTCCTATTGTTCAAATATAACTTAACACGATAATTACAAAACAAAGGAACATTGACAGATAAAATTCGTCCCACAGGTTTAATAGAGTCTCATGAATGTTTGAATTGCAAATTAAACGTCTGTTTTTAAATAATTTTTTTGGCGATAAATCGCCAAATAGGACAACCTTTTGCATTATTTTCTACTAACCTTAAAAGCGAAACTTTAAGGCCTCAAAAGCAATAAATCGCCAATTTGAGGCTTCAAAAACCTCAAACCAAAACAACATCAAGTTCTCACATGGTAAAAATGCTAAATTCATCACAAAAGTTAAAATTTTGTAATTATTGTATGCTAATATAATGTATGATGTTTTCTAATATGAAAAGTCTATTAGAGAATAAGAGAAAAAAATTGGATTGACCACTCCCGCTGTGTAAAATGAACTATAGATAGTTTTTTTGTCTATGTTTTTTTCTTTCCTTGGTGTGATAAAAATATAGATTGTTTTACTCAATTCGGTTATTGTTATCAATAGGTTAATGCTATAAAAATTATAAATCTCGAAGTTAAGTAGCATTTTCTGTGTATTGTTATGGAAAGGTACCATTTTTCTCTTTTGAGGAAAAGAAACATAATGAATATGTTACAAACCTGCTACGTTGCTTCTCAACATGTTTAGTGGAATCACTGAAAAAATCGTTTTACAATCAGCCCCGTGTGTACTGATCGTGTGCCGCGTCAATGATCTCAAAGCTTGGCGAGCATTTGGCGATGAATTTGGCGACATTATTGACATTAATGGAAACTTTGAGATGTTATTGGATGTTATTAGTGATCCAGCCAATGGCAACTGAGATATGCCCAAAACCTTCTTGGCCCGCTTCCTGAGGACTATTAAAGGCCGGCACTCTCAAGCTGCAAAGAATCGAAACTAGAATTGGAGTCGTGAAACGATTCGTCGAATAAAGTAACGGGGGAATATACCATTATTGTATGGAACTCAAGTGGTTGCTGAACTGTTCTGTGTGTCGTGTCCTGTTGTTTATTTTGTAAGCAGCAGCGAATCCTGTGAGGAGTAGCCAGTAGTGCAGTTGTAAGTCGGCAGCTGGATACAGTTAAAGCGAGGAGATAGTGGAGATTTACAGCCGTTTGGAGAAACCGTAGAAGAAGATTCCCTTTCCTGTCTGGCCTCTTTGTGATTTATGGATGTTATTACCACCGCTTATGACGTGTGGGTTACTGTTTGTTGTAATGTGCTGTTGTGTGTCTTTCTGTATCGATTTCAATTGCATATACTTGTCTGTTGTTGTTGTTTTTATTCCAGATGGTGTAGTTTAGCTACACCATCTCCATAAAACCAAAAATCTAGAGGATATCCAAAAACAGATATGGGTCCTTTAAAATCTCAACGATAGTAAAACCCCAAGCACTTCAGGGTATGACTGGGGAAGCCTGTTCAGCATCCACCAATGACACTCAGAAAAGAGTTTCCGACCCCCTTGGAAGGTAAGACTTCTAATGTGACCACTTCAGGAGCGAGAGAGGGCCTTATGCTGCTTCATAGACATATTTAGTCCGTGACACCAACAGAGTATATAGAGGTAGCTGTGCCTCTATAGAGCACCTCTCTCAATGGGCGTCTGTTGGGGACAAGACAAGTCTGAACATCTTGATCTTAGACAAGTCTGATCTTGTCAGCCGACTTTCTACCAGAAACTCTATTTACTTCCAGTGGGATTCTTCCCATGTTGGTTTAATGGGAATGAAATTGTCGATAATTTGGCTAAGACTGCATATACTTGTTTTTTCTGTGTTAGTGTCCTATGTGTTTGTAAACTCAAAAAGAAACCCCTCGATGGAAGTAGTGGTTCTGTAACAGTTATAATTTTATAATAATTCCTAATTGTAAGCGGGAAGTCAAAGTTAGATTCCATTTCTCTGTTTATTAAAGAACTTACATAATTTCCTCTTCTAATGTTATAATATGGAGCTGTACGTGGGTTGAAGAGGATGGATACAATTGCAATTCACTAAAGCATCCCGCAAAAGTGTCACTACTTCCATGGTAGTGGCTTGAAATAATTATTATGTCATTTTGAAATGGATGGCATTCTCAAACTTAGCAGAAGGAGAAGTAATTTCGGAAGTGAATTTTTACAGATAAGTAGAATTAAAATGAAATTCAGTTAATTGATTTATTTATAATTTAAGTTCTGAAATTACTGGAATATATTATTTTCATCGCGAATAATAAGTTGGCAAAACTAGCCGGTTACCAAGTACAACATGAACCGAAAATCAAATCAATTATAAAATTTCATATTTCTTGAGAATAATCTGTTTGCGTTTGGTATAACAGGGGAATAGTAATGGCCACTAATTAAATCTCAACAAAAATTGGGTATTTAATATTTGCATAAGAAAAGATTTTGTAAATATTATTGTTCTTTTCGCAGTTAAACGAGTATTGTGTTATTTAATTTATCTAGCGAATTTCTACAGTGTAACCTTTCGTGGAATCTTACGAGACATTCATATTGTTCTTACTAGTGTCTGGCTTTTTATTATTTGCCTTAACGTTCAAACAGAACAAAATAACAATCTGGATACTTTAAACGCTTTGTGAGTGTTCCGCTTCTTGGAGATTTTAAAAGCTTTTTAAAAGCGTTACAAAAATTTTCCTTGTTTTGACGTAACCTTGAAAGTAATTAGTGAAGTGTTAACTATATTTTTTTAAAAAAAGTGTTTAAAATAACAACACTTAGAAAATTTTAAAGTATTAAATTGAAGCCAAGGTCGTTTTTTAAATAGAATTACAATGTTTGCTGTTGCAAAATGTGCCTGTCTTCAACACGTCATTAACTTTCTAAAACAATTGAGTGTTGCAGCTTAACTTTAATTTTGATTTTTACTAACACTGAACTATTGTTACTAGCTTGTCAGAAACATTGTAATGAAACATTAATTTATATTGACAAAAAATTCAACACTATATTCTTTGTAGCCACCTTGTTCATTTATTTTTAGTTTTGGTCATTTGGTTTTTTTTAACTACATTGAGTTTTAAGAATTATCTATATTTTTATTAATAATAAAAATGAATATGTTTGTCTATGTATGTGTTGGTAATCTGCAGGCTAGACTGTGGGTCTTACAGACACCAAATTTGGCACATATATATCTTGTAAGGAGAGACGTTGAAAAGACTTCTTTTCTTTAACTTTTAATACACTAAAATTTAAGCTGTACTTTAAGATTTTATTTCGGCAATTTCAAAATGTTATTGTTCAAAAATAATTGCTGTTGTTGCTACTTATGGCACTTAACTATGGACAAGCCCCCTGCTGATACAGCAGTATGTTTTTGAAGTAGCGGCATTTAGGGCCAGGAGTACAACTTAGCTACACACTCACCACATTCGCTTGCACAACCACTTTTTACAGGGGGGGCACAGTCACACATCTCAAAGATAGCACACAGAAGAACAAACATGTCTAAACCGGGACTCGAACTCGGGACTTCCAGAACACGAGGTGTCAGAAAGGCGGCAAAATTAATTGTATATCGGTCAAAGACTCCATAATGCAATGGTTTTTATTTCTTCTTTAAATTAACCATTAAATGATAAAACATAGAAATTTATTATATCCTTTAAAAATTGAGATTTAGGAAAAAAGATTTATGAAAAAATAAATCAAGAACATTAAATTATTCATATCTTGCCACAAGAACGTTAATTCCTACTAATCTAATCTCAAGAAAATTAAGTTCCTCTTATCTTCAGAGGATTAAATAACGCTCATCTTAAGAACATTCTGATTTTCTTCTTAATGTTCTCTTACCTTAAAAATTGACAAAAACATATCAAAGTTATTTTCTAAGACGACAATTCTCACCTACTTGTTGATAGACTATTGTACTTTTCAATTATCTTATTGAGATGTGTCTCTCCAACAGTCGTATTTACCACATGTTGCTCCTTCAGACTACTATTTATTTCGCTCCATTCAAAGAATGCTTTCTCAGAAGAAGTTCGATTCCTGCTAGATATAAAAAAATTGGCTTGATAATATGATTGCATCAAAACAATCAGATATTTTCTTCTTGGAATTGGTTTATATCCTAAAAATAGAAATAGATTGTGCTATTTGAGAAAAAAATATTTTTAATAAACCGGTATTCGATTATTTTAACAAACAAATGTAATTTTTGACTTACGAAAGGATGGAGTCTTTTTTATAAAACCAATATTAATAAATATTTTTCAAAAATTTACTCAAGATTTGATTGTAAATTTCTGCGCGAATGATGACAAATTCAAATCTCTATATAATTTTAGAAGACTCTTTATAGCCAATAACGCTTTTGAAAAGAAAATTCAATGACCATTTAACAAAATTTATTCAATCTGAGATTCGGATTTATAAATTAGTTTATATGGGCAAATTTAATCAATATACAACTTTGTTTGATTCTTCAATTATAGCATATACATGGGAAAACATGAAAAGCGTCTGAGATTAGTAGCCTGTAATTTTGATTTGAAAATCACATATTAAATCTTGTTCATCAAATAAAATTTTA
The DNA here is from genome assembly GCA_026289955.1 of Argiope argentata. Classification (NCBI taxonomy): domain Eukaryota; kingdom Metazoa; phylum Arthropoda; class Arachnida; order Araneae; family Araneidae; genus Argiope; species Argiope argentata. The sequence goes on from JAOUZG010017314.1 coordinate 906,550, forward strand.
GGTTATGTGTTTCCGAACAGAATTAGTTCTGCAACCATAGACTTAATGCACACAAACGCGCAAAAACATATCAACATTCGTCAAAATTCGGGGATAAATGTTTTTCGACTCTATAACCCTTCACATAAGAAAAAAAAATTATTTGTTAGTTTCAAACTTCTAGTAGCAATTAGTCTTCTAACTACCCTGACCCATATAAGTCTTTTTTTCTTTATTTTTGAAGCGAAGGTCATATACCTGCATCAAGTTTGACCTGCTTGGTATGACGCAGGCCTTTATCAGATCCGATAAGTAACTAAGCCTGAAGTGCAATAAAAAATCACTTAGAAAGGCTTATGTATTATATAAACAAACAAATAATTCAAAGTTGGATCTCATCGCTAATATTTATCCAACGGCCTTCTCAATCTTTTTACATAAGAAAAGAAAATTCCCCGAACCTTTTCTATGCACGAGGCCTTGACCTTCTGACCTTCCATCCCTCAGACTCATTATGTATTCCTCTGGTTGTTGCTTCATTTGCATGCAGAGCACTATTAGTTTTCAGTTCGTCGTCACGGACAAGCCACGATCGAATAATTCGACACTGTGTGATTAACTATTCCGAGAAGTTTTTTTAAATTATTGGGAGAGGATTTGTTCTGTGTTATCATCGTTTCGAAGTTCTTACCGCAGAAAAAAAATAATAAGGAATTCTGATAATTCAAACAATTCTGATTCTAGCTTTCTCAGATCTTTTGAAAATAAACATTACGTTAGAGCCAAATTTATGATTCGAAAAAGCTTTTAAATCCACTTTAGAAAGCTAATATAATGCTATTATTTTGGGATTTATTCTGAAAAAAATACAGGTGACGTCTATTCGAATTTTTTTCTCTGGCTCATTTGAATTTTTTATTGACACACTGTTAAAATGTCATCTATAATTCGAATTAACATTTGGAACATCTTTTTTATTTTAAAAAGAAAAAAAAGATGGGTTTTGCTGCATTTATATTAATTTTGGTATTTCTTCTGTGGAATGTAAAAAGGAATTTTGCTATTTCGAAACTTTTTATTCGAATTTTTCTATATTACTTATTTTATAATTTTTATTCTATAATCTTGTAGTTCTAAAATTCTAATCCTATTTTGAATTGATATAAAGTTAATATATTATCTGTATTTGAAAAGTACTTTTAAATTATTAAAAGAGTGATATTAATATATTGTCTTCTTTTTAGAACTAGTTCTTAGATGAATATTGATGATCGTTGTTAATTCGAAAGTTTTTCAATTCGAGTTTTCTTTGATTCTTTAAATTTCGCATTGGCATAAAGTTAAAATATTGTCTATAATTTGAATTTATTATTAGAAAATCCTTTTTAAATTATTAAAAGTATGAGGAGGAGATTTGTTAAGTTATCATGTTTTCAAAATTCAAAGTATGAAAACACATTGGAATTTGATTTATTCGAAAACTATTTTAATTCGAATTCGTTGGAATTTTTTTCCTGAATTCTCTAATTTTTTATTCACATAATTTAAAAATATCAACTGTAACTTGAATTCATGTTTTGGGAATCCCCTTTTTAAATCACGAAGAAAAAGTCAGAGAAGCAATATAAGGAACACTAGACTTTGGCTTATTCGAAAACGATTCTAATTCAAATAATTCAAAATGGCGATTTTTTTTTCTGATTTTAAGAATTTGTTTAGTTAATATAATTTTAAAATATCAGCTGTAACTTGAATTCGTAATTTGAGGTCTTCTTATTTTAAATAATGAAGGAATGGACAGAAAATCAATCTATGGAACACTGGCTTATTCGAAAACGATTTAAAATCGAATTAATTGAAAATGAGATTTTTTTCCTGATTTTTATAACATTTTATTAATATAATTTTAAAATACCAGCTATAATTTGAATGCATGATTCGAGTCCTTTTTTTTAAATCATGAAGAGATACACAGAGAATCAATATGTGAAACATTAAACTTTGAATTTTTCGAAAACGATTCTAATTCGAATTCATTGAAAAAAAATTCTGATTTCTGGAATTTTTTTTATAAATATTATTTTAAAATATTAGCTATAATTTGAATTCGTAAATCGAGGACCACTTTTTTAAATGATAAAAGAAAGACAGAGAGACAATATTTGTTAGGTTTTTATTATTTTGGAATTCTATCCAGGGAAACTATGGAAACTGTCTAATTTAATCGTTAGCAATTCGAATTAGTCGGTAGCTTCAAGTCATAGTCGGTTTCCAAGAACTGTGGATTGCCCTAATGAGTCCACCAACAATTTTAATTTATTTTCATTAATTTAAGGTAAAAAAATGCAAGATTATATTTTCTTTTTCGAAATATTTTGATTAATTAAAGAAGTTCTTACCTCGTGTCTTCAATAATTATAAACGAATAATTTTCGGCAAAAAAACTTGATTATCTCAAGGATTTTCACTGCTTTACAGCGTTTTAAATTAAAGAGGAAATTAATAATTCCCAACTTTCGTTAACATTTTGAGCACGTAAAATGTAAATTTTTCTCATTATTATTATAAAGTTCGTTATTGAAACGCCGTGTGATGTTTTCGAATAAAATTTCCTTATTTATTGGAAATATTACTTTTACATAACAAAATAGATATAGATAATTATAATTGTCATTATTTATTAAACTTGTATCCTCTTTTTTATTTATTAGTCGCCCTTGGCTATGTATCAATAGAGACTGGATAAGTGGTTGCAAAATATTTCAATTTTCTATTTCCAGTTTAGGCTTAATAACTCGCTTTACGAAATATTTCTAATTTTCAAAACTCAATAGACATTGAATTCTGCTATTTCGGATATATTACATTTTCTTTGGTTATTGCGCTATGTATCTGGCAGTTCTCTATAGTATCTGAAATAAGACTTTTAATCAGGAACTTGAATTTATTAAAATTTCGGCTAATGTATTAACAAAGTTTTCACATTGAAAAAAGATAAGAATTTGGCGTGTGCAACCGAAAGCGCTTTAAAATATAAATTATACCTTTGGAAATTAAATTCTGTGTTTACAATACGTAAGCTATTTTCCAATTTTAAAACTGATACTATATTTCGTAATATGTATTTTTATATTATAGAATATGTTTAAATATATAATATTATATTGTATAAATTGTTATACTATATTGTATAATATATAATATAATTTATTGTATAGATATTTTTTAAATATATATTGTCCAAATTTTTAATCGTTAATAAATTACTTTTTATTCATCCAAGCCAGTTGAAATACATTTTTTGAAACTTGTAGGGGATGACATTTGACTTTAATACAGTTTTTCAAATATTAATTCATTAATGTATAACTGATTAATTAAAAATTAACTTTCACGCCAAAAATCTCCATTTCTTCATCGCCAAATAAGTAACGAATTCAGTTTGTTTTTTCCCCACGCTAATGAGGTTAGACTTAATCTAATTTGTACAGATGATTTCAAACGATTCTGTTTATTTTCTTAATGTTTGATGCATTTAAAATTAAACATTGTATTGTTTTTCCTATTCATTTTCAAGTATTTTCAATTTAAAATAATACGGAATAACGAAAATTAAAAAAATTCATCTGCAGCGTGTTACCCCAACTGGGGTAGAAAATGTTGCGTTGGTTTTGAATAATCAATTGGCGTTGAAAATTCAACGTTAGTATATTTTTTTGATCAATTTTATAGTAATATTAATTGTTACGCCGGGATTGTCTAGTTGTTAGAGCGTTGGATTCGGGTCCCTTGGGCTGCGAGTTCGAACCCTCCAGCCGAAGATTCTCCGAGTGTTGTGGACGTTAAATCTATCGCAGTCCCAAAGTTCTCCGTGTTGGGAATAATAAACACCTTCTTCCATTGTAAACCGGAACACGAGAGCAATAACAACAATTCTAATTATGAAATAAAAAGTAACTAAAATAAAAAATTTCTTTGTTGACCTTAGTACGAAATTGATTTAATTTTTTATATTACTTATTTTTAAACATAAATGCTATATATATTATATTTCCTGTACAGCAGCATTAACTCAAATTTTCAACACATATCGAAAAAACAAACAAATAGAGGGATTACTCTCCCCTGTTGGGTTAATATTTCCTCCATATTCTGTAATAAATTTCTCAGGCCAGAAAACGCCTTACATGACATTAGCTATAGAATAGTTGCGAAATATTAGCTTTTTGCAAAAAATTAGCATTTGGACTGAATTTATCGTGCTATCTTTGGCGAGTTATTTGGCGATTAATCACTGGCATGTGAATAACACCCGAACATCGAATTTGTGTTATACACACGCTATTCTTCACCGACTGAAATGAATATTTGCAGCAAAACGTATCAAATGTAATATTTTTAAATCATTACATTTTTAAAGTATCGAGTTTACATGTATCTGTAATGTGCAGATAGATAGACAATCAATCCGTTTGTGGGATAGTCTCAAAATTTAACGGGTATCCTCACTACAGGTATTCAATATGTTTACCAAATTTTATCTATTTAGATCTCTCGTTTTGTAATTATCATGTTAACTTATATTTGACGGTCAGACAATATGACTTTCTGTGAACAGATTTTATATAAAATTCGACAGAAATCTACAAATTGGTATAAAGAAGTTAATTCAAATTTAAACCGTCTTGCTCAAAGCGTTTGTGAGTTATCTTTATGACAAAAAACAGGCGGACAGATATTTGTCAAAACTGTGTTTTTCGAACTCAGAGAGATTTCAATTTGGAGATTCGTCATAATCTTTAGTTCGAATTTTTTGACGATTCCTAAACTTTCTCCTTATTATGCATACAAGAAAGTAAAAAAATAAAAATAATACTGATTTTATTCTCCTCATTATATATTCCAGAAGTCCTTCCCCACAAAATAAGTAACTCAATATTTCTCTTCCAATTTCTGCTTGCACGAATTCGATAAAAAACAAAGAAAAGCGCGACAATCGATTTTCGCGGGAACAATGTCTTCTCGCCCTGTTCAGATCACGCCGAGATATTGCTTCTCCAAGAGAAGGAACAGGACCCATCTCGAGTGCCTATTGATCTTGCCCCGGGGCTGCGTTTTAATTAAATTAGAGGGTGGAAAATCAGAGCCCGTGGAAGATGCTTTATCATTTCCGGGTCCTTAGGATGCTCTTGCCATCTCCCATTACACACTGCTCAGCCATGATTTACGGTGCGATTCTCCTAGGGGAAAGAATATGAAACGACATATGCCGCTACCGGCTCGTGTTTCGTCTTTCTCTTATTAATGTTATAGTTCACTAGAGCAAAAATCGTTGAAATCTGAATTGCAAAGGAAGAAGAACTCAATTTTACTTTCTGGGATACGGGGCATGGAAAAATGATGTAATCGTTAAAAAGTTGGATCACGAAATTTTGCGGAATTCCCATATTTGGGATTTCTCGGAGGTCGTAAAACACATTTTTAGACAATGCGCCCATGTCTTCTTGTGACAAAAGTAACTCAAAATTGAGCTGAGCTAGGCAATTGAAATTTGGCACACAGTTTTTGTATCGAATTGGTGGGTTTCCTTCAAATTTTGAGAAAAATCTGTTCAGAGAAATTCTATTTGTCCATACATAAGTGAACAAAATAACTACAAAATGAAGAGAGCTAGATAGATGAGATTCGGCATATAAATTTAGCATCTGTAGTATAGGTTTTGGGATTTCTAGGCCTCAAATTCAAATGTATCGAAATGTAAGAGAAAATTCACTCTTACCTTTTCATTCCGCGAACTTCTAAATTGGAAGAATTGAAATATTCCAATAAGAACTAGATCACAAAAACATCGAAATAATTAATCCAGGTCTTCTCATTTCATCCTTTTTTTCTATTCCTACTATTAGTTCACACTCCTCCTATATATCTAGTTCAAATTTTCAATCGCTAATAAATTACTTTCTATTCATCCAATCAAGTTCAAATACATCTTTTTACAACTTGTTGTAGATGACATTTGATATTAATACAGTTTCCTCAAATATTAATTTTTCATTAATTTTTTATTAATTAAAAACCAAATTTTCTCGCTTTTATTGTATTTCTGTATAGTACTTATGATTTCTAGTCTGTATACCCTGGTTGGAAGGGCGTTGAATCCACATTTCTTGTCCTACGAGTTCGAACCTGGTCACAAAGTTCACCATTTAGAGAGTTATACCACTGCGGGTGCTGAGTCGAAGGTCCTCGTTATTCAGGTGCTCAGAGGTACATACCCTCAGAAGCTACTGCACTCCTTCCTTCCATGGTAAAGCGGAACACGAGAACAATTTTAATTATTTATATAATTTATATTATAAAAAAGTAACTAAAATAAAAAAAAATTCCTAATTTCCAAAGTAGGAATTGGTTTTAAAAAAAGTTTTTTAATATTGCTATTTACTGGACTAGGACACAGACTCAAATAATTATATAAAGATATTTACATATTTCATGTTACGTGCACGAATTCTTTCTGTAGTGTATAACCATCTTTAGTTTCGTTCTTACACACTTCACGAATGCAAACCCATTCGAATCTAAATTGGAACCGAAACTCACATTTGTTACTGTGGGATCATGGGACTTTTTCTTGACGTCACCATTGCGCTTAAGCGAAAGGGTTACATAATGTTATGGCTAAGCAAGGTATTCCATCAATAGTATCATGTCTAATTTTGAGCAAAATCAACAACGGGACAATTGTCTGTCGGTCTGTATTTCCAGAAACATGTGAACAAGATTAATACAAAATATAATGAGTTAAATGTGTCAGGGGATTTGTAACAACAGTTTAGTTTTGCGACAAAATTTTGTTTTAATTGGTTAAGAGAAACGTATATAATGCACAGATGCGATTTTTGGATACTGTTAGCCGCAAGCCAGGGATTAATTACCAAAAAATAACCCATCAAGAATCACAGAATACATTCAGCAAAAATTTTAATTTCGCGTTAAAAGTTAATATTTCTTAAATATTGTTTACAGATTCCATGCAAGGCGTTCTTTGGCATGATAAGTTTATAAGACAATATGCGAAAAAGTTTTGAGGAGACCGCTACAGCTGATTCATTTTCTTCTTGACAAAGAATTGAGAAATTATTATAATTAGGTTCTATACAGAAACCAACTTTTTGAAAATAAAGTTTTCGAATTCGATATTTCCAAAAAATTGGCTTTAAATGTTTTTCGAATTTTAATAAATATATAGCATTATATTTTATTTAATTTATACAAAATAAAATAACACAAATTCAATATCAAAGTCAAAATATAAAAAAATAATGATTGCACGTACATATTACTTATACAAAAAAAAGAAAAGAAAACTCAATTTCCCCCAAATATTAATAATATTTACACCAATTTGAATTTCTCCTAAAAATAGGATTTAGAAAAAAAAATATTCATTGAATGGTGACTTAACTGACTTATTATTTTGGATACAATATTGCTTGAAACTGAAAACACTCGCTCATTAGCTACTGAGCATAGTTTTATAGTTTACATGTCTCAAATAACAAATCTAAATTTTTTTGCTTTCTTATTCGTTGTCTCAAATAACGAAAATTCTTATTGTTTCTTATTCTACATGTCATCTTTCTTGAATTCATTCTTCTAAAGCATATATTGATTTTAAACTTATTTCAAAATTAAATTTTTTAGCTCATTTAACAGAAATTCAAAGACACCTTCCCTTGTTAATAAATTGTCATCTCGTATCCCTAAGCCTCCAATAATTCTTACATAATAATATGAATTCTTTAAATCGGTTTTCAAATGTAAAAAAAATTACTTTAAAAAACGATTTTTTAAAACCGGGTTTGATAAACCTTCAAACAATAATAACAATAATCAAAAAAATCAAATTCATCACTTTTATGAATCTCCATTTTTCTTCAGACATTCCCGAGTCCAAAAAGAACCCTTTTGAAAAATGTATGCTTGTCCATTCCTCTGTTTGAATGTCTGCAACAAAGATAATAGAACTACGATTTTTCTGTTCGGCTATAAGAAGAACAGCTTATCGAATACAAGCGATATGATAATCGCAAAACAAATAGAGAAAAAATCTCTACTCAGTTTTAACGTCTATTATACGAACGCATGTCAAATTTTAAGGCAAATCCAAATAGAATTGAATCCATTCAGAGGAAGTCTATTTGCATATAATTTAACGCTATAATTGCTAAATGTAGAAAGCTAGATGGATGAAATTCAGCTCACATATTTACCACACATACTGTAGCCACCTATCAAATTTTTAGCCAAATACATCAAAAATTTGAATATCTGTCAATGTATACTTCTAGAAGCTTGTAAACGAAATGACACAGTAAAAGCTACCACTTAAATGTATGAAATTTGGTATGTTATTTTGTGATTTCAATTTTACTACATTTTGGCTTCTAAAGCTGGGTAAAACATATTCAACTTTATTAGAGGGTAAACGTTTGGTTTAGTTTAGTTATATTAACGTCCCGTTGCAAAGCCTTAAATTTAAACCGCGCTTAGATGACGAAGAAAACACCTGAGCTGGCTTAAATTGATTAAAGACATATTAGAATTTATAGACATGTATTAAATTAGGCTTTCTGCTTATAAAATTTAATATTTGTGCTTTTTATATATGTATATAGATATATATACTAGATATAGATATCCAGATCGTATCCGTTCAAAAGAATTCAATAATCAAACAATACATTTTAAAATGCTAACTTTCAAGCATTTGATTTTCCGAACCCATATGTACTATAAGATACCAACTTTTTAAATCATGCTTTTCAGTGGCAAATTGAAACTGAAAATCAATGTTTTCAACTAATTACCTTATTGTTTAAACGTTTAATTAATTAATTTTATGTTAAAATTTAATTTCATGACTTCCTACTTTAACTCTAACTTTGAGAGCATGATAATTAAATCGCAGAATGTTGTGCGAGTATATTACAAAAAGTACACATGGTTTGGAATAAAATCAGATATAAAAATTCTGCCTTAGAATAAAGCTCAAAGGAAATATTTTCACTTCAGCTGTAACAATAAAAGACGAATGGAAACTCTGAGAAACAATGATATATGATTAATTTTCATTATTACCTAATTCACCATAAATAAATTTTAAACCATAATTAATTTATACAATAATTATTTAACAAAAAAATAAATTATATTTATATAAATTTGTTAATTTTTTATTTTAATAAAATAAAAAAATTATTATTCCATAATAATTAATTATCACAAACCTTAAAATATATTTTGAAAATTTTATAAAAATTAAAGAATATACTATACAACAATTAATTTGTAATAATTTCAAGTATAATTGTTTGTTCTTTAAGATAGTATATAAATTATCATCATGCAATAATTATTTCCAGGGTTGTTGGTAATAAACTCTGAAACACAATTTTTAAATTGAGAACAGATTAATTGATAATTTAATTATAATTTAAAGAAAGGCAGTTATTCATGAATGAAGAATCTAACGAAGCTAAAAAAATATTATTTCAGAGTTGAAGATCTCATAAATTTAATTCTAGCATCATAAACATTGCAACAAATTATGTTTTAAATAAATTATAAATCAGAAAAAAATTAATTTTGAAATAAAAATATATGAGATATTATAAGAATAATTTACTTTAATTATTTCAAAAATCATTGTCGAAATGTTGGCCTGAAACGGTAATTTTTATATTTATATTTTGTTGATTAAATAAATATAACTCGAATTAATTAATTTTAATTGTTGGAAATTGTGTGGTTGTATTAGTAGTTTAACTCGGAATGCCATGTTCAATTTTTTGTCATAATTGTGAATTTTCGAGAAAAAGGGGTTATTTTTGGACCAAATTAAAAACGCTTATTTTTTTCAATTCCTACTTTTAATTCACACTCTCCTTATATATATTCATACACCTTGTTCAAATTTTCAATCGTTAACAAAGTACTTTTTATTCATCCAATCAAGTTCAAGTACATTTTTT
>JAOUZG010017314.1:969690-1005294 GCA_026289955.1 Argiope argentata
GAAACCTTAACGAGATCGTAGGCGGTCACGGTTAGAGGGAAATCAATAACGGTAACTAAAAAGGAAAGTGAACAGGATTATTTCAATTCAGTAGAGAACGGGGTGTAACAATGTAGGTCAAACAATTTTCTAGGTGAGTGCTTGACCTACTTTCTAAGAATGGAATATGGTGGTCAAAGTTTCTGTTTATTTTTAATAGTAATCACATCTTTAATAGTAATGTGGACACTTGGAAATAAAAAGATCAAATATAAATACCTTATTGTTGTTACGGGAAAATACAATAAATAAGTAATATAAAAAATTAAATCAATTGCTACTTAGGTCAACGAAGAACAATTATATTTTAGTAACTTTTTATTAAATAACTACAATTAATATAATTAATTTATCAAAAATGACTGATTTTTGCAAGAATTGGACTCGTATTCTTCACCTTCACAAGAAAAGCGGTGAAATCCTTGCATTTTACCGATTGAGCTACTCCCTGTTGATTTCGATTTGCATTACAAATTGCCATTTAAAGTCTTATAAATTAGCTAAATTTATTTAATGAATTAAGAAAAAAACTGTATTAACATCAAGTGTCATTCACTCCAACTTTAAAAAATGTATTTGAATTTCAGTGGATGAATAAAAAGTACTTTATTAACGACTGACAATTTGTACAAGATATATATAGAGAGATTGTGAACTAATAGTAGGAACTGAATAATATAAAAGGAAGAATTTAAAGGTGAAACGTAATACTGATGATTTAGTTCCCTAGTAAAAGCAGTTATTTTTAATGCGCTATCTTTTAAACATACCACGTCATACATAAATGCTGTAATGCATTGACAATGCCATTTTTAGTTACTTATACAGTTAGTATGGAGAAATTTTAGTAATATTCAAGAATTTGAACGCGAGATTTCAATGAATCTCCACGTTTTAGACTATCCTGAATTTGAAAAAAAAAACCCTTTTGAAAAATATTTCTAACTCTCTATGGCAAAGACAACTTAAAAACTCTTTAAGTTAGAAGTTTGAAATTTGTGGTACGATCTTTAGACCAAATTACAGATTTCTGACTAATTTTATCTAAAAATCCTTTCAGAAGAAGTCCATCGATCTGTTTGAACAAATATAAAATAACACAATAATTACAAAACGAAGAGAGGTAGATTGATAAAATTTGGCGCAAAGATTTAATATCAAAAGGTTAGACATGTCTCAAATTTTTAGCCAAATCTGAAAAGAGATTTGATGAAGGTCAGTCTGTATTAAACATAAAAGCCCCAACACCTAAAGGGTATGCCGATATCCCGACATAGGGTTAGAGCGCCTTCACCTGATTTGAGCGTCCTTGGTTAAAATCCCGATTTGGGCATGGTTGCTCTTTATCTGTTCTGTCTGTGATTTGTTTGAAGGGCCCCCTCTGTAAAATGGGGACGTGCAAGAGAATGTGATTTGTGAGTAGCTGTTCGGTATGTGGTGTCTTTATGTAATGTACTGTCTTCTTCTGTAAGGTTCGAGTGATACTTACTGGATTTCTAAATGTTCAATGCAAACACATCCAAAGGGTTAAATATATAAACTTTTGAATAGTATTTTGTGACTACAATTGATGATTTTACTCAATCGGATGAGAAAAAAATATTTAAAACAGAAATTCACTTTTTGATACTATTCACGTCTACCAGGGATTCATCGTCAAATCTACACTACTATTATAAATGCGAAAGTTTTGATGGATAAATGGATGATGTAAGTCAATCACGCCAGACCGGCTGAATGAATTGGATGAAATTTAGCTCAGAGATAGATTACAGCCTACAGAAGAAAATAGGCTAATTTTTATTCCGGTTACTTGAGTGGTTAATTTTTTATCAATTAAAAACTAACTTTTCCGTCAAAAGATAAAAAAAATCTGAAAACATCTGCCTGAGCTTTTTGAATCGTTTGATTTTATTTTTCTATTTCCGGTGTTCTTTTAATATTATCTTATCAAATGGAATTGTTTGTGATTTATTGTCGGATTTCCCGACAGAAAGCCTTTTTCATCAAAACAAAAAATAAAAAAAATCTAATCGTTTGTTTTTATTTTTTTGTTTCCGTTTTTCATTTTAATATTATCTTACTAATCTAAAGAAAGGTTTATTAATTCTTTTTCTTACGCTTGTTAATATAATTCGATATTTCCTGTTCATTTCTCTTCATTTTTTTCTTTGATGTACATATTCCTTTTGTCTATTTTCCTCATTTTCGATTAAATTTTTTAAAGTACCTTTATAGTTTCAGTTACATAGATTTTAAGTAGTTTTTATACCCACGCTAATGATGTTAGACGTAACATGTTTTCGACCGGTAATTTCAAAAGTTTATCTTCATTTTCCTATTGTATGATACAATTAAAATTAAGCATTATTGATTAATAGATCTTTTGATTCCTTCAGAGATGCTTTTGAATAAAAATAAAACAGATGAATTAAAATTGAAATTTTCCAATCTGCATTGTGTTAACCCAACTTGTGCTTAAAATTCACGTCTTTGCGTTGCTCCAATTGACGTTGAAAATTTATGCCTGCATACGGTTTCGATAACATTTTACATCGTGATTAGACTGTCAGTTCTCACATACGCACATCAAAATTTCCACTCGAACGTAGACCTAGTAACTCTATACGGATGACGCGACAGGTTAGTAAAAAAAGCTGAATTCACGCCAAAAGTTAATATTTCGTTAACATTGTAACTCACTGCCATGTAAGGAATTCTCTAATCTCACAGATTCATCAAGGAATTTGCGAATTAAGTTTTGGGGAGACCACTCTTTCTATTTTGTTTGGATTCATTAATTTTTCCTTTTTTTTGGAGGAAGTTCAAGCAGAAAAAAATTTGTTCAGATTATTTCAAAAAATCAGTGCCATTTTTATTTTATTGGTTTTTTTATTCATTCATTTTTTTGGAAGTTATAAGTAGAGAAAGGTTTGTCCAAATTACTTTCCAAACAATTGCCTTACCCGCAAACAATATACAGAAGAATGACTTGCAATCAACACACTTTTAGAGCTAGTTATATTATTTTGGAAATAGCATTGTCACGGAAGTTAAGGTTTAGGTATTATACAATTTTTTGTAGTAAAATTTTAGATTATTTTTGTTCCTTTACTATATTCAACGCACTAAGACCTTTAAAGTAATAAAAATAAAGATGTTTCTATTTCTCTACAGATGTTGTTAATTTATGTGTATATCAGAAATAGTTATTTAATTAAATCTGATATTAATAAGTTATAACTAAATCTGATATCTATATCTATTGATATCTATAGATAGGTAGATATATATATAGATAGATAGAGAGAAAGAGAGAGAGAGAGAGAGATTAAAGTTATTACAATCCAGTTTTGTGAAATATTGATTATTGCTAGGTTTTTCTTTATATATTCATTACAAAGACATAATATTTGAGTTAAATAAATTTTTATAACTTTTTTATTTTGAAGAATTTAGAATAAATCAATCAACATTTAGAAAAAGATGTAAGCAAATTGGATGGGTTTTACATCTCTGATGAATAAAAACTTTAAACTCGTTTTTCAGCGATGCTGTGTTTTTACTTACATACTATATTTCGAGAACTTAAATATACTTTTTTATTAAGTTTAACAAGAAATTATCTCTAATACTTTCAGTAATTTCTTAAACAATTCCAAACTCAAAATTATTACATTTAAAAAAATTGTGAAATAGTTTTTTAAAAAATTCATAACCCGAAAAAACATATCTTTAAAAGAAAAAACGTAGAAATTTAAAAAAATTATTACAGAGAATCTTAAACAAATTTTATGTAACACACATGTACATTTTTTTAATAAAAATATCTGAATATTTTTAAAAAAAACAACTTTGGAATTTTAAAAAAGTGAAAAATCTAATTTTACAAAATCTTTAGCTATAATATAAAATATTTTATAGAGTACAGTCATTGAGTACTATTATACATAATATGTAAATATATAAATAAAATATACTTTTAAACAATATAATTTTAAAAGAATTGCTCAGAATACCAGGTCGATTTTGTCTTTGGAGAAAAAGTCAATTAAAATATGCATTCTGTTCATCATATCCCATGGATATTTCGCCGAATATCTCAATCTGATAGATTATTTTGGAATTATACGATTGGATAATACATTTGGACGATTTGAATAATACACGATTTGTTTAATAATAATTAACATATGATTAATAATACATAAGGGTATTCATTAGACAGTAGACTAGTACGTATCAGGTAGATTACTCTCGTTGATTTAAAGGTAGAACTCACTCGGTTGAATTGAATTTTGTTATGTGACAAAATTTAAATGGAAAAAGATATTCATTTAGCTTAATTCTATTCATTATGCTGTATTTGATAATCACATGCAAAAAGCACTTAAGATGGTGATTAAACTTTTTTAATTCAATAATTTCATGCAGGCAAATAAGTTGTCGAAAATAAGAAATATATAAATCCCTTTTATTCACCATTTCCACGACTCATTTCGAACTGAGCGCCAACCGTCAAATTTTCCGTCACGTGACTCCTGCTCGGCTACGTACAAGTGCCGGAAATGACGTTTTGGCCATTTGGACAAGTTGGCCTCCTACACTTAGGCCAACTATGGCGTCACAGGGAGAAAAGCAACCCGCACGTCAATCAAACGCGCAAGCGAAAGGGTTGCTTTTTCGACGGAGAATTCGACCATTTTTTGGAATAAAACAAATGCATTCTAATCATTTTCTTTACTTACCTTAATTTCCTTTACTTACCATCATTCCTTTTCTACGTATGCTGTAGAGAATGTCTATCATAAAACATTTATGCCTATAAATCATATATATCTATCATAAATCCTTTATACCTATCGTAAATCATATGTATATCATGAATCATATAAATCATATCCGATATCTGTAAACTACAGGCTCCGTCGAGGTTGTGTGTGACGTAATAGTCGCGTCACTCACCATCCGAGTATTAACTCGCGAAGCTTCTAAAGAAATTATTTTCTCTCTTTCTCTTCGGAAAGTACTCGCACAATGCCTTGGTGAAGCGCGTAGTAAAAATAAAATGTTTAATTTCTTTAATTAAATAGTAAACAAAATTATTTTTCTAAAACGTTGCAAAGATTGAAGTCGCAACAAAACACATACAACTCTAATTACGACAATGTTAAAATGCAGACCAATAGATGATTAATACATTTGGTTTTAAATTTGATTAGAATCTATATCTTAAATATTCGTAAACCGAAAGCCTAAGTAGCAGTGTTTTAGAATTATAGTGTTTACAAGCATGCCAACGAACATACCGACATATAACCAACTCCTATAAAAATTTGACTACGAATTTGAAATGGATATGCATTAGAGAAGTTAAGCTTTTATATTGTTTTATATATCTTTACGTACTGTAAGGGTTATGTTTTCTTTTGCAGTCAGATTTTTCGGATAGACAAATTTCGCCTTACTGGATCTCATTCAAAATTTAATTTAAAAAATCTTCAAATATGGTATAAGGATCGTTTATCGTTTTAATTTTTTAAGGCGGAAAGGTAAGTACATTTGAAAAATCCTCAAAACATCGAATTTTTATAGGCTTATATAATAAACCAAGTTTTTCTAAATGTGCCTGAACAAATATTAGAACTTTAGTTTTAATTTTTATTAAGTTATTGAATGATTTTTGATGCATGAAAGGAAAGTAAACAATTTAGCCACGCCCACATTTCAGATTGAAACATCTGTAACAGTAGCTTGTTTGGCGAAACTATAGTCAATTTACCAAATATTTGCATTAAATGAACTATTGGAGTATTATATTCAGAGCATGACACAAAATTCCAACGAGAATTTCTAAAGTGTCATTCGGAGTAGTTGCTCAAAAGTTACAAATACATCGAATAAGCAGAATAACTGAAATAGCAAGCATAATATCAAAAATAGTAAACATAATAGCAGAGATATACATTTAATCAATTTTGATATGTGTATTATTTTTAAAGGTGTTACAATAAAGATTTAACTACTTTAATCTCTATTACAAAACTTTTTATTCACTGAAGTGACAAAAATCATGGGATGACTGTTAATATCGTGTCGGTCCTCCTTTTGCCCGGCGAAGTGCAATAACTCGACGTGTCATGGAGTCCACAAGTCGTTGGAAGTCCTCTGCAGGAATATTGAGCCATGCTGTCTGTATAGACGTCCACAATTTTGTCCTATCGGACACGTCCCTCGCACGTCCCACATTGATTCCTGCAGTTATTTGACGAAGTGTTGCGTGTCTATTAACATTGACCATTCTACACAGACGTCGGCGGTCTCGGTCGGTAAGTGCAGGGGGTCGCCCACTGCGCTGTCCATGATGGGATGGGATGCCTGAAATTTCATACTCTCGGCACACTCTTGATACTGTGGATCTCGGAATGTTGAATTCACTAACGATATCCGAAATGGAATGACCCATGCGACTAGCTCCAACTAACATTCCACGTTCAAAGCCTGTTAATTCTCGTCGTGCCGCCATAAATCACGAAAACCCTGTTCACATGAATAACTTGAACACAAATGAAAGCTCTGGAAAACGAACTGCGCATTTATACTCTTTCGCTGCGATACTACTGCCATCTGTATATTTGCATATTGCTATCCCATGACTTTTGTCTCTTCAGAGTATATTAATTTTTGATCTTTTGTTCTTTTATTTTAATACCTTCAATATGCAAACATAATATTTTATTTAAATAAATGTTTGAATTTTTTAACTTTAAACAATTTAGAATAACTTGAATCACATTTTGTAAAAGTTACAGATCAATTGGATAGTTTTTATTTTAGGAAATGGAGTTAGAAGTATATAATTTTTTTAAATGTTCGAAAATATATGTTTAATAAAACAAACTGCTTTCAACCGAAACGAATAGCTTTGTGTCAATTTCAGTTTTACACAAAACTTTACTTGTTGCCTCCAAATTACATATCTAATTTGATACGTATTTCAGTCTCTATATTACTGATGTATTACATTTACATGCTTTTGAAAGTACAGACGGACGTTCAGCAAACTCATCGTTGGTTTTGACCTGAAATATGAAAGTTGTCTATACTATGGATGTTAAAATTGTGAACTGGATTTTATGTATCTAAATCACTATATTTTGAAATAATTAAGTCAATTTATATTAAAATATATGTTATATCTAACATATATATATTACTAGCTGTTACCCGCGACTTCGTACGCGTGGAAATTTTGATGTGTATATGTGAGAACTGACAGTCCAAAATGTTATCGAAACCGTATGCATGCACACATTTTCAACGTCCATTGGAGCAACGCAAAGACGTGAATTTTAAGCGCCAGCTGGGGTTAACAAAATGCAGATTAGAAAATTTTAGTTTCAATTCATCTGTTTTATATTCATTCAAAAGCACTTCTGAAGGAATGAAAAAAGATCTATTAATTAACAATGTTTAATTTTAAATTTATCATACACTACAAAAATAAACGGAATCGTTTGAACTAACCGTTACGTCTAACATCATTAGCGTGGGGGGGATGTTATGTTATTAAAACCATAAGGGTACTTTTCCGTTTGTCGGGCGCAAACGAACAATCGCCAAAGAAATGTGAGAAAATTTGGTGGAATTCTCAATTATTTGCTAACGGAAACATACCACTTAAAGCATATATAAAAATATATATAGCTAGCACAAATACAATTTAATTACAAAAACACACAGTGGAATAGTTTTAAAATATAGTAATTTTTGCCAAAAAAAATAGTTTACCACCAAATTTTAGCGAAATGGCATTTCCAATCACAAGGTTTCGATGCTCGTTGCAGCAAATTAACGGAAAATAGAAAAAAATTATCAATAAATGCAGTAATATGGAATGCACTGAAAAATTTAATCGAAATGATGAAAACAGGCAAAAGAAATAAGCACAGCAAGAAAAAAATCAAGAGAAATGAACAGGAAATAACGAGGTATATTAACACAAGAACAGCATAAGAAAAAAATTTAATAAACATTCCTTTAGAATAGTAAGATAATTTTAAAAGAACACTGGAAATAGAAAAATAAAATCAAACGATTCAAAAAGCTCAGGCAGGCATTTTTATTTTTTATTTTTGGGCGGAAAAGTTAGTTTTTAATTAATGAAAAATTAACCGGAATAAAAATTAGCCTATGTTCTTCTGTAGACTATCATCTATTTCTGTGCTAAATTTCATCCAATTTCCTTCAGCCGTTCTGGCGTGATAGAACCCCATCATCCATCCATCCATCCAAACTTTGACATTTATAATAGTAGTATACATATTAAGCTATATACAAAAACCGACAAGCGGCCTGAACAGATTTTGCTTAGAATTTGATAAAATCTTCAGAATCCGGTTTATGACCGTGTACTAAATTTCAGTCTTCTATCTTAAGATATTTTCCAATTATCTTTGTCACAGACAGAACAACATTTTCCGAAATGTATTTTTGAAAATCAGGAAATTCTGAAACGGGAAGATGTCGATTACTACACTTTCTTTGTATTACGTAATACTAGAAAGTAAAAATTAGTTTCATCGAAACTAAAATAAACATTAACAATTGCCTAGTGAAATTTCACACAATCCTCGACATATTTATCGATTGTTTGCTGAAAAAATAAACTCCAGACGCCGAATAACGGGCCAACTAGAAAGAAGAAACCCGTTAAGACAATCAGGGTTGTCAAAGCGATTGGGGAGTTAATGGGGCCTTCAATCCGAACAAGCGAATCGAGACAGAGCAAGAAATGTCGTCAGACTAAAGTTACACAACTTAAAACAACCGAAATAATTCTGTCTTTTTGAACTGCCGACAGATAAAGTACTTCCGCAAATCGTTTTTCAGCTTTACACGAGGACCAGGTGCAACACTTTTAGTTTCGGATGAAGAAAAACAAACCAAATTTATGTCTCTTCCATTGGGAAACAAAACGAAAGTAATGTCAGTCGGTACATTTGGAAGTTGTTCTTAATAAGCCTGGTGGGATTGAGGTCTGCTTTAAATTGTTGTTGCCACAGCGAATAGGGAATATATCAAACTAAATTTAATTTTTTCGTAGAAAATGGTTGCGGAGGAAATAAAATTTAACGAAACGATTAATTATTCTTTCTGGAAGTTGAAAAAAAATGAGTTTGGATGAAAGAATTCGCAAGTGCAAACGATTTTTTTGGCAGTGTTTTTTCTATGTTTCTTTTTATTATAAATATTTTTATAACTCGTTGAGTTTAGAAAGAGTTTTACTAGAAATAATCTCACAAAATGGAATGAGTTAGTTGCTTATTAAATTTTAGTATTTCGTTTTGTTTCGAGTGTACATGTACTTTTCTAATGGTGATAGTTCCATAACATTGTAAAGATATTAAACATATTAATATTAAGTTCATTTATCTTAAAATTTCAGAAGCACTGGAACTTCAATATACTATTTATCTTATAAACAATACAGATATTAAAAAATATTCCTTTTTTTAAGATTTCAACAGAAACTAGAAAGTCACACTGTTAAATATTTGATGCAATAAAGGAAAAGGGTTTGAATTTCAAGAATTAGTTAAAAATTAGGCGAAAAACATTTTTGAAAATTGCGAAAATTCAGTAACATTTCTCAAGAATATTATTCTAGCATAATTTAAAATACTTTTAATTCATGTAAAATTCATTTTAAATCAAGTAAAATTTATTTTTGTGCAATTATATCTTTGGAAGTTATCGCAAAAACACACACCGCATAAGTTAAGCTTAATTTTCAATTAATTAAAATTTCAGAAAAAGGCTTCCAAGATGTATATCCTCGCCCTTCAATTTATAAATGGCAATTCCAGATCAAATGGATCTGTAAATTGACAACACACACACATGCATGCATTCAGTTTTATTATTTGTATTGATAATCCACAACAATAGAATGCATGGTTTTCTTGAAATTCATACTTTTTTCATTGCTCAACCAAATATGTAATCTCGTAATGTTCTTCTGTTGTGGAAATGTAAACAAAAAAATACTATTTTTATTGAATCTTTTATAATGTCATTTTATCATGGAACTGGTTAATATGAAAGTTTGTGTATATATTACATAAATACAATTGAGACGGTTAAAAGAAGATAGTCGGACATTTTAAAATAATCAGGGACATGTGAAGTCTTATCTGATTTAATTCAAATTAAACGAATAAAATAAAATTATAACTAACAGTATTAGTTTCTAAGAATGTTAGTTAACGTTATAAAACATTCTTTTATTGTAAGAATTCTTAGTGGATTGGCTGGTTTCCAAACATGACCAGTAATTAGTAATTAAGTAATTAATTTGGAATTTGATTTATAACCAACATTCTTGGTGGACTGGGTTTGCCAAAGGTGATTAGAAATTGGGAGTCACATTACAGCATTTCTTTGTACGCTATTACGTTTGTTGTACTGCAAAAATAGTCATTTTAGGTTCAGAACTTTGCGATTATACTGCGCATGCGTTAAATTAAAATAAAGCATAGTTTGACAGTTACATCACTTTTACTTATGACTATGATTCCTTCTCTGCTGTGTAAACAGATGCTATATACGTTCATTTCCTCTATAAGTTTTCGTAATCTTTTGTAAACTTTAACTTGTCTTCATTATTCTTATAAATAAATGTTTTCTCTATCAAACTAATCTACAATACTCTCTGAACTGGAAAACAAATTGTTCGTGTTTGCCAAACTAGATCAAGGGCATTCTATAGAAAATATTGTTTTCAAATAATATGTAATTGCTGTTTTAATCGTGAATTAACAGAATAGGATATCCTCTCTTGCCCCTGATAACACAGAGAAGTTGAATGAATATTGATTAGAAGACACAACAATAATGAAAGACACGAACTGAATTACAAAGAAAAATAAAAGAGCACAAATACAAAGAAATAAAAAAAAGAATACATTCCCAGAAAACAAATGAATAATAATAATAATAAACTACGTAAGAAACTTATGGAAACCACAAGGGATTATGAAAACAATACACAAAGAATATTTGCCCGAAACATATAAGAATTTAATGCAAAAAAGAACATTATTTGTTCTTAACATAAAAAAATATTATGATGAAAAGAATATAACAGCAATAAAATCACAATATGACAATAAGATAATAAAAAAAAGAATAAGCATCATAAAAAAATCCATTACTCTCTATAAAGTAAACATCTAAATAAGTATGCAAGTAGAATAATAACGATATGAAAACAAAATTCAAAAAGTGAATCGTTTGGTTTTTAAATCAGCTTTGAAAAGCTGCAGTTGAGGAATAATACTATTATTTTTAGAGATTTGAAATGGAATTTTTAGAGATTTTGAAATGGAATTCCTCTTCAATTAAGTTACTTGGAGTTTTGATTTTCGTTTCATCATACCCATAACACTTGCAAGATGAATTCTAGAAAAAAGTTTGTTGCAACCAATATTACCACAGTTTTGGTACTTGCCAAATTTCTGTGATTCTGAAATTAACACTTTTCATCTTGAAGAAAAGGTTGTAGAAAAATAATTGATTTAATAGCTGCGCCACTATGATTTAATGTCACCCCCAAAGTAGATTTGGCACCTTTCTGGTAGTGGAGAATTATACATATTATTAAAAACTTTGTAAATATTTCTTTTAATATTTTTATTCGTCTTGAAATATCTGAAGCAGATCTGAAATAGATTCTGGGACGAAACTTAAGAAATTCAGGCGCATTTTAAATAAAAACTGTATTTCCAATGATTTGGCAACTTGGCGACCTTTTGGCATAATTTGGCCAAAAACAATAGTTTCAAAAAAATGTCACACCTAAGAACTTCGGCGAGAGTCCTAGATTTTCACGCCAACTCAGGTATAAATGCCACCGCCGGATTGACCATAATGACCAGAGATAGTGTTGGAGTGTTAGTACAATATACAGAAGATGTTATTTAGGGTATTAGAGACCTCTGTGCTTGGAAGCTGTTTCCTGTTGTATTAGTTGAATTGAAACTGCGTAGTTGTAACTGCTGTAGTTTCCAGCATCTTCAACAGATTTCTGCGAATAAACATCTTGCGACTTTCGAGAGATTGTTTTATTAACTTTTAATCTGCATGAACCTCGAATTGAGGTACAATATATAGGCCCCTTGCTGTAGTAAAGATAGACTGAATAAAAGAGAAACAGATGACGTAATCTTCCTTTATGCCAAGAGGGACCTATGCTAAATAAGGATACAGACAGTATAACAAGAAATTGATCTGCGACTGTGGATGATGCATATGCAAATACATCTATGGTCAGTCGCTACGTAGACTTAATCCTACACTGACCAACATATGCATCTGCAAGGCAAAAGATACGTGTTCAAAAAATCAAGTTAACGGTTCAAGTTCTTACGTGAATTCAAGTGCTTGATTACGTGCAAATCAAGTTACGCGGATTTTCCTTTCTCGTATACATAAAATAAAGTATAGTAATCATCAAAAAACAAGAACAGGCAATTTTGACGCATATTCACGTTTTAGACTTCCCTGAATTGGGTAAACATATTTTTGGAAAATATATGTTTATGTGTCTGTCTGTGACAAAGATAACACAATATCGTTTTGGACAAGACTGTTAAAATTTGGCATACGACTTTACATCAATTTTGAGCCGACTCTCTGGCTCAAAGGTAGCGCGTCTTCCTCGTGTTCTTGGAGTCCCGGTTTGGGCATGGTTGTTCTTCTGGGTTCTATCTGTGAGATGTGTGACTGTGCCCCCCTGTAAAAAGGGGCTGTGCTGGTGAAAATGTGATGAGTATGTAGCTAAGTCGTACTCTTGGCTCTAGTTGGCGCTAATTCGAAAACAAGAGACGCTCATTCGGCTTAAATCTGCTGATGCTTCCATCAGCGGGGCTTGTCCAGCAACAACAACAAATTTGAAGATTTATATCAAATATTTAGTAACAATATGTTCAGAGTAAGACTGTCTGTCCGGTTGTTCGAATATGAGTTTCCACTATAACAACGAAATGAAGAGAGCTAGCTAGATAAGATTTGATGCAAAGATTTAACATCTTAACATTTACATGTGACCTTTTCATCTAAATCCAGGAATGGGTTGATCGTCTGTCGGTCTATAATTACAGAAATATGCTGTTGTTATTAAGTATGGCATTTTATAAGCCTGCTGATAGAATTGTCAGCGAATTAAGCCGAGTGAGAGTCTCTTGTTTTTTCAATAGTACCAACTAGGACCAAGAGTACGACTTAGATATCTCATGAATTACATTTACTTGTACAGCCTCTTTTTTTACAGTTGTTCTATATGTGGTATCCCTTCTCACAGACAGAATACAGAAGAACAACCATGCTCGAACCGGGACTCGAACCCAGGACGGCCTGATCACGACCAAGACACGTGACCCCTATGCCAGGACGCCGGCTTCAGAAATCTGTAAATAATAAAAATCAAGAACACCATGACATAGATTAATTAAATTTGGTATCAGAATTTTGTGACTAAAAGTAAAGTTTTGAGACAAATCTTTGTCCCAATTGGTTGAGAAAGTTGCGTCTAAAGCGGAAATACGATTTTTGGATACTATTAGCCGCATGTAATAGTTTAATCGCCAAAACACTCACCAGGGAATACCAATAGATTCAGTAAAAATGCTAAATTAACACCAAAAATTAATAATCCATAATTATTGTCAATGTCGTACAAAGCATTTTCAGGTATGACAGTTTCATAAAAGAATAAGCGAGAAAGTGTTAAGGAGACCACTCCTGCTGCTTTCGAGTGAGTACTAATTTTATTAGGTATGTTATAGATGGATCGTTCTGTATTAACAATTATACTTGATGCTGTGTTTTGGCATCATCACAGTACTGGTATCAAAACGTAGTTCTGCAGTAGAGTATATTGAAATAAAAATTCTTTTTGGAATCTCGAAGATAATTTATTAGATTCATATTTTTTAAAAGATAAGAAATTTTATTTAAAATGTTATTCAACTTTACATAGAAGTGAAATTGATTAGTACTGTTTAAAGCTCATTTATGAAAATATTGTTTTATTGGAGAAAAAAATTGCTTCAAGTAAAAAGTATTTCAATTTTTAAATCTCATTACACAATCAGACATCTATAAAAAACTTGATAATTTTTAATTATTTTATTTTACTTTAAAGATAACCAGGAATTCTTTGAGAATATTGTGTCAAAGACGGAATTATTTTCATTATTTTAGCATTCAACTTGTGCATAAAATGCTATGTTTTCAAATTACACTTAATAGGGAGACATAAATTTCCAAATAAAAACTTATTTAAATAAAACCTTATTATAAGAGTAGCTCATAAAATGCATATTTAAAGCTCCAACAAGAAACTTATTTTTGAAAAGAAATGCAGTTTTTCAAAAAATATATTATTTATGGCCCATTAAAACCGCAAAGTCAAAAAGCGAGAAAATAAGGTAGAAAAACGATCATCTTCCAGCCCAACTAATGTGTAATAAAATATTCATATTTAGCAGTGTTCCTGGAAAACTTTAAACATTTTCAAGAGAAAAATGTTGAATATAAATCATCTTAATCTTGCAGCAAGAATGATAAAAGATGTGTAATATTTAAATTGTAAATATGTAAATCAGATAAAGCGTTATTACATGCCAGTTTGATTTATAGTGAAGGCAAAATTTTGGGGAGTTTTCAGATTTAGGAAAAGAAAGTTGTTTACCAACCGTAGGTCTTATCAATAAATGAAGATAATCCTAAAAAAGAAAGATAATAGCAACAATGTTGCGTAAAAGAAAACAAGTAGAAAGTTTCTTCTCTTGGAATTATTTCATATTTAAAGGGGTTCTAAAATTAGCGCAAAATTTAAATTTTCCACCACCTTTTCAATAAAGTGTTGGCAACCTTATTGACAACCATATGATAGCTCATAGTTTAGGGATGGTAAAAATGGAGAGATACAAGATAGAACAACGGGTTTTCAATGTTGAATAATAGTTCAAAATTAACGAAAGTTTGGCGGTCACAGTTCAAAAATTTGATAATTGGCCTCGTAGATTGTGAGATTTAACCGCATTATATTTCTTCTTAAGGAGCTACTTGAAGTAAAAGGGCTATTCGAACAAAGCCACAAGAACGTTAGCATTGAAGGAGGAAAGTTAACACTTTATTTAAGAAATTCAGCCATATTTATGCAAAATAGTCCTGTAAAATTTCGGCAAAAGAGTGCGTATGTGTTAGCAAAGCCATGAAGACCATTTATTTATCTGTTATTCCATAAATAACCCTATCCCGTGAATTTTAAGATTCAATAAATGTATAACAATTTAAAGGTATAACAATGTATAACAATTTAAATGTATAACAATTAAAGTAAATATTAACACTTGTAATGTATTTTAACTTTTACTGAATATTAAAAGATCTTATCCTTATAATTTTATTTCATCATAATTTTCTTTTTTAATATTGTTAACGTTTTCGATAAAAACTTTATTTTTTACCAAACTGATAGAACTGTACTTAAAACGATTTTATTTTTACTTTTTCGTGTGCGAAGTATAATAAAATTATTCAGATAATTTAAAAAATAAAAACTCGAGGCTTTGATAATGCATACCCATGGTTTAGGTATCCATTAGTACGAAAAACAAATTTTTTCGAAAATGTACATATGTCTATATCTGTGTTTCAAACCTCCATTAGTACTTGATTAGTACTTCATTAGTTAGATTACTCTATTATTACTATCCACATGTTTTAGGTCTCTCTTAGTACGAAAAACACATTTTTGGAAAATGTACATATGTCGTGGGTTTGTGAAAAAAATAATTAAGTCAAAAAAGCCCTGAGATTGAATTTGATACCCAATTCTTACACCAAAGTTGTACATTTCTATCAAATTTTAAGCAAACTTCCTCCAGAAGAAGTCTTTCTGTCCTGCTGTTCGGAAGTAAGTTAAGAAAAAAGTAAGATAACTAAATGAATAAAATTAGGTACAGAGATTTAACATTTTAATGTAGATATATACCAAATTTTGAACCAAATTCAACAGAGGGCTGACGTCTGTAGGTCACTTTATTGTCTGAAAAATGTAAACAGGATAATTCAAAAACGCGATGACTTAAATATACCTATTTGGTATGTGATTTTGTCATTACAAGTGTAGTTTTATGTGGAATGTTTGTTCAAATCATTTGGAAATAAAAAATAAGTTCAATTTTCTGATATGATTAACCTCACTACAGCGATTAATTGCCAAAAATCTACCAAGGATCCCACGATGAAGTTAGATAAAATGCTAAATTACCACCAGTACTTAATGTTTTATAGCTATTTTGCCTCAATACCTGAGAAGAATTTTTTTGCAAAAACAGCATTGTAGAGAGTGTATACGAGAAAGTTTTGGGGAGACCACACCCACTAGTTTATTTTTATGGATTGTATAAATTTTTTTACCTCATATGTTTTATATTAAAGGGCTTAAAATCTAATACTTCTCAAATTTTTAGATGTTGTCACCTCTATTTTTTGTTAAATTAATATATTAATTATATAATAATTAATATTTTCAAATTATGAAATTATTCCATCATCATCGAGAACTAACAATTGGGCATAATTTAAGAAGCCAGATATATAAAGACGTGAGAGAAAAGTAGAATTAAAAAATTCAGTCCTTAATACGAAGCCCAGGAAGATAAGTCTGTTGTTCTTGTTAGTTATGGCAATTAACAAGCCCGCTGATAGATGTATCAGAGATTTAAGCCGAAAAAGCGTCTCTCGTTTTTCAATAGCGCCAACTAGGACCAAGAATACGACTTAACTACATACACGTCAAAAAACTTTTTAAGGGGCGGACTTCATTCATGCATTTCATATTTTCACCGAAAGATCTTAATTTAGATCTGGAACAGAGAACGATCACCTCAGAAAGAGTATCCTCAGTGGTATTACTTTTTGACCACGACTGATTTAACGTGTGCCAGCATCACTCACAAATAGAGTCTTTGGCCGGTGGGTTCGAACACACAATCCAAGGGATGCGAATCCAATGCCCTACTAACCAGATTACCCCTGCCGGGTGATGAGTGAAAATGTTTAACAAATAAAGGAAATGATTAAGCAAACCACAAATGTAAAGCCTGTTTCTTATTTGAAAGTTTAATTTAAAATTAAGTGGATAAAAAATTGACAATACCCCTATCTCAGAGCAAGTAGTGTTTAGATTCCCATCTGCATTCAAGCTGTTGATTCAATTGTTTTCGTTTTGTTGTATCACAGACAACAATTTTACAACGTACCGATTGTGGATTTATCTATTTCCGTCTTACTATTCGCAGGGAACACTGTTCGAGTTGTCGGCAGATTCGCGCCACCCCAGCCAAGCGAAGAGTGTTCATAAATCAAGAGGTTAAACAGGCGTTGGCGCCGCAGAAGACATTCAAAGCGTGAAAAGGGAGGTCCCGGATGAAACACGAGAAAGGATGATTCGACGATTGTGAAAAATGCGTTGTTAAATTGTTCTTCACATCCAACAAGCGTGTTTGTTTGTTCAGTATTGACATCCGTCTAGAATTCAATGACTTTTGAACAAAGCTGTTCTAAGGCATTTGAATCCAAGGAAAGTATTTACAAAATTTAGGCATTCTTACCTGAAATCTCGCAGCCTGAGCTTATTTTAGCCGAGTTTTAATTCCCTTATGTCTATAATATGTTTTCTGATCTATTCTAATGATGATTAGACGTATGTCAAATGCGTTGTTACACTGAGAAAACGTTTATAATTAAAATTTAAAAAAATAGAATTTTATTATCTGTTAAAGGATTAGACGTGTAAAGTTCTTTTATGCTCATGTGTACTAAATGTAGACAAACAAAAAAAATGGGGACTTTCTTAACTGAAATCCTTTAGCTTAACAATGTTTTCGCCAAGTTTTATTTCATCTATTTTTATGATATATTTTCTGATGGTGATTAGGTTCGCCAAAAATAGTGTTATACCGGTAAAAAATTCTTAATTAAAATTAAAAAAACGAATTTAAATAGCTGTCGAAGGATTTATCATTCTAGAGATGTTTTATACGTATGTGTACTAGAAGTAAAAAAGGACGAAGACATCTAAACAAATAAATTAATTAATTAAACAGAAAAAATAAGGGATTAGTCATAGAAGAAGCCGCGGAGAAAATCTGAATGGCTCAAGCAGAAGAGCCTACATAATATTCCGCAGTAACACTAAAATTTCCAATTTTTATTGAGAATTTTAGTTTTTTATATGTTATAAACATCTACCTACTAAATAAACTTACCAAGCACATTTGTCTTTAAGATGTATAAAATTTTCTAACTTATTTAGTTGTATAAATCTTCATCTTGTAGATGTACAAGGATTTCCGCAGTAAACAAACGACAGGGACATTTATAAAAACAAATAGTATATCTATTTAGTAAAAAAAATACTCTCATATCTTTTTCTGAAATTATTTGCAATTGATATTGACATTTTAACTCCAGTAGTTAAACAGTTGAGAAATCTTTCAAGTTAATTACAATGCTTGGTTAAAAAAAATTTAAATAATTACGAAAACCATTATTATTATTTTCAAAAATTAAAATTAAATTTGAAATATATGCTGGAATAGTCTGGTTGGTAGAACGTTGGATTCGCATCCCTTCGGCTTCTGTTTCAAACCTGCCAGCCGAAGACTCTTCGAGTGTTTGTGTGCGTGGTGGAAGTTTAATCTGTCGTGGTCACAAAGGCCTCCATGCAGAGAGTAATACACTGGGGGTACTGGTTCAGAGGTGACAGTTCTCTGTTCCAGGTCTAAATTACGATCTGTGGATGAATGAATGAAATTCAAGAATGAAGTCCGCCCCGTAAAAAGGGTTTGTGACATTTGTGAGATAGAAATCAGACTTCTGACTTCGGATTCTCAGGGAACCATACCCTCAGAAGCTACTGCATCCCTCCTTCCGTTGTAAATTGGAACAATCAATAAATGTATTTATTCAGTAAAACATGACAATTTTTTTCTTTGTTAACCTAAGAACTGATTTTAAAAAGTTTTCTTTTATATTACTTTTTTAAAAAAATTATTTGCAATTGATATTGCCATCTGAATTCCAGAATTATTTGAAATTAGCATCCATAGAAATTTACTTTTGGAGAATATCTTTGACTTGACTTCATCACTAGATAAAAGAAAATTTTATTTACTTCTCTCTCCTATTCTCTACTATTAGCAAATTTTAAACATGAATGGTAAATCAACATTTTTTCAATGAAATATGAAAAACTAGAATGAGTAACCGGCAACCTAAAAATGAAAATTATTCAACCCCCAGTTATATTCTAAGAATACAGCAGTACAATCTCAAAAAGATCGAAAGATAGCGAGTCGCCATTAACAATAAAAAAACCCATTGATTTGGATATTGCATTCAATAAAAACCAAAAATGTTAAATTTCATCCCCCAAAACCCGAGGAATTTGAGTAGTGGGCAGATGACAAGGATGACTTATGAGTCGCTCTCTTCAATTCTAATTTTCATATTAACAAGTAGGTGTGTAATTGACCCATGTTAACGATACATCTAACTTAGATCCATCGAATGGGGTACCAAATCTCAAAATCTCTTAAAGATATCAGCACATTTTTACAATAAAGCAACTGTTGTTGTTGTTTCTTATGGCAGTTGCCATGGACAAGCTCGCTGAGATAGTCAACGATTTAATGATCAGCCTCCCTTGTTTTGCAATAGCGCCAACTAGGTCCAAAAGCACGACTTTTGCTACTCACTCATCACATTCTCTTGCACAGCCCCCTTTTTTACAGGGGGGAACATTCTCATACCTTAATACCATGCCTAAACAGGGGCTCAAACCCGGGACGCCCAAGTCATGGGGAAGACACGCTACCCCTATGCCAGTAAGCCGGCAAAGTAACTGGAATGTATATTTATAATTAAAACAGAGCTTTTGTATCGTTTTAATTCTGTTATAGAAAATCCATTAGAGACAATTGACTCAAACCATAAAATAAGCATTTATTTAAAAGAGAATTTAGATAATTTAATCGCCATTAATTACCTTTTAGTCTCAATTTAATGAAGTTTCATCATTCAAATATAAAATGTCTCTATGAAGAAAATATATTAGATTAAATTTTGTAAATTAAATTAAGAAATTAGGTTAAAACTTTTAATGATGCTTTGTATAAATTTAATTTAAAGAACGTAATTTTTATAAAATTTTTTCACTGATCTTGAAATTGATCTATTCTCCTTATTACTACATCAAGTTTCTGTAATATCAAGGCTCTGTAATATTTTAATAAAATGTCTATAGTTGTTTATATTTATGTTTCTATACTTTTCTTATAGCTATGAATTGGCATTCACTACAAATTTGAATAGTTTAATATTTCACGCATGTTTGACTAAGGGAAAAATAATGGAGCATTTTTATTCGATTTGGAATCATTTAGAAACAAATGCCTCTAAAATATTTCTAATAGAGATTGATTTTAGCTTTTAGTATAAGAATAACTTTTTTATTTGTGCACTCATTCTAAAGATACTTTTATAAAGTTTTAACTTGCAATCAAAAAATGAAAATTATAAAATGCAAGAACGGGAACTCTTATTCTAAATACCATTTCAAACGTTTGGCTCAAGCTGCATTTAAATACAAACTTAAAAAATATTTTTATTCATCTAAAAACCGATTTATCTTTTAAAAGTCCATCTGCCGAAAAATGAATTCATGAAGAATGTTTTGAATAAAATGTATATCGAGAAAATATTCATGACCTACTTTTTAAAAATATTGAAATACAAAGTTAAAAATGTCCTTCGATAAGTATAGAGTTAAAAAGAAATATCTTTCAGGCGTTTTTGAGGGAGCAATACAAGTGATTAAATATATATCCGGTGCTCATCGCCAATAAAGGCAGACATGATTTCGCACTCTGTGAGTTTGTTTACAACCTAAGACCATTTCATTTTAGTATTTTGGCGACATAGTAGCGTCGGTTGTCGCAAATGCACTGGATTCCTGCCAAAGATCGCGAACGATAACTGGGTCAAAAACTTTTTCCCTGTAAATTATGACCGACAACACGAACGAAAAAGTTTTTTGTAATATTCGGAACTTCTTTTTTATTTTTTTTTTCACTCGCAAACAAAGGAATTTCTTTTCTGCAATTCTTTAGTGTGTTTCTAAATTTATTAGTTCGCGGGAACTAAAACTCCATTATCGTCTGACCTTCGAGACAATGGTCGCCATGATTTACACTCCTGACGATAGCAACAGCACGAAATCGTTTTCCCCCTTCTGCTTTTTCGTTCTTGGATTTTGGAGCGGTAAACAAACCGTCTGCACCTGTTTTTCGAATAACATCAATCACGGAGAGCGAAAACTTCATTGGCAAATCACCAGACGACAAAACTGATAAACAAACCAACACAGGCGTGAATGAATTATCGCTTGTAGTTATTGTTAAAGACAAAGTGACATTTTGAAAGCAATAAAAAATATTTTGCTGAGTGGTTAGTTAATTGCTTACAAACTAAAGTTTACTCGCCTGTGCTCGAAGAATTCGAAAAAATAGGCATTGTGATCATGCAAAAAGTCCGGTCTAGAGATTTTGATTTATCTCCATGCTTTAGGCATTTCAGAATCTCAAAAAAAATCTAGAATTAGATCTTTCTTTTAAAGGATGAGCGTCTGTCTGTCTGTATGAAAAGATAAATACCCTCCGCTTGAAATTGTTACTTTGTATCGCAATGCTATTTCGGTTAAATTTTTTAAGCAAGTAATTTTCTTTAATAAATTCTTTATTATCACTTTTATCACTTTATTATCACTTTTATCATGGCATTCATTCATTTCATTTCTAAACCCGTAAATGGAGACTTGAATTTATATCCGCGTTAAAAAGCAGGAATCAAAATGACTCCATTGTTTGTTTGTAGTTGATCTTTTGCAAACAACATTGGAATGTATTTAGAAAACACGATACATTTTGGAAATCATTTAATTACCAAATATACTTATAAATAATAAACTGTTATAGTATTTAAAATAACTTTTATCACTCATTGCATTCATTTCATTTCATTTCTAAACCCCTAAACTGAGACATGAATTTACACACGCGTTAAAAAGCAGGAATCAAAATGACTCCATTGTTTGTTTGTAGTTGATCTTTTGCAAACAACATTGGAATGTATTTAGAAAACACGATACATTTTGGAAATCATTTAATTACCAAATATGCTAATAAATAATAAACTGCTTAATATTAAATGTTAGAAAGATGTTATGAAACACACCTTAAATAATCTTTTTATAATTATTTACTTTCTTTTAGATAATATACTAATGTTAATAACTATTAAAATTTAACAAAAAAACCTGAAGAATACAATATTTTATAATATTATTTAAGAACTATTCTTTATTGTTTTTGGATTGTAGAAATTTAAAGTCATGGAATCCATTTCTCCATAAATAACAGCAAACTCTTTGAAGAGGAATAACGCGGTTATAGAAGTGAAGACGAAGGTACTAAGTCAATTTCTGAAGTTACTGTGTCTCGATAAACCGAATCCTTTAATGGCCTGTAGAAAGAAATCTAAAGGGTTCGGATAGGGAGATCGGGAAGGCCATGATACAGGACCCCGAAACCCAATCCAACACTAGAATAAAGAAAGGGGCTGTAATTCGGATACGACGTCATATATTCTCTCTCTCTCTCTGTCTCTTGAAATTATGGGTCGTAGAGGTACAGTTCTTTGAGCATTTTTTATATATTCCAAACAACGAATCTGGCTGTGCAGAGTTAATCCTGTATACCTGGGACACCCTGTACAGAAATCATATTTCGTTATACAGAGATTAAATAAACTGTAAATGCAGTTCAAAATAAAATTTCCACTGAAGATTTCACTGAACATAAAGCTTTACTGAATGAAGATTCAATGAAAAAAAGATCCTATTGTATTCAAAATGAAGGGAAAAATTTTGACCGAAGTACTAATCCTTAACTTCAAAAGAAAAAAACAATTAAGAGATTTTTTGTATTCTCCAGAAAAAAACAAATTTATCGAGAAATTTGTTTAGTGAAAAGGAGACAAAACCTTAAATTTCTAAATTGTTATCATTAAATTATGCAGATAAAACGGTTTATTTCCTTCAATTTAATTTAAAACATACCGAAAAAACATGAGAAGGAAAAACAGGTATGAAAAAGCATTCGCAAAATTGAGAATCCATTACTAAATTTGCGTAGTTGGATTAGCATTATTAAAGTGAAATGTAAACTTTAGTGTTGAAATTATCTTTAACAGCAAAAGATAAAATCTTATATACGTGGAATATGGAACTCTCTAAGGAATGTGAATATTTTCTATTTTCCACTTCACTTTTTCATATCAATAAAATTTATACTGTTTGTTCTATTACGAAGATTCTATGTATGCTTTAATTAAATTATTTGCGCCCTTTTAAATCTTTTATTTGATTCCTGAAAAAATATCTAATCTCATTATTTTCAAAATTGGTAAAAAATTTTAGAACGCTTTGAGAAAATAAATTATCAAAATGTTTATTCTATCGCATTTATCATTTTAATGAAATTCTAGGTTAATCGAATTCTATTTTTTTTCTGTTTTGTTTACACAACTAATAAAAAAGAAAATATGTTTTATAATTGAAAAAAGAAGCTATTTAAAAATAATAATCATGAGAATTTACAATTATTTTCCGTGTCTTTAGAAAATTGTTTATGGAATTGATGTAATTTAACCATACAATTTTCATATATTTATATGGAAGAGGTTTTTGTTGAAATAGAAAACATTTTCAAGCTCAATGAAATGAAAATATTTGCTTTCAATTTATATTTATTCATTTTTATGAAAATGAATAATATTATGCAGCAATTACTACAATATTGAAAATTAATTTGAAAAGCGACCAAACGATATTCTCTTTTTCTTCTTTATTTATATTAGGAAATAATGCATTTAAAGTTTAAAATATAAATATTAATCGAGATATGTTTCTATTTATTTTATGAGAATAAAATCTAGTTTTCTTGAATTAATTTCATAAATTCAGAATTTCAAGATTGTAATTCTTATTATATCTATTGATAGTTTCGATAAAATTGAGTTTTTTATATATCAAAACAGTACCATGATAAATAAAAATCCTTTTATTTCACCACTATAATCCAAAACATAATGGCAGGATAGTTTCTCTTGCTAGATTCATTTGCCTTGTATTCTTTTGACTTGACTGAATAAGCTGTGACATTCTATGCACTATGAATTTTTACATCATTCAATTTATGGAAAACATAAAACCCTTGTGAAACAAAGAAAAAATAAAATGAATTTCTGAAAAAAGCAATATTTTTACTTTTTTTTTTATTTTTAAGTATATGAACTTTACGAAGATAAAGTATTGCGATGGTCAAATAATTCGAACTGTAGATTTTGTCGAATTCCAAGTTTCAGAACTTTCTGTGTTCAAAAATACATTTTTGGAAGTCTATCTGTCTGTATGTAAAATGTAAACATGATGACATGAAAATTCTCTGAGCTAGATGTCTGAAATATGGCAGTAAATGAATTTTTCTTCAAAATTATAGAGTTCTATTAATTTTTGAGCATTTAATAACTCGATGATTTGAAGACATAAGAAATTAGATAAATAAAATTTGATTCTAAAATGGTAGATATTTATCAAATTTAAATTGAATTCTTTTCTGAAGAACTGTAAATATACATGCAAATAAAGTTCCTTTTTAAAATTTTAAAATTTTGCCGTTAGACTTTCTCATAAAAAGTAATTTTATTTTTAAAAAACTTTGTATATTCCTGAGTATAAATATAGTTTTGAAAAATGTACAAAAATATTATCAAAGTTAGGAAATACACAGGACGAATTTTTGGGGTCGTTTTCTAAAATGTATTTGTCTACATATTTCCACAGTAAACTGTGAGAATTTCTGCATAGTTGAGGACCAAAAACAGTTCGTATAGAATATCTGAATGTGTTAGAAAAAAATACATAAATTTGAAAGTATCCGAATACTTTTCAGTTCATCTGCACGTATTTATAAAAATTCATAAATTCAAAAGTATTCGAATACTTTTAATCACCGAGTGTGAATGTTTATCTCATTTGGGTTTTTTGATTCTATCTCGAATGATTTTCGGGTTGCCATATCAGTAAAAACCCTGAACATCATATTTTCTTCAGACAAATATGTTTTATTCTAGTCTCAAAAATATGGAACCAGAAATAAAAGAATAAACAATGCTGTACGTCGAATTAAGTTCGTAAATCAATACAAGAAAAAAAAAGAGAACGTAATTTTCTAACGTCAAGTTATTTACTCTCGAATTTGCATTCAACATTCAGTCGTTATTACGGTGTTTTACTTTTACATTAACGATAAATAAAGCTCATTTATGGAAATTATTATTTGCTTCTGCGGTCACAGCTAAGTGTACCATGAATAAATAATGAATACTAATGAACTATTTCTGTTTGTTAAAGCTTTCCTTTCTATATTTATGACATCTTTAATTAAGAACAGGAGATTGCATTCCTGATTGAGTTGATGTGTGTTTTTATAAAAAAAAATAGAAAAAGAAAAGCAGACGGGCATTACAGGGGAGGGAGGGTTATTTATTTTTCTTTCGTCTGGAACGAGAAAGTGTTTATTATTTAGATAAAACTCTCCTTGAAGCTAACTAGGCTTTTGTTTTTCTACCCATGAAAATTAATGAACATTTCGTCTCCCAATAGTATTCATGTTTATTTATTTTCCTCATTAATATCGCGATATGTGTTTACAAGCATCTGCAGCGAATTTCGTTTGAATTTCAAAACAAGAAAAAAATGTGTAGAAAAAGGTTGTTCATTACATTTTGGGATAATTAGAGTTACACTTCCTGTTGTGTTTTCATAAAATATAAGCAAATAATTTAGGAGCAAATGCTTCTTATTCCAAAAAAACAATTCTGAATATTTTTTTCAAATTTTGAAATCATACATCTTATTGAGGGGCGGAGCAAAATCTTCTTCGAGGGCCTTCCTCTGTTTCTCCGCTTCAGTGATGAAGAACCAAACTTTATGGAAGTATTGAAATTTTTCATGTCATTATAGATATATAACCAGAAAATTGACTAGAACCTAAAATTGCTCTGTATTCCTCTACCTTAGTCAGAGTCTGATGATGCAGACACAATATGGTCACTCATCGTCATAACATACCGTTCTGCAGCGACTTATAAGTTTTCCTTATGAAATAATAAGTGATGAAGTGTATGTATCTGTACTGAGACAAGCACTTCCTCAATTATTAAAGGCAGGCATTCATCTAGGTGGATACAGTAAAATATGCGTCCAATCGGCTTCTATTTCGGAATACCTGTTATTCTCTCCTCTTCATGATCACTTTTTTTTACTCTTCGCCGCAGAATATTTTCCCCCACCCCCTTCGAAGTTAGAATTACCTGTCGGTTGAATGATTATCCGTGGGAAGATTTCTTACGAGAAAAAATACATATTTATGTTCACGTACCAAATAAAAAAAATTACAATAATTATACGCAATACAATAAAACTAGGATTTTTACAAAGACCGAATTATTGAAAAAATTCGTTTTCAAATTCAATACTTCAAAAAAAAACCTGGTTTTAGCTGTTTTTCAAAATTTTGACAAAAAAAAAGAAAAATGTTTTATTTTATTTATATAATATAACAAAAAACACCGAAATCAGCATCAGTCTTTTTCTCTCTCTCTCTATATATATATGTACCTACATATATGCACTAGGGAGCTAAAGTAATTACTTAGTTGAACTAATATTTACAGATCGCAGTGTTGACTCATACAATTCGAAGAAAATTGCATGAACAAATTATTTCGGGTAGAGCTGCGATATAAAACCCCCCTTTTGAGCGATGTAAATCAGAAGTGACGAGTGCAGCCATTCAAGGACTATAAAACCTGGACCGCACATCATTGGAAACAAATCTTGTTTTCCGATTCCCCCTATTCCACATCACGGAAGTGTCGAACTCCCGTAGAAGTCTGCAACACGTACTGCTTTCTTCCTAAAGTGGAGTATAGGGGAGTTGGTGTAATATTTTGGATCTTCATATCGGGATTTAATGTAAGCCTTTTTGTTACCTTACACGGGCAGGTCACTAGCAATTTCTTGTGGAGAAAGTTTCATAAGCCATATAATATCTACTGGACACGAGCATTTGCTTTTGATTAGTAGTTATGTTACTCGGTTACAAAGTCTAGCGTTGCGAGCTCCGTTTTATTGGTCAGGAATCCTGTCATATATCTACAAAGGTGAACAGACATTGAATAATATACCTTCATACAGCTGTTGTGGCACCCTCTATCGGCAGCAAAAGCTGGCAGGCGCATTAGAAGCAACATCCAACATTACCATCAACTTACACACGTTTGCCATACTTTTGGAGTAATCTTTACTCTCACCACTGACTCATTGGTGTGTGAGCATGAGGTGAAAGCTTCACAAGCCAAATAACATCCTCCGGACACGAGTAATTACTTTTGTCTAGTAGCTATGTTACTTGGCTATAAACCCTAATATTATGAGATCGGTCCTAGGGCTGATCCACACAATTCATCAACATACTCTTTCGGCTGACCACCTGCATTCTATTACGCATACATTGTTTCCGTCTGGAGACTGCACATACGAAGATGATAATCCCCAGATTTGACTAGTCGAACTATTCAATCATGTTTTCAGAAATATTTGAATTTTTAGTGACCTGGCCAATTAAATGAATTCAGCATCAGAGAGCCGCTGTGACCTGTTTTGGAAGAAAGAGTCAGATTCTGCAGTTCTCCTGGAGTTAGAATAGTTTCTGCATGATGAATGACAACATCCCACTTACCACCATACAAAACGTCTATATGTCCATTTCAAGGCAGATTTAAACGGTTCTAACTGCAAAAGTGCCCTATATCATATCAGGCGCAAAACACTTCTTTTTGTGGATGTTTTCTATAATTTTAGAAACCCCCTGTATCTGTCAAACTCTTTTCTTTTCAATTTCAATATTTGTGTAGGGAAACAACATTAGTGTAAAATTCACAAATAGTTTAAATATAGTACATAATATAAGTATAGTAATACTAGATATGAATATACTAAGTAATATAAGTCTAATAATATCTATATTAATAAAAATGCAGCTCGAAATGCGTTTCTAAGCGCAAAACTGGAGAACGGCTCGACCGATTCTGCTAATTTTTAAAAAAAAATATTTTCGTTAAGACACGAGGATGGTTCTTATGGAGAGAAAAAATTAAAAAACTTCGAGGAAAATGGTTAAAACGACACTTTTCTTACTTTCCCGACAAAAATCTTCATTTCCTCCCCCCACACCAAATGAGTAAGATAACAGGAAGTAATGATTGGTTGTTGAGAAAAAAATACGCGAAATCGGTTGGTTTTCATTTATAGATAACGAGATGTTTAAAAAAGAAAGA
The DNA here is from genome assembly GCA_026289955.1 of Argiope argentata. NCBI lineage: Eukaryota > Metazoa > Arthropoda > Arachnida > Araneae > Araneidae > Argiope > Argiope argentata. The sequence continues at coordinate 998,329 of JAOUZG010017314.1, forward strand.
AAATAGTTGCTTTTATTATTAGACGGTATGAATATTTAATCTATGCCTGCTCAAAATAAAGTCTGGGCAGCAAAGAAAAAAAAGAATGAAAAGAAGGGTGTGTGTGTGTGTCACCTTTATTTCCTCTGTGAGCGGCATTTTCCAAGCTGTTTTTTAACTTGCGCATCTCTTGAAAATCAATTGTGTCTATATTTGTTTAGTGTCTTTACATTTATGAAAATTTGAATCTCATTATTCTATAAAAATGTAGAATTTTAGACCTTTCCCTCCACCATGTAAGGAAAATATCGATTCCGGGACAATCATTGCTCGGATAGAAACAGAAAGATGAGTAGTACAATGAACAGAACATCTGAAGAAAATAATACTATAAATGAATTATATGATTATCAAAATTTATTTGGTTTAAAAATATTTTGGTGAAAAACCTGTTATGAGACACAGCTACATAAAATATTATATGAAAATGTTAGCGAGCATTAATACTGGCGAAGCGACTGGTCGCCAAAGGAGGTTAGTTATATATAAATATAGCAAGTAATATAATTATAGCAACACTATATATAAATATAGTAAGTAATATAAGCATAATAAATAGTATATAAATAATTTCAAGCGCAAAACTGATGGAAATGTTATACAAAGCAATTTATTTCATATTTAGAAAAAAAAATATTATGGATCACGTTTCAAACGAGAAGTCGAAAAATAAGCTTTAAATTATTTTTCAACTCAGTCTCTAAAACTTGGGAGGAGAGGAAAAATAGAAACCGAAATCAATTTAAGACTTCTAAACGGAATGAAAAATGTTTTGAACAACAACGCATGAAACGAATCCCAATTATCTTTCTAAGTGCACTTAACGGATCAGTTTAATTATAAAGCAACAAGGCAATACCTCGGGAACTAATGGATTTTCGTCACAATTATTTAAATAAAAAATAACTGCCAATAATTTAGACAGTAAAGAAAAAAATCAAGTAATTAGTTTTCACTTTAAATACAATTAAAAGCATTTAGTTTTAGCGAAAGATAATTACGATTTTATTTTACTTTTATACATTGCTTGAATTTCATGATTTGTGTACTGGTATTATTATTATAAAAAGAAAGTTCTAGTATATCTGTTGAAATTTAGTATTCATAATAATTATTTCCTTTTTATTTTAAATATAGAAATAATGGTTTATTTCAGTATCGGTTTATGTGGCTGTTTTTTCTTCTAATTGTTATTAATTAATTTAGCTGTATTTTTTGTCCTCGAATTTTTTCGATGATAATGATATTTATTACAAAAACAACGAATTTTTTTTAAAATATTATTTTTTTACTTTGATAATGTAGAGACAGTGTGAGTAAATAAATCAAGTCATAAAAAATGTGACTTTTTACCTCTAATGTCACCATAAAGTATTTTAATTCGAAAACTAAAAAAAACATACTTTTCTTCTTACTTTATTTGTGTAAGAAAGAGAATATACAATTTCACCAATAAACATTTGAGAAAATCAAACTTAGGGAAGAAAAAATCGTGTTTTTTTAAATATCAAACTAAGTCAATAAGTTTTATTTTAAGTTAAAAATGCAACAACACGAAATTGAGATATTTTCTAAAAGTAATGATTTGAAAAATTGATTTAAAAGGTTAAAAAATCATTCTTATATCTTCTTAAAAATTCCCTAATTGTCCAGAAAAGTAATGAAACCGAAAACTAATCTTTGATAACAATAATTTGATGATATCCTGATTTTATTCAAAAATACACATTGACGCCAATGCTAAATTTCAATACTTGTTTATTCGAATTTTCGAAAAAATTAATTAATTATAAAAGAGTTAATGAGCATTCACGAAATGCATGAACACTTCTCCGTCACATTAATTAATTCACCCTCAGTGGGCGTTTAAAACTTGTTTTCAAAACTAAATCCTTTAATTCGTTATTTATTTATTTTTTCCTCATTTCCAATGCCATTTATTCAGAAAGTTAGAAAAGGAATTCGAAATATTCGAAAGAGGAAAAAAATCGTTTGTTTACAACTAACTTTTCTTTTGCTGAGTATCATCGCTACGATTCATTGGGCTCGAAAAATTTCAATAATAGTGGCACTGTTCGGCAACGTCTCGAACGCAGATGAACAACTATTTTGTCGAGAAAAAAGGAGTAAACAATTTATCAATGACGTTGATATTTTTTTATTTCTTGGTTCCCAAACGATTTCGTTCAAGTTAATTAATGCGGATCGTTTTGACTTGGATTCTCATTTAACAAATATAATCCTTCTTTATCGTTGTATAGCGATATATTTTTATGACAATTTGATTAATTTAATTCGAATTTATTAAAATAATAATAAAATATTTTCAAGAAATCAGTAATTTTGTTATTGATCTATATACTTTTTTGGATACTTTAATATTATTTTTGTTTAAAGTTAGATTTTTTTACCATAACTTGATGTCCATATGTCCTTTAAAGTATCTTTATCAAATTAGAATAAACATTTAAGACTTGTTATTTTAAAAACCCTACATCTGTTGTTGGAAACGAATTTAATCACTTGATATGTGGGCGGAGCTAACCGCTAAACCCACGTGGTATCGTAAGTATGTGTATATGCATGTAAAAAGTTTCGGCTCTCATCTGTGAGTGTGCGCGTGTAATATGGTTTTTTTTTTTATGACGGTAGCTTCTAGAATGGCTTACCGAATATACCTTGTCTCGGAATATAATTAGAAATTAATATTTACTCGGATTAATTGTTTATATGTCTTTATTTAGAATATGTGCGTTGTTAAATCTTGTTAAGTTTGCTGTTACAAATAAACTGTTTAAAAGGACAAACTTCTCGTCATTCCTTGGAATCTCGTATATTTCAACTTGGTGATATACCATCATTTATTATTTTTCATCTGTTCTTTATATTGGATAAATGAGCATTTTTAATAGGCTTTACGCAGCATCATTGCTTCATTAAAAGAATTGGTTATATGTTTCTAATTGCTTTTTAAAGAATTGTCTTTTCTGATTTCTTATATAAACCATGTAGAAAGTCAACAAAAATTATTTTTTTAGTTTTCATCCATAGGAAAGAAATCGCCTGAATAAGTATTTGATAAAACATTAATTCAACACAATTTGAATTTCATCATAATTAAGTAATCAGTGGTTAAAAATTATGCAAAATAAAATTTTTTTAAAAAAATTGTCAAATGCAGGAAAAAAATTGCACCCCAACTTTTTTTTAAAAATGTGTTTTTAATGATGACATTAAAAACACATTTTTTTTAAAAAAAACTTTATAATAAGCAAAGAATTATTTTGTGCAATGATATTTTTAGTTATTATCAAGATACCTCACTTAATTTTTAATTAATTAAATTTCTAATCAAAATTTGAAAATTTCGTCCAGAAATGTAATTTTTTTAAAATCATATCCGTTTGAAATGTACTAGCTCTAGATCAAATAGTCTCTCTTGTAATGTGCGAATATAAAAACAAACACAAATATACACATGATTTTTTCTTATTAATCAAGATAATTGTGAATAGAAAATAATCAAACTGTTTGTGTCACAACAAAGCGACAAATAACTAAAGATCAAAAGACAAATATCTACATCGCATATTTCCTGGTGAAGTTTTAACCTCAACTATTACCTATTGATGTTTTAACCTTAGTCAGAACTGATTAATTTGCCCTAATGGGAAAAACATGTATGTTCTTCAATAAAATATGATCATAAAATAATAAAAGAAAATTATCACTCTGATCGTACTCTAAGCGTTTTTATAGTTATCCTTACAGACAGACGGACACTTTCTAAAAATAAATTTTTCAAATTCCGGGTGGTCTAAAAACTGACGATATGTCAAAATCTCAAATTTAGATTTTTTTTAATTACTATATTTACACTAAACGCATATTAGAAACGTATGTTAAGAGAAAATGTATGTTATGTATATGAGAATGTAAAAATTAGCCCCGCATGTTTAAAGTCTTAACTGTAATCGAACAATTAAATGTGGTTATTCCCTAACCAAAAAACATCGTTTTCCATTTGTTTGCCCGGAAATAATTTTTGAATAGTAAAGAATTTACAGTTCATTCATACTTCTAAATTACAACACTTATTATTTAACGAATTGATTTAAAATTACATACAATTACACTTTTAACAATCATTTCCAAATGATCCTTGTTTATAAAGTTCACCAAGGCAAAATATTCCCTTTTTAATTCTTTAGTCAAAAAACACAATTTTTAGTGCTCTAGACATTTTAATTCAGACCCTAAATTCCCTATCGAGTGTTATTCGATAGAGAAAAGAGAATTTTTTCCCGATCCTTCTTTAAAAATCATTACGCTAACTGGAGGGGTTTTTTTCTGCATCACGTGACAAGGGAAAAAGATTTATTTGCGTCGTGAAATCAGATATTTTTTCTTCACTTCGGCAGTGAAATTTCCTTTTCAAAAATGATTTTCTCCAACCTAAAGAAAAGAGAAAAAAAATTACTTTCTCATTTTTTCATTAGTGGATATTTTATATAAAAAATACATTGTAACTTTTTTTGAAAATGATCTATTTACCTTAGATGACGGTAGGATAAGAAAAATCGGAAAAATACGGATTGATTACTTTTTTTATCTTCCTATAATTATTTTTTTTTTACTTTCTGCCGTAAAGAATTTTTACCAATTTGCTCTTTTTATATTTTTACGGCAAACAAAGATTTTGAGATTTTTATTTATTTTCCACTTTTCAGAATCCTTTTTATTTAATTTATAAAAAATTGCAATAAAATATGTTACTATATTTGTATTGGGAAACGAAAAAAGATAGCTATTATTCTATTTTGCTTATTAACTCGAACTAAAGCATTCTTTTCATTAATATTTTTACATGCTTATATTTAACTTAATTTCCACTATGTTTCTAAAAATAAAATTTTGTAATAGAATTTTTAAAACTTCTACCACAATCAATAGTCTTATAACTTGCATATAAGTAATTCTTGTATATAAATAAATAAATTAAAGTAGTGTATTCTAGAAACGGCTCTAACGATTTGAATAAAATCTTCTGTTTATTTTTTTAGTGTTTGATTCATATAAAAGTAAACATTGTTAATTAATCGATTTTTCGGATTCATTCGGATGTACATTTAATAAATAAAAAGAATAAAAAAAATATATAAGAATTTTATATTTTTATAATATAAAATACAAAAGAATATAAAAGAAAAATAGATAAAAGAATTAAAATTAAATAATAAATAAATAAATAAATTTAATAATAAATTGATAAAAAAAATTGAATAAATATTTTAATTCTTTAAAATATAAAAGAATTAAAAAAATATTCAATCATTTTCGCTAATCGAATTAATTATTTTTTCTGTAATTGGTCATTGCATTTTTTGGAAGTGTTTTCTGTAAGTGCTCATTTTTTTAAATCATAATTTCAGGAAAAATTCATCTATGAACACAATAATAACTAATGAAAATCATTTATCAAACTTCATGCTACTTAATAAAATAAAATAAAATAAATTATTTTGAAAAAAAAATGTAAATTAAAAAAAATACAAGTAATTTTTAAAATCTTACAATTAAGTATTTATTTCGCTTGAAGGTAGAATAAAGGATATGCAAAACCCTTTTTTTTAAAAAAAATATGTTTATTTTTTTATTCATATGTTTATCTACATTTATTACTTTATAAAAATATGTTAATATTATATGCTATTCAAGTTTTTGGGTTGCTACTGTGTACGAAATATTCTATAAAAATAAAATTACATTAAATTGTTGGAATTTATCAAAGAAAAAATTATGATCCTCATTAACTAAAAAGTGAATTTTTAGTTAATTCCGATTTTACTTTTAATTTACGTAAGTTTCTGCAGATTTTAAATCAATATTTCTTATACAGAATAATCCTTTCCTTCTGAAATATTTTAATTTCTTGAATTATTTCAGAATTGAATATTGTTAAACGAATGATGTTAAGAATATACAGATTCTTTTTATTCACTATCTGTTTCATACAAAGATGACCAAATTCTTTTTAAGAATGATGCTTTTTAGTGGCATTAGTTAGAAGAAATTATTTCAAAATTGAAAACAATTATAATTTCCCCCCTTATTTAGGGGTATAAATCGATACTACTAAACATTTGAAATCTTTCTTTCACCTTATTAAAATTATTTTTCAGAAAACAGCAACTTATTATACAAGCACTCTTATTACCTATCGTGTTTATTATTTCAATTTAATGGAAAGAATTGTTTGGAAATTCAGAACAAGTTAACTTTTTAATTTCTTATTGCCTATGAAAATCTATTTTTCTTACTGACTTTGTTATTGGAAGGATGTGAGCCCATCATAATTGCCCTGTATTAAAAACTTTGAATTAATAAACACAAAACAAATTATTCACTCTTCGATATAAACACGAAAAGAGAGAGAGAGATTGTGCTCTAACTTTCAAGGATAGAAAATCCAGTGACGCAAGCAGTAACGAATTCTGAACTTTGAAAAAGAAAACACATAATTGCGATATCGATTATATCGTAACAAAACCCCTTGACAGTCTCTATAATGCTTTTCGATTTGTGAAATCAAGCGTTAAGGAAAGGAAAACTAATAACCTTTCGGCCAACAGCAGGTCGACTTTTTCTATTTATTTAATCGCCTAATAACTTAGATAAAACTAACAATAAAGGAAATTTTTGAATCTGATATACCTCTTTATTTATTGTGATAAAATTTGAACTTTTTTCAAAAAGTCGTTTTTTTGTTAATTTGTTAAAATAGAAACATAAATTTGTTATGAATAAATCTCACCAAAGCCTTTAATGGCATTATATTAAAAAATATCTATATATGCCTTAGGAAATAGTGATTTGAATTTTGAGTTGTTTTTTATTTAAATTTTTTAATTCCTACTATTAGTTCCC
>JAOUZG010017314.1:1014171-1024286 GCA_026289955.1 Argiope argentata
TGGGAAGTGACCGCTAGGAGGCGAGCTGGAAAAGTTGTCCTGTTACATTCATTAATTTTTAATTAAATAATTAAAAACTAACTTTCTAACCAAAAATCTTCATTTCCATCCGTCAAATAAGTAACGAATTCAGTTTGTTTTTCCCCCACGCCAATGAGGTTAGTAATAAAAAGTTTTCGGTCGATTATTTCAAACAATTCAGTTTATTTTCTTAATGTTCGACGTATTTAAAACTAAACATTGTTAATTAATCTTGTTTCGGATTCATTTTGGAGTACTTGTTGACCTAAGTAAGAATTGACAAAAGTTTTTATATTATTTATTTAATAATTTGCATTGTTTCGGCACTTATATGCGGTTTTGTCATTTTTTTTATAATCGTTGGAAAAACAGATGCACTATATGAAATAAAAAATGATTATATTTAAAAAGAATTTTATTTTATGGGTCTTTTTACTGAATTTTTTTAAATAAATTTTTAAAATATTGTCAGTTTTTCAATAATACTTGAAGAATTAAAACAAACTTCGACACCTGATATCCCAATTCTGACCTTTTTAAAAAAACTTTTAAAGTTATATTTTCACCATTTATTCCAAATTATAAACGAAATCAATCAAATATCACCCAATATTGGTTTTTAATTGATTTTCTTTATTTGAATTTAACAATATCTCGCGGAGACCCAAACCAGCAAAGAAAAAGAAATATTTTTTCTCCAAACAATTTTTGATTTAGCTTGTTACATCTTTCTTTGAATCTTACAGAATAAGATAGAGGAAAATAATATTAACTATTTTAAACAATTAACTTATCTTTCATCAACTTATCTTTCATCAACTTATCTGAATTACAATTTTACTTTAATGAACGAGCCAGTTAGCAGCAAGTTATATTTAATCGATACCATTTTTGAATTATTTTTTTAGTTACCAATACGAATTAATTTCTATAAAAGCTGTCCTTAATCAATAATAAATTAACAAAAAATTTCCATGACGAACATCATCTTTTGAAAGTTTTATTCTTTAAACTGTTTTCTATCGCTAGTCAAAAAAAAGTATTGTGAGTTATATTTGAATTATAAGGGAAGAAAATATCGTTTGCGGAACTTTCAAAACCGTTCCATAAAAATGGAAGACAGATGTTTCTTTCATAATTTTATTCCTCTTTAAAGTACTTCCTGGATTTTAATTTTGTAAGCTCTAACCAAATGATTCATTAACTTTTAATTCTTGCTTTAATTAAACGTTTGAGAAATTATTTCATTAAATATGACTGAATATATTTAATCACTTTTTAATTCTCCTTTTAAATTCTTAATTAAACAAGCTTATGTTTAATTGTTCTGTATTCAATCCTGTTCATTTTCTGAATTAATTTCTATTTTAAGATTTACCTAAACATTCGTGTAATGAAAAATGTTTGAATGATTTCGATACAATTAATGGCGATTAAATTAGGCGGATTTTAGATTCTTTGACTCTAATTGAGAAAATATTCAAATGTTTCTTGGCATCAACTGTAATATATCGAAATCTCTTAAGTTTTAATTGTCTTTACTAAAAGAGAGAAGAATGTACGGTTGTGTATTTTTATTCTCGTGCTGTCAAATATGCACTAAAATTACCCTAGAATTAAAAATGCACATTTAAGCATAGTTTTCAGAAAATATTTTAAAACCAAGCGAGAATTTTGTTTATACTCATAATAACTACCAAAAATAAAATAGCAATAAAAATATTTTTACATTATTTCTTTTGTGTTTATCAAATATTTTACTCTATTTCTTTTGTGCTTATCAAAGTTAAATATTCAAAAGATAATTCTCTCCGGGTTCCCTTCTATATTGGACATATATTGTGAAGATACTATCAGCAGGCTTCAGTAGAAAATAACAATAACTTTTATTTATACACGAAGACATTACCATAAAGACGATGAATACACAGAAGACAAACATGTACAGCCAAGACGAACGTAGCACTACATAAAAGAGCCCACAAGTAGTAATCGACCACTGCAGTAAGCGCGGCCAGACAGATTCCAACAGGAGATGAATCCTTGGTCTCTCCAAATGGGTGAAATTCTCAGTGTCTCATCTCTTTAGCTGCCGACTCACTATCACACGACTGACTACTCCACACTCTACACATCGCTGCTTCCACAGTAGACAACAGGACTCGGCACACAGCAGTTCAGCACTCTTTTGAACTAAACACGACGCTGGCACTCCGCCGTTGCTTTGCTATCCTCTCGAAGACTCGTCTTCAACTCCAGCTTAACTCTCGGTTCAATTCGATTCACACACATCACAGCTTAAGAATGCAGGCCTTTTATAGATCCCGGGAGGCGGGCAAAGAACCTTCTACACTAATCAGGGCTTATCTCGGTTTCTATTGGAAGGTTCATGAAAATTCTCGAAAATTCCAGCTTTATCCATTTTGACGCCAAATTCTCCAAATGGTCACCAAGCTCTCAGATCACTGAACTCCCTCAGCACGCAACAGGGGTGATCATATAGCAGTTTTTCTTACAATGACACAGTTCATGCTGGGAAGCAAAATTACAGGTTTGTAACAATAATATATATAATGTTATACTTAAAAAGGACACATATATCAAACAAAACTTAGCCCTAAGATTTTTCTTAAAATTATCCATTAAAAATCAAAGCAAAAGCAGAATCATTATTCTTTCTCCATTACCAACTTTTCTAATCATATCATTGATAAAACAATGACCCTCAACGGCGGCCCTAAATATCACCAATCGTTTTGCAGACGTCGCCAATAGTGACCAAATATGACATCATCTTTTATCAAACATTTTTTTATAAATTTGAGCTTCTACAAGATGAATGTTTATTTGTATTTTAAATAACTTCAAGAAATTCTATAATTTGGTCTCAAATAATAGACATTTTAAATGATTTTTTCAGCAAAATGTTAAGCTCCGTTTAATTTTCGTTGATCAAAATATTGAAAACCGAAGAGCTCTAATTAATTTCTATCTACAGAAATCCAAATTACTGAATAGAATCAAATATTGCGTACAAATATCATTAAACATGATGAAGCAATTTATTTTATTATAAATTTATTACATTTCTGTAACGCAAACAAACAGTAAGAGAGCACCCATTATTCAATGAGTGAATTGAATGTATAATACTTAACCCTTTGAAAAGGAATTATGCACATAAGATTTCATTTACTTTGCTGATAATGAAAGCTGTCTTTCTAATTTGAAAATCGTTTTCAAATAGAAAATTTTTTGTTTCAGATAAACTGATTCAAAATTAGACACCCTACTTTCAACGGTCACTAATTATTTAAATTCAAGTTATTGTTTAGTAAAAGTTATTTTTATTCATATGTTTGAAAATTGAATATAATATTTTAAAATTAAAATTTTAAATTCCAAATCGAAGATAGTAAAATTTTGCTGCGTAGATATTAATACTCTAAATGGATAGTTTTAAAAGTTTTTATAAAGCCTAGATGTATAAGATGAAGTTAAACACTGAGAGCACTACCTGGTGAGGAGAAATAAACAATTCATTCAGATCTGTGCAAGCGGGAATTTAATAAATATTCTGTATGCCGAACAAAATCAAACGAGAGGGGTCCACCCAAATTTTTCTCTAATACTGTCTAATAAAGGTTTTATAACAGAAAAAGCCTTGCATGACACAAGTCTACAATAGGCACGAAATGTTGATCTTTGGCGTGATTTTAGAATTTTTCCTGTATCTATCGTATACAGTAAATAGCCTTGGCGAGTTATTTGGCGATTAATTTCTGGCATGAGGTCAAAAGTATCCAATTATCGGATTTGTGTTTCAGACAAATTTTTCTCAATCGATCGACAGAAAAAAATTGATTCGAAGCTATACTAATAATTACAAAATCCCATACCATATATTTAAGTCATTGCATTTTTGAAACAATCTCATTTACATGTTTCAGAAAATACAGATCTGCAAATAGTTACAACCCGCGGTTAGTTTTGGCTCAAAATTTGACAACTGTCTATGCTATAGACGCTAAATCTGTATATCGAATTTTATACATCTAACTTAGTTTATTTTGTAGCTATCGTATTAATTTATATTCGAACAGTCAAGTAGATAGACTCCCCCTGACCAAATGATACTTTTAAATTTGATAGAAATTTGCAGTTTCGGTGTAAAGACCGTATACTAAATTTCATTCATCTAGTTCAAAAGGGTTTTAATTTATCTTTCTCACAGACAAATTTGCATTTTCAAAAACATGTTTTTCGGACTCGGGGAGATGTAAAGCGTAGAGATTCGTCAAAATCTCGACTTTGAATTTTGGAAAATTACAGTATTTTCTATATCCATACACAGTATAAAATGAAGTCTCCTGAAAGCGGCTGTATGTTTGAACTATAAAAGCTCAAGAAATAGTTAACAAATATTGGAGGTAATTATACTATTTTCTACAACATTTATTGGGGAGGTTTTAGAACATTAAAGTAATATCAAAATTTTAAAAAATGAATTTTATATTTGCGATTTAAACGTTCCACTTATACAATCATGCGTGAAAACATCGAACTCCGCACGTGCAAATAGCAAGAGCTGTTGTATACGTATGTGGTACATTTTGTTGTTTACGTCTGGTTTTAAACAGAGATTCAAATATCATTATAACCCCACAAAAGAGGTAATTCAACCTTGGCTAGAAGAGGGAAGATATGTTCGGTTGGCGAATATCAGAGAAATAATATCCACACTTAGGAATAGGTCTTTTGATGGCCTTTTGATGAGCGAAATAACCGTCTCTCTTTAAATCGCGATGCAAATGAATTGCGGAGACAGAATGAATCTCCAGAGGAGCGAGATGATCGCCTGTGTTTTGTTTACAGACCTATCATATTTTTACCTTTGTAACAGTCTAAGAATTTCTGAATGTGTGCCTTAAAAATAATTTTATAACTACTTTTGATCATTTCTAAGCCTATTTTTAAGTTTATTTGATGCTGCGTAACCTGCCCATGCCCATATCGGGTGGAGGTTAGACTTAAGTTTAAAGATAATTTTTTCTTCTTGCATACTATGCCACGGGCATCGACGTGAAGGTACCGCTATTACTACATATATTAGAAAGTAACAAAAAATTCCCTTTAGAAGTCACGAAATCCCATCTTTGTGTGGGAGGATTGAATAACAGACAATGCTGTTAGATCTAAGTAAGCGAGTTTTGAAAAAAAATATATCTATTTCCCTCATCAAATGAAAGATTCAGTGGATGTTTATTTTTTAGGTGTATGTTCTTTTGTTTTGTGAAAACCATAAATTCAAATTATTTTTTGAAAGATCATAATATAAGGCCCTATCGAATAAAAATAATCTTCCGAAAGAAAATAATTATATTTGAATTCAATGAGACCTTTCTGGAAAAAAAGTGTTGATACTTATGGCTTTCAAACGTAACAATTTCTAATTTTTATTTGCTTCATTATAAAAAATCCTTTAATTCTCTGAATCGTTTTTTAAAAAAATAGGTTTCTTTTTCCTTTATGATCTTGTCTTATTAATTGAATATTTTCTTCTCTACCATCCTTGTATTTGAACATGGAATGGAGAAGTGGATTCTAATATGTAAAATGCTGTCCAATCGTTGTTCACCATTTTGATATATCGTCACTGTTATGTCTAAATGTCAAAAATAAAAATTTAAACATATCTAAAGCATGCAAGATTTGGAAATAACAAGTTTAATCTCTAGAGCTTTACGGCAATTTATGATAACGAACAGCTACATATATTACATTATTACAATTTGAGAGCAGACGTGTGTTAACTTGAGAATATGTTTTTGCAGAAATAGAATATTGTAGAAAATATGATATACGGCGTTTTGATATAGCAATGACGATATATGAAACTAAAAATTAATGTTTCTCTGCATTTTTTTGATTTAGACTACATATGCTGGCTGTAAACGGGATCATTAAAATATGAAACTGAAATAGATTTAATACGTTCTTGAATTCGTCTCTAGAATGGTAATTGGAATAAGCAGACTCATTAGTTCTTCTGGAAATCCTCAGTACTGTCTACCTTGTCAGCCATCTTAAATTTTGCTTTGACTAATTGACTTTTTTGGCAGCCTTGGTGATGAGAAAGGGCGATGTACTGAAGCCGAAAGGATGAACCCCAAGTTCTGGACATCTTTTAATTTTTCTCTATGATGTCACAACACAGGATAGCATAGAAACGCATAAAACAATTATACTACAAAACAATTAATAGTAGAAAATATTCATAACTAAATAGACAACATGTCGTCCTGGCGACTCGAACAGATTCTGTTTCCTCGAAATAGAGATAGATTAGGTAGAGTCCTAAGGATCATGGTTGGTGACAATACAACCTCTCCCACTGAAGGCACAGTTCGTTATCGGTGGGGGATGGGGTGTCGACCCTATGCCATTTCTATACCACAAACAACCCCGATGCCTGATGTTTTTTCATCTTCAATTTTAAATGTTCTCTAGGATTTATAAATTACACAAACAGGAGCTACATAAATCTGCTGCTTTAAATCACATAAAAACTTATATGTATGCATTACAAGGTATTGTTCTGCTTACTTACTTGGAGATTTAATTCTCGCTGGGATAAAACAATTCATTTGCTGATAGGAAGGTTTATGACAAATATTGAAAAAGGTACGGTGTTATCGGTGATAGCCAGATCAATTTCCAGTTTTAGAGAAAGTTACCAGTGATTATAACAGCAAGCAATCAGAGTTTCATAATCATATTTGCAACCATATGAATAGAATTTTCAAATTTCATGTCATAAATGTCATTAGCTCTCAACCATCTTCTGAGCTGACATATACCAATAGAGATAAATAAGCAGTAATTTGATTTACAATCGAATATATACATCAATAAAAGAAGCTGGCATGAAAAAATAAATGCTGGCATAGAAAAGCAAGAATGAAGTAAAATGTTTCTATTAAAAATGATATGTTGCACAAAGAATGAGATATATTGGCATTTCGTTTTACCTAAATGAATATTCCCCAGTTTTATTTCTCTGGGGAAGACGACATAGATTTTCTTTATTCTTGCAAAAAAATATTTCTCTAACGGGAATAAAACTGATTCCATTATCAATCTATACTTTTATTATGAAAGTTCCTACTATTCTTAAAATATCTGATTTGATCGAAATATATTGTTATGAATTTTGTGTAAATTAGATGTAAGTATTGTAAATATTTATGAATTTATGTATAAATATTGTAAAAAATTGTAAATAGTTTAATTGTATAAAATTTATTGTAATGGAACCACGTGTCAGCGGGAAAAATCGTTCTAAAGGGATTTCCAATTTAAGATCGCCATATTTGACTATTTTGGCGATGTAGGTGTGTTTGCGACATAATGAGGTTACTAAAGGTTTATACTGTACGTTAAAATGTGTAGTAGAAGCTGAGAAATAAATATTTGTTCTTAGATAATATTGGAGTGCATTCCACAATGTCATTCCACAGCATGATTTCTGGGTTTGCCCCGCCCACTTTAGTGAGAGTGGATTAAGGTGGAAAATCAGATGAGTTCGGAGACCGAGCTACGCTGGTAGGCTTAGCTTGGGAGAGCGTCTTTTCCTTTTGACGCGCGTTCTATAGCTTTGTTGTTAACCGAAATTAGCAGAGTAAATAGTATTAATTCGATGTGAATTTGTAGTTTGTGTTGTGTATATTTAATACACGTTTTTCTAGACAATAAAATCTGCATCTTCTCTGCGTTCTTGAAAGAATTTTACTAACAATATTTATAGATTAAGCTTTTGTTTTGAGATTTCAGTTCAATTAAGTTTATTTCTTCAAAATTTCTCTTACGGACACAAAACTGATACTTATATTTATTCTATCCTTTCCTGTAACAGTTCTTGCAATTTGTAAAGTATTTCATCTGATTGATTTCCATCTGAGCATTGACTAAATACTTCCTTATTTCCATTCAACTATATTAACATTTTTCGTTAAAGCTAATTGAGTTCCGTTTAAAGAGAGTACTTTTGAATTATTTATAGCTTAATAATTACAACAAGGACGAAACTTCCTAGTGCAAATCACCACACTACACGAACGTGATGACATTTGATCACGATAAATTTAGTTTTCTAGAATTTGAATTTGAATTTTACTGGCACAAGAGACATATCTGGCTAAGTTGCGTTATATATTTCATTAAAAACGTAAAACCATGTATATAAAATTCTTAAACATGAGCTCATTATGATGTAAGATAAAAAAACATGAAAAAAATGTTGAACAACGAAGTAAGTATAAGAAATAAAAATTACACGATATTAAAATTTCGTGTTCATCTTTGGCGACTCATTTGATGATTAATCCCTGGAATGTGTTAATGACCTCCGAAAATCGAATTTGTGTTTTATACACGTTTTTCTCAACCTATTAAAACAAAAACTTGATTAAAAATTGCATTTGTAATTAAAAACTTTCTTACCAAATTTCATATATTTAATTCGTTCCATTTTTGAATTATCGTGTTTGTATATTTCTGAAAAGAAAGATCGACAGATGGCCAACCTCTCTTTGAATTTGGCTTAAAATTTGAAAGATATGTATTGAAGCTGTTAGATATATGTACCGAATCTTATCTATCTAGATCTCACCGTTTTGCAATTGTGTTAACATATATTCAAGCAACTAGACTTCTTCATCAGTTTTACTCCACTTTTAAAAAACAATCTACAAATTTGGGTGTTAAGACCATAAACCAAATTTCAAACATGCAGCTGAATGCATTTTATAGTTGCCTTTCCACAGGCAAACAGGGGGACAGACATTTTCTTAAAATGTATTTTCCAAACTCATGAAGGCTTAAAAGTGAAGATTCGTAAAATTGTCGCGTTCGAATAATTTGATAATTACTCTTCTTCCTCCGCACTACGTTTTATAGAAAATAAGAAAATTATATTTTTAAAAGTTTTTGTTATTCCTCGATTAAAATTATTTTGATAGCTTACCTATTCATATTCAATGGGTAAAAAGACAAATATTCAACAATTTCATTTATTTTAACATTGGAAATGATTATTTTCACAATTTGGTGGCTATTACAACTTGTTCCATATCCATTGCAAATTGTAACGGGCACGGAATAAGTTGTAACACACACGTGGCAAAATGTATAAGAACAAATTTAAGAAATTATTTTCTCCTTATCATTACTATTAATTAAAGTATATGAAATATTTATAATTATTATCTTGTTGGCCTGATATTAAAAAATATCAAGTAGTTTATGGTAAAATAAAGATAAAATTATTTAACCAATTTACATAAAAATCAAAGTCGGCCTCCTGGTACAAAGAAAGCACAGCTCTCCCATGATCTGGGGTCCTGAGTTGGAGTCCCGGTTTGGGCATGGTTCTTCTTTTTCTGTGATCTCTCTGTGAGGTGTTGAATGTACCCTCCCGTAGAAAGGGGCTGTGCAAGTGACTGTGATGTGTGTATATTAAAAGGCGCACTCTTGGTCCTAGTTGGCACTACTTCAAACAAGATACGCTCACTCTGTTTAAATACGCTGATGCATCGGCGAGCCATTAGTAACAACAACAACAAAAATGAAACTCAGCAGGGCTGAAGTTACCGTAAGCACATCACAGACTCCGACCTTTCCCAAATTATGCAAACTAAGCTTTGCATCGATCCCCTTCATCAGAATTGAGGAAGGAAGGGTGAGGGGTTAATGACCCGTTTGTAATGTCTTGATTTCGGCTCGGCATGTCCCTCGTTTGAAACGCGATTTCACTGAAAAACTGCAGTGCAAGCGAAATCGATGTGCGCTAAATCTGACGGGATTGAAATTTTCAACTTAGATCTTACGCCGAAGGGGGCGATGGGGTGACAGCACAATCGCTGTCTTAATCATTTGACCACCTTTCAAAACAGCGCGTTCTTTCCAAATTGTGCCCTTTTTTTCTTTATAACTGCATATTGAAGTAATATATTATAATAAAACATTCTGTCTTCATTACTGTATGTATCTTTTCAAGCTACAAGAATTTGTTACATTATTTTTTCATTTTTTTT
>JAOUZG010017314.1:1060397-1079055 GCA_026289955.1 Argiope argentata
ATTAATTGATTAAAAACTAACTTTCTCGCTAAAAATCTTCATTTCTCCGCTGCCAAATAAGTTACGAATTCAGTTTGTTAGTTTTTTTCACTCGCTATTGAGGTCTGAAGTGGTACATAGCTTAACATGTTTTCGGTTGATTATTTGACACGATTGACACGTTTATTTTTTTAATGTGTGAGGCATTTAAAATCAAGCATTGTCAATGAATCGATTTTTCGGATTCATTTTGTACTTTAGAATTAAAATAATACAGAATAAGAAGATTAGAAATTACTTATCTATAATGTGTTACCCCTACTGGTTTAGAAAATTCAATAATTTTGAGTTACCACAATTGACTTTGAATCCTCAACTGGAGTTGAAAATTCAACACTAGTATAATTTTTTTAATCAATTATTTATAGTAATCGTAATTCTTAGGCCGGGATATCATGATTGGTAGGATGTTGGATTCGCTTCCCTTTGGCTACGAGTTGAGACCTGTCAACCGAAGACTCTCTGTGTGTGGTGGACGTTAAATCGGTCGTGGTGGAGAGTAATACCATGTGGAGAGTAATACCATTGGGAGTACTGGGTCAGAGGTGATAGTTCTTTGTTTCAGCTCTAAATTACGATTTGCGGATGAATAAATGAAATGTATGAATAAAGTCCCCTCCGTAGGGGGATTTGTGGCGCGTGTGATCTAGAAATCAGACTTTTGCCCTCAGGTGCACAGGGATCTATACCCTCTGAAGCTTTTCCCCGGGGGGGAGGGCACCTCGTTATTGAGGATGAGATGCTTCCGGTATGGTGGATGGATTTCGCCAACCCGGTGGATACAATAATAGTGAGATTTAGGCTCCCTCACGATGACGGGACGTACTCCCTTCGGGGAGGGTTGTACCGTGGCCGATGTCGGCCATTAGGACTCAACCTCAGTTCCCTCTAATTGCTGTTGCGGCGGTCCGGTCATTCAGTTTCGATGGCTAATCCGTGTCCATCGTTGCGTATCGGAGAGTCTGTTATATGACTACCCTCTGAAGCTACTGCACCCGTCCTTCCGTTTTAAAGCGGAACACGAGAACAAAAAATGTAATTATTAAATGAAAAATAACTAAAATAAAATTTTCTTTGGTAACCAATTGATTAAAAAAATATTGTTTTTAATATTACTTGTTTACCAAGATGAATTGCATAGACTAATTCCAGACAGTAAGAATGATTCAGTACTTCCCGGGCCCATAATAAAAAGCAGGTTATGCACATTCACTTGGAAGAAAACCCATAGAAAGGATCATCAGCGCATGCGTGTGGTCAGTGAAATTGATATGCGACTTTATGTGCACCAATGAACTTTTCATTTACCAGAAAGACTTCACCCTCCATAATCTACACAATCTCGCGTCTCGCTGCACAATGCATTGTTATCGGTATGAAAGACGTATTCATTTCTGTTTTTTTTTATGTTAAGCTATAATGAAGCAATAAAAAGTGACTCATGAAATAAAGCAGCATTCATTATTCCAGACGTCGGTGATTCAAGGCGTTCGCGAAAAAAAACTCACTGTCTTGTTCTTCTCCAGTGGCGTTTTTATGATGACGAGTGGGATAACAAAAAATGGCTTCTCGGAACTGTGCGACATTAAAAAGGGGTTTTCTCAAGCCCTTCCCATAGGGGAAGAAAGCGATAAAGTTTATTTGTTTAGATCATCAACACTTCAGATAAAGCTGTATTGTTGCCGGTGGATGATGTGATCATCACATCAATCACATAAATGATTCAGTCATGCGATTTGAGAGCTGTGTGTCATTCCAAATTCACTTATGTAATAAGATTGTTATAATGTTCTATGATTTTTACTCTCAAGTATACGTTGTATAGAGAAAAGTACAGTAACCGTCGAAAAATTCAAACGCGAGATTTTGACTAATTTCCAAAATTTTTACCTCCATGAGCTCCAAAAACACATTTTTGGACACATTTTTCAGTCTGTCTGTGCCAAAAAATAACTCAAAAACACTTAGAGACAGATAAAGGAAGTTTGGCAGTGGCCTTTACACCTAACGTCCAGATTTCTATCAAATTTTTTATAAACTCTGCTGATATGAAGTTGTAGGGCCGTGTTGGTAAGGTCTCAGCTTGTGATTCGTAATATATCAGGCTCGATACTCTATTACACCGAAGAACCATCGTGCAAGGTGTATATTCTATGTTAAATCAAACAGAGCCAAATGTCCTCCTGCTGGTTTGGTGTGGTAGGAACAAGGGAGTGCCAGCTCAAGTGTCATTCTCGTCCTCCGACAGTGGTTCAAATTTACGAGACCCATCCAAAAATAGCCCTAATGTTACTTAACAACTAGACGATAACATATCTAAACTAACTCAAGGCGATTGGCCAGCAGGTGTAAAGAGTTAAATCTATTATTTTCCTTCTTGTCTTCCCACACCTATCGCCCTGTTAAATGAGGACCAGGCAACCTTTTTAAGAAAATTCTCCAAATTCTCGTTCCAGAACAAAAGAAATACAAAAACTTTAAAACTTTCAAATACTTGTTAAGAAACTGTCAATAACTTGTGTTCGTTTGAGGTTTAATTTAAAATTTTATTATCAATTTCATGTGATTTAAACAAAAATTAGGACAACGGGAATATTTTAAAGATATAATTAGAATACCATTTTGAGGAAAAATTGGGAAAATGCTCTTTTTCTTCGGAACCTTCAAATATTCATTTTTATGAATGAAAATTTTATAATGCGATTTTATGTGAATATAAGGGCCTGCATTAAATGGTTGTAGGGCGTGGGATTCACATCCCTCGACTGTAAGTTTGAACACGCCAGCCGTAATTTTTCTTTTGGTATGTGTGGTACCTGACGCACGTTAAATCTGTCCTGACCACAAAGTCCTCGATGTCGAAAGTAATACCACTGGGTGTACTTGGTCAGAAATAATTCCTAATAATTCTGTTCCTAATCTGAGTTACGATCTGTAGATGAATGAACGAAATGCATGAATGAAGTCCACCCCTTAAAAAGAGTTTGCGACGTGTGTAAGTTAGAGGTCAGATATCTTCCCTCAGGTGCTCAGGGTCCTACCCTCAGAAGCTACTGCACCCCTCCTTCCGTTGTAAAGCGGGAAACGAGAGCAACGACATGTGAATATGAACATATAATTTGAAGCTAAAATAATTAGAATAAAATTTCATATTTTCTCTAACTTCAGTGTCTTATTTTATAAGACTATCTCTCAAGGCTTTACAGTTTTATTCTGCTGGATACCTTCCCATGTGGGAATATGTGGTAATGAGCAGGCTGTTAAAAGTACCACAACTCGTTTCTTAGAAATACCAATACCTGCATGCGATTTGAAAATACAGACAACATGCTGTCTTGACATTAACTAAGAAAATCAGTGGAATTTGGAAACTCTAAACAAACGTCATACTTGCAAGCCTATTATAAAGAACTGGCCCTCTTTAAATTATCGAAAATGTAACACAATTTTAACTATTCTGAGAATTGGCCATTCTAGATTCACACTTAGACATTTTTTTATTAAATGATCGATTGCCAATATGTCCACATTGTGACTGTGGTGTAACAGTTTATCTTGTCCTTTTAGAATGCGCATTTTTTAATGCTCAGCATTTGTTTTACATCAAACCAACAGTAGTGACTTTGCCGTTGTTGCTTGAAAGAGATCCACATGAGAACCTTTTTATCTTTTTTAAGTCTATGGGTTTTTATTCCTTAATTTGAATTCACTATTATGGCTCCGTTTTGACTTTTCTTGGTTTGTCATCATTTTACTAATGGTCTTTTTCTGTCCTTTTTATAGAAACAATTTTTGCTGGGATTTAAATCAGATATAAACGGCGTGATAAGTTTGGCGCAGTATAACCTTCTTATTGGTCCTTGTGCCATAAAACTTCAAAAAACCTACATACTTCAGTGTCCACTGTCACCTTAACCACTTTCTACAGATGGGGGCGAAATTCAGTTTTCTCTGTTAACAGTTTTTCCCACTTTTTTATCGTTAGCATTTTGAATTTGTTTGGTTTGTTTAAAATTGGTGAGGGGCCTTTATCCGATATTTTGAAGCTTAATATAAATAATGAAATAAATATTTATCGAGCCAATAATCATTATTTAGCAATACTACATCCAATTATTTGAGAAATTTAGAGAAAGTGTGAAACTATTGTTGTTGTTTCTCATAGTACTTACCGCGGACAAGCTTTCTGAAATAGGCAGAGAACTAAGCCTACTTAGCGTATCTTGTTTTGTAGTAGCGCCAACTAAGGCAAGAGCACGCCTTTCTGCTACTCATTCATCACATTCGCTTGCACAACCCCTTTTCACAGGGGGGACATTCACACACTTTACAGTTAGAACACAGAAGAATAACCATGCCCAAACCCGGAAGCTCAGATCACTGGAAAGACGCTATTCCCCTACGCCAAAACGCCACCTAGTATGAAACTAATATAGATAAAGTAAACTAAAATAAAGTTAGAAATTTAAGACATAATTAGTAAAAAGGTGTCAAAAATTCGGTTCACAATATTGTTTGTGTCTTATAATAAAATCCAATTATTTTTCAAAGATCCAAAATTTAAATGTAGAATTCTCTTGTAGAATTCTTCTTGAAATACGACACGAACGAGTAAAGATAATAATATGCGAAGAAAAAAGAAATCATTCTGATTAACACCGAATAAAATAAAATGAATATCAATTGGATTCGAGAATCAAATTCAATTATTTTCCAAAATTGGAGGTAAAAAACAATTTTCAGATTCTGAATTTAAATTGCGATGCATTTGCATTGAAAAGAGAAAAATATGTGATTGAATGACACAGCATAAAATGAATGAAAATAAGGCTATCATTTGACTCGGTTTAAGAGGCGAATTTTCATGTGATTTGCGTGAAAAAGAAATTCCTGAAAACGCAACAAAACATAAGGGGGGAAACAAGGCATTGCATACTCCATAACTTGGCGATTGTTTGCAAATGGCGCGTTTAATACCGCAGCCTCCATTTTTATGGGTGTGTTTATTTCTTGGGAGAAGTCCTCTGAACGAGGTCAGCGATTTTATGCAAAATGACTCTGCAGAAACTTTTATACCTTTAAAACAACTTACGAAATAGTTAAGTTTTACTTTTGTTATTCAATGAATAATATAATAAGCATTACCATAGTTTCAAGCAGAGTAGATATAGTAAAGATCATATGATATTATTAAATCACGATAATACGCGTCTCAGAGTAAAAGAAAACAAGACGGAGAATCCAAACCAGAGAAGAAAAGGCGGTTAGCTCTGTTTTGAGCATTGTTTAACTAATTAAATTACTATCTCAATGTTTTGGGCTGTTTTTACATTTTCATGTGCAATGTGTAGAGAAAATATTGTAATCGAACAAAATTTCGAATAAATTCTTGTGAATCTTCACATTTCAGAGCTTCTTGAGTTCGAAAAACACACTTTTGGTATTGTTTCTGTCTATATAAATGTGAAAACCATAACAGAAATATTCTGAACTATACAGGCTGTATCGACCGGCAGCTCATTTAAAAACAAATCGTTCTGGAGACAAATTTTTGGAACCTCTTCAGCTTTATTGGGAATTGAACTGAAGTGAGAGATGGGCGTTGACGGAACTAAAATTATAGGAAGGAGCCAGATTTGAAGGGATATTTTGATTCTGTTATGTGTTTGATGGCCAAATCTTAGAATCTTGATATTCAATATTTTTAAGTTAGTTTGCTTTTGAAAATCTTGGAAGATCTTGAAACTGTTAGCTTAACCCAGTTTTCTTAGCACATCTTCCCCGTGTTTTGGGTATCCTGGGTTCGAGTCCTGGTTCGGGCATGACTGTTCTTTATGTGATATGTTTGACTGTTCTCCCCCCTGGAAAAAATGGACTGTGCAAGCAAATGTGATGAGTGAGTTGCTGTTCTTAATGTAATGTGTTGTCTACTTAGTGGTGCACGGGGATTAATAAATGTACCATAAAAAATGTTCTTAATCTTAATTGTTGTTTATGTTTGTGTATAAATGTCTTGTGTGCTTTTAAAATATTGTTTTTCTTCTCAAGACTTTACAAGACGAAATTTGGTTGTCAAACGTTACACAAAATTTGTTGATGAATCAAATTGGAAAGAAATATATTCAGAGAAAGTCTGTCTGTATGTCTGTGTAAGAGTGCAAGGGAACTCCATAAATACGAGACATAACGAGTTAGATAGCTAAATTTAGGGCATAAATTTAGCATCTACAATTTGGGTTCAAGTGATATTTTGAGCCAACTCTGTCAAAGAGTCGACCATCTATTAGTCTTTACTTAAACATGCATATAAGCAAATTAAGTCATTAAGAAAACGGATAGAATAAATTAAATTCGTTTTGTGAATTTGTGATTAATACGTTACATCTGAATCAAATTTTAATGTCAAGCGGTTCGGAAAATTCATTTTGGATCTATATTCATTCTATGTATTCAGTAAAAATGGTAGTTCACGTAGCATACGTTTCATAACTATTATTCAGTAACGTTAGGCAAAATACTTGATGATTTAGGTTGTCTTAAACGGGTAGAGGTTGGAGGAAAATTGAATAACAACTTATTCAAAATTCAGAAATTCCAACCAGAGAAAAAATCAAACATTGGGCCAATTCCAGGAACTTCTATTACTCTCAGAAAATCTGCTTCATTTTTTTAATCAAATGAACATTTTTATGACGCATCAATTAATTTTTTTTAATGATTCATTTTGTTGGATATTTTTGAACCCATATTTTTCAATCCCAGACCATGATCTCAATTTGCATAAGGTTGGTGCATTCTTTACATGTTTTACATATTTTTGTTGGCAACGCTAGAGGTGTGTCATACACATAAAAGCTGTATGTATTTCTGCGTTGGTGTTGTTACTGACTTCGCGAGGAGCGAGTGAACTTCTAAGACATGCCCCAACCGGGTTCATGCAGTATTATGTTCTTTTTTTTATGACTCAAAGAAAAGAGTTATGATTTTTTATATAACTGATTAATAAATCTATATTTTAAGAAACCCGGCTCCTCATTTTAAAGCATAGCCGACAACACATTTCATCTGTTACAAACTCTTTATTTAGGAGAAAAGAAAAGAAACGTATTTTAAACTTTTCCTTCAGACATCCAGCACAGTAAACAATAAATGAATTCATTTCATTTCAAGGATTTCAATTAAAAAGATTAAAAATAAATAATTTATCGAAAAATGTATAAATGTTATAGAATTTACTAATAAGTATAAGATAAAAAAATTTTCAAGTCATTTCCTACTTTGATCAAAAAATTTTTTTACTTTCGTTACTTTTTATGAAATAATTACAATTCATATAATTAATTTATCAAACAATTATTGATTTTCGTAAAAATTGAATTCACAGCATTCTTCACTTTCAAAAGAAAAATACTGAAATCTTCGCATTTTACCGATTGAGCTATTGCCTGTTGATTGTAATTTTCTTTGCAAACGCCTAAAACTGTATTTGAAATATTAAAAATTAATTAAATTAAATTAATGAGTTGATACTTGAAAAGGCGGTGTTAACATCGGTTGCCATACACCACAAAATTTAAAAACAGTTTGAGTGGATGAATAAAAAGTATTTTATTAACCACTAAAAATTTGAACAAGAGATATAAATATGTAAATCTAACACGTTTCTAGAATTCAATTTAACATGATAATTAACAAAACTTAAAGAGATAGGTAGATAAAATTCATTACGCAGAACAAACAACTATTGTGTAGGCACATATCAATTTTTTTACAAATCCAATAAGGGATTAACTGTCTATCAGTCTATGCTTTCAGACACATTTAAGCGTGCAATAATTCAAATGCCAAATTTAGTTGAGAATTTTGGGACTACAAGTATTTTTTATGTCAAATTTCAGTTTAGTCGGTGAAAAAAAAGTGCATAAAAACAAATTATATTTTAAGTTACTATCGACCAAACGCTAGGGATAATCAAAAAAATGGAACTCGATATTTTGATGAATCTTCATTTTTTATACCTCCCTTAGTTCGCTGTATACATTTTCGGAAAATATCCGTTTACCAATGACAGAGATAACTCAAAAACGCTTGAGCTTCCATTAAAAAAATTATTAACCCCTTAACCGGTTTGCCCGTACGCCGTACGTGCATCGATTTATCGAATTTGATGGTTGTAAACAAAAAATAAATCATTCATAACAATTATAATTCAATAGTAAAATGGATTCGAATACGTAGATGAGCCAAGTATTCCATGGATTTCCATTTGAATCAAAATAAGAAAATATTCCCGAAACAGAAGGTGTCATCTTATTAGATGGTAAGGAAAACACACAGGTTAAGGGGTTAACTGCATGAAAAGAATTAATAATGCGCCAAATGGCGCCAAATAACTCGCCAAGGATGATACTAAAGAGTCTGCAAAAGTGCAATATTCAAGTCAAATATTTCGTAACTGTTATATGCCAAGTGTATGCAAGATGCTCTCTGGGATAACAAGTTTATTAGATTATAAGCGAGAAAGTTTTCGGGGACCGATCTTACTATTTCTAAATACCATTTTCGAATTCTTGAACTGTTTATAGTTTAACGCAAATTTATTTCTAAAGAACTTAAGTAAATTATTTGCCTTATCAGTTTTTTTTTCCTTTAAAAAAATTTATTTGAACAGAACTTATAAATTTGAATTAATCCCAAAGCTGCAACAAAAGAAAGGGAAGTATTGAGAACAGAGAATGGTAATATACATCTAAAGGAATTAACCACGTCTGTAAGATGGGTTTTGAATGGATTTTTGCGTTTTCGTTTGGTTAAACGATTTTTTTTCTAGTACAACATAAACCCATACACTTTACTGTATTGATAATAAAAAAAGTCATGAAAAATCATCTTATAAACTACATTTATTGCTAATCACAATTATTTTAATCGCCATACTTTTATAATTTTAATTTCGATATCAAAAATTACAATCCTACTATTTGTGATTTACAGCGGCAATTACGAATGCGTGGTTAGATTTTATCATGAAATTATCTCCCGCCATATTTACGATTTCCAATAAATAATCAGCAATCTGTGTTTCGTTTTCACTTCAAACATAACTCCTCGAAAGCGAACATGAAACGCCTATGATGATAGAAAAATTCATTTACAGATCGGCAATATTTTCAAATAGAAATCGACTACAGAACGATGTTTTTAAAGCAATTATCGTCTCTTTCGACCATTATCTCAAAACCTATGGGAGAAGTTTTCCATTAATCATGTCTGTTATCGTAAACTCATCAATCCAGCCTGTCGCAAAATTCGACAAATGGCGGAGTTTTTTTTTCTTGTCGAACAAAATAGCGTTACAAATGGGTTCCTTATCAGAAAATGTTCCCTCAAATATAATTTCCTGTTAACTCACAAACTAAAATTCATTTCTCGGCACTTATAAATCGTTCCTTATTATTTTCGCAAGATTTGGAGGCCCAACTTCGAACGGAACGTGGCCGGAATATAAACGCTACTGTTTGTTCTTATTCGTGGAAAGTATTATGTGCACGTATGTAATAAAACCAATAGATCGTGAGAGAATTTGTAGCATTCTTTCACCCGATGCTGGATTGAAGAAAGAAACAATGAACATTTCAGTTGATGAATGGAGAGGAAATGTACTTAAGATAGCGGTGTCTTTTTAGCATTCGGCTGCACAAAGCTTTCTTGGAAAAGATAGTTGCAATTGCCAAACAATTCGATGGGAAATTTAGATGTATCTTTACATTTTTGGCCCTCTGAATTAAAAACAAAGTAAAGCAGGAGTTATGTCTTTGTGTTTTAATGTTTCGATAAACTTTACCTACATTTATATAATTTCTTTCTTCTTGCAAGGCTTTCTTTCTCTAAATCTTTATCTAAATGGATTTCTATAATGAAATTCTTTATTTTTTCTTTGCATTCTTTCATACGTAATAATTGTCATATTTTTTTTTTATTCTTTCTTTCTATTTGTTGCTTGGAAACATTCATTTTTTCTTTTCAGTTTAATAGCATGTTTATCATGATTTACCCTTGGCGACTTTAAAAACACTCTTCCTATTATGTCAAGTATATATTTTGCTCTTTTCGGTATGAATTTTAACGCTTTAAACACATTTTTAATGATTTTTCACCTAGATTATTGCCTCGTAATTATAAAAATTATGTTAACGGAGTGTATTTTTCCAGATAGAAAATTGAGAATTGTTACCTAAGCTTCAAGATTGAATAAAATTAATTGAATAAAAGTGATACTAAATATAATACTATGAATTATTAATTAGTTCTTTATTCGCTTACTAAGTATAGAGGAATTTTAGCGCTTCTTAAAAAAGTCCAAATTTCAGATTTTGACGAATCTTCATATCTTAGAACTGTCTGATTTTGAAAATGGAGTATGTCCCTGCGTTTGTGACAAAAATAGCTCAAAATATTTCAGTGATGGATGATACAAATTTGTTATATGGTCTTTAAACTGAATTTTTAGATTTCTTTTAAGTTTTGAGTAAAATGTATTCAGAGGAAGTCTGTCTGTACGATTCATCGAATATAAATTAACACTATAATTACAAAAGGAAGAGAGCTAGATAGGTAAAATTCGGTACGCAAATTGGATTTTATTTGTTTATATTTGCGTAAATTGTTACATTCTAGGACAAGTTGGAACTATTGTAAATATTTTGTTTTGGGATTTTTTTATCTGACATTTTTTATTGTATTACTTTTGCTAGAGATTCGTTATTCATTTGGATCCATTATTAATTATCAGTTTTGATTTAACTGCAGTTTTTAAATTAAAAGATTTTTTTAAAAAACCATGCCAATGCGCACGAGATTTTCTTCGACAACTTTCTTTCGTTAATCTGTGGCAATCATATTGTTAATAAGAGAGTAGCCTTTTCAATTGCTGGTTTTTCTTCTATCAACAAATTCATATTTCGAGTCCATCCAATTAATTCCATTTTTACTGCAGAATACTGCCATTGCTGAAGCACTAAATGCCCTCATTGTTCCTGGAAAAGATTGTTTGATTCTTACAGATAGCTACTCAGTGCTCACATCGTTGAAGAATATTTCTCTCCAGTCGCCAAAAATTATCCAACGTATAGCATCCAAAGTTGAAACTCTAACCAAACTAAGTCAAAAAATCTCCTTCCTGTGGGCTCCTGGATATTCTAATATAACCTGGAACGAGCTTGCAGATCGCTTAGCCAAAGAAGTTACAGAAAATACACCTTGGATTAAATTGATCTCTCCCGAAGACATTATTTCAAGTCTCAAGAAAGAGACACATCAGACCATAATCACTAATTATAGAAATAGTGAATACTTCCTCTCGCTGGGAGACATCCCTAGCATTGCAGCACTATCCCCGTGGTCCAAAAATCGAAGAGGAGATGTTGTCTTGGCCCGACTAATCAGTAAAACTATTATAACTCCAGGACTGTTGAGTCATTTTAATCTTCATAATGATCCTCTTTGTCATGAATGTAATAGAATCAATGATATTGAACACATAATTCTCTCATGCAAAAAGTATACCTATTATAGAGATAAATTGTGGACTTTTCTGCAGTTACATAAACAAGGTATCTCCTTCAAAAATGTTCTGGATGAAATTACTGCAAACAAAACCAATCTGCAAATTTCTCTTCAAACGTTGAAGCACTTCAACATCTACTAAATTTATTGACCATTCTGTTGAGACTTTATTTGTGTCTCTCCTTGTCTTTTCACCATTCTGAGTTGCCGAAACAATCCGTCTCATTGTACCTCTTCTTTTCGCCGGTACTCCCGAATATGTACTAAATCGCATCAACGGAACTACTTTTAACTGTGAACTGACTGAAACTTCAAACTATTTTTGTGTTTGTGTGTGTTATCTAGTGTTTTCGATGAAACTGTTGTTCGCTACATGTGGAAACCGGGGATAACAGCCTTTGATGCTATAAATCCCAATATCTGACGTCTTTCAAATTTAAGAGATTAGCCTGTCTAGATTGGCATAGTTACTAGTTAATAAAGATTAGTTATTTTTGATGATCATCTAAGTTTATCTAAAATACATAATACGGAACTTTTTTTCTATGAATAACTGAATTAAATTTTTTAGAGCCAAGTTACGAGAAACTTTAAATCCATTAATAACAGTAGCTTAACACCCGTTATTTTAAAGGCACACACGAGCATTTCTTACGCAATAATGTCATCAGGTCATTAAGGTCATTAATAACGTAATTATCTGTGTAATCCATCCTTTAATAGCAAGCTGTCTTCCCTAGAGCTGAGACTTCATTTTCTAATTTTGGATAGAAATTGAGAAGATAATAAACTAATTCTATCACCTTTCTTTTTTAACCACAGAAGAAAAACATGAGATTAAAAATCTCCTGCAACAATGAGAAATGCTTGAATTTTATTGCATAAATAAAATGTACCTTTAAAGGTTATGAAGAAAAAAATGTTTTCAAAATATTGTTAAATTTTTTTTAATTGCACATGTGCTCAGGTAAATAGAGAGAGAGACAGACAGACAGGCACAGTCTTCTAAATAATAAAGATTTTCTTGTCAATATTTATGTATGATAATGATTAAATTAACATATATTTTGTAGAGTGCTTTTTAACATGAATTGTAATTTAATTATTTTGCAAATAAAATAATCTGTAAAGTACTGCGATGTTCAAATACATATCCATGTATCAGAATTACCTAATAAGTATTTATTTGGTGGTGGTTTTGTTCTATACTCACGAATGAAGCGTTTTTCGAAATTCTAAATAGATTCTTTAAATTATAAACTAATCAAAATTGTAAAGATTTTTTTAATAATATTGAAACAGTTATCGCATAAAAACCATTTTTTATCACAAACACACACACACACAAAAAAAACTTCAGTGATTCCATCTTTATCTCTGCGCAATTTATTTTCTAATCTTTAAACGCTATTTATAGCAAGGCCTTTTATTTTTATAACAAATATCAAACCAATTAAATTCTTTAACAAATCTTACACCTGCTCGTTTCATGCTATAATGCAGTCAGAAAATATTAATTATATCCACTATATGAAGTAAAATTATTATAAATCAGCTTAAATATAAAATACTAGAAATTGCAGACCACATCTAATTGATCTTTGCTACATTCTAGCGGAATAAGATTTAATTATGTAAAAATTACGATTATGTAACTATTTTAAGTGATGCTTAACTTATTCACATTCATGATTAAAATATTTCTAACAGCAATTATATTTATATACTCAGCTTGATGTTGTTGCACAGTTTTATATATGCTGATATTGCTTTTATGTTGCTATTCTTTCTATGAATTAATTGATTTGTAAATTGGTATGCGTACAAAGAAAAGCCTTATTCAATCATGAGCGAGGAAGATGAAAATAATCAAACCCAAAATATTATTATGGTGCTGTGTTTTAAATTTAATATTTCTTGATCGAGAAATATCTATGTACCAACTTTGGCCTATTAGGTATGATATTTTGGTTTATAAAAGCCTCTTAGCGGTTTTTTAATCAAGTAAGCAGGAAGGCGCAATTTCAAAATATCATGCCAGCATAAAAACATATCATGTTAAAAATTGAATAAATAAATACTTAAAAATAAATCAATGAGGTAAAATATCTACCTGAAACAATTACAGACAGACCACTCTCTAAAAAAGACTTTATCCTTCTTTCTTTTCCATGATGATGTGAATCGTGGATAATCCCACAAAGACCTCGCACGGTATTGGAGAAGGATAATTGCTAAATATAGAACTTTGGTATGAATATCAGTTTTATTAAGTCTATCGATAAGAATTATCGACATCTAATGTGCCGATCTAGAATATGAATTTTTGATGTCTTTATGCCGGCCTACTGACGCCAAAATTTGACAAAAATCAACAATTGAATCAAAAGCTTATACAGCGAATTTTATTGACTTAAGATATTGCGTTTGAGTCATTATATTTAAATGCATGTAAAAGTACAGACTGACAGAGGGACAAATTTAGTTCTAAATGTCATTTTAATGCACGTTTCACTATCAAAATCTGAGCATCAAATTTTATTTTTCTAGCTCTTTGCGTTTTGAAACCATCGAGTTCACTTGTGATTGAATAGCTAACATGTAGATTGAATGGAATTCGTTCAAAATTTGAAAGGTATCCATAAATTTGATGAAAATTCAAGTAACAAATTTAATTCTTCTTAATCATACATTTTTGAATTATCACATTCACTGACTGTGTTTTTCGAATTCAAAGAATACCGGAATGCGGAAATTCGTCAAATTTTTAGTTCAATTTTTTTTTGAATACGAGGATTATTTTTTAAGGTTCGGTGGATTGTTAAAAGAAAGCGCAAAATCGGCCACTTTTATACGCAGACGTCTTGCGCTGCGTCCGTAGTTGCCCAAGGGAACGTGTCGATTCGTTGTTGTCATTTCTGAGTACGCAGGGAGCATATAAACATGCTTCGAAAAATAGACTCCCGCCGAATGTGAGTTGCGTTCTGTCATTCGATTTCTGCATGCCGAAGGAAGCAACGCAACTGAAATTCCTTGACGAATGAGTCAAGTGTACGGAGACACGTTCATGAGTGACAGCAAGGGGCAGACATGGTGCAGGAACTTTGAGGATGGACGCAAAGATGATCATAATGTAGGTGGTCAGTGAAACCGATAATCTTGTTCAGCTCATAAATCAGGCGAGCCGATGAAATTATAGGTTCACTATATCTAGGTTGAGTGATTTTTTTAAGGAAATTTCACGTTCAGCTCTCTATACAACCGTGAGTAAAAGTCTTCAGGCAATGTTCTTCATCATGACAATGCTAGGCCTCACGCTGCAGTTGCAACAACGATTTTCCGGGATGGATGGATATTGGGTTTTAGTGGCGCAAGAGCCAGTATTTGGCCATACTGCGCCAGTCATATGGTTAAAAAATGAAGGCGTGTTTATGTAAATAAAGTTTAATCAGAAACTGGTTAAAATATTGCAAAGCCATGTATTCAACCATTGTATAAAATTGCAACAAATTCAAGTGCTAAATAAAGTAATAAAAACCAATTGTTTTTTTAAAAAATTAAAACGGTTTTTGTGTGGACGTTCCCCTAAGAGCATTTGCAGGTCTACTGTTGAAGCATTAATAAAACGCAAACGGTGATGATGAAAACCAGGACACTCAACTAAAAGATGAAGACCCGTTAAAATCACTTGGAAATCACTTTGAGCAGAAAGGATCTCTATTGCCGAATAAAAGATGTTTATGAGTAAAACGAGTGTGACTAATACTGATTCTAGACAATGTGATGTCTAACTCTCGCGCTGGTAAACACGGCCAGGATGAAATGTTAGGCTTTAAGTTGCGAAGTTTGTTATTATTACGGAGGTGTTTTGCATGGGAAAATTTTGATCACCCACCATACAGTCCTGACTTAGCTCTCATAGATTTTCATCTCTTTGCCTGCATGAAACGCTGGCTAGGTGGACAAACATTTCGTTCAGAAAACGAGCTTCAGACCAGTGAATAGATTTCGCTGAAATCTCAGGTTGCTGGGTCTACGACGGAGGCATTGGAAAATTGGTATCATGCTACGTCAAATGTATGAATCGGAAATGCGATTATGTCGAAACGTAACTTAATGTTGTATCACATTGCTCCATATAAAATTTTCTTGATTCTAATGTGATTTTCATTTATCGACCAGTCGGACATTGAAAAAAAATAGCCCTCGTCTTATTATACATCCTCTATTCTTCGTATACGATGATGATGATCCCGTAGCCGCTTTACAACGGAAATGGGGATGCTGTAGCTTCTGAGGGATCGGACCCCTGAGCTCCCGAGCGCAGAAGTCCGACTTCCAGCTCATATGAGGATGACACTCACACATTCGATAGTACAGCCCCTTCTAACAGGGAGGTTCTTACACCTCACAGATAGAAGACAAAAGAACAAACATGCACTGAGCGGGACTCGAACCTGGGACACCCAGATGACGAGGAAGATGTGCTTCCTATGTTCCAGGATGTTGGCTTCTTATAAGATGAAGTAAGAAAGTTAAAAAAATTGATACAAGTTAAAAGATTTTTGAAAAAAAATTATTGCTCAATTATTCCATTTTTGTATTAATTATCCAATTAATTTGTTTTAAATATCGCTATTATTTTCAAAACCGCGTTTCATATTTCGCTTTATTCCTCAAAATTACCTTGTAAATTATACTTTGGACTCTTCTTAATATTAAGAGTAAGAAATAATATCAATAGGATTTTAAAGTTTTGTAATTCATATAATTAATTCATTAAATATAAACTAATTTATTGTGTCCGTATTTAAATGTTAAATAATCGTCCTATATAATAATTTATTATATAAATATTATTAATTAAATATTACCAAAATAATATTCTTTTAATATAATATAGTTTATTTTGTAATGTAAAATTTAAACTAATATAAATATGGCTATCATTATTAATTCAATTACTAATACAGAGCACTTCGTAATATTCGTGTTATGCAATTAAATTCAAATACAAACTTTTAAATGAAAAATTAACATTATCGTCTGTTCGTTCAATCTTCTCTTCAAATGTTAAAAAAAAATTATAATATATATGCTTGTATAAATATGCGATTCGTTAATTAATTCCTTAAATATTTCGTTTTAGTTTTTCGCTAATATATATGTTTATGGAAATATTTTACTAAATTATGTAACTTTTCATTTTTATTTACATTAATGTAAAGTATTAAATATTTATGCAATAGAATGTTTCCTTTTTAAAGATATAAATATTAATAAATAAAAATAAACAAATATTTCAATTATTTCTGTTGTTATAATTATATCAAAGCGTCTTTCATTTAATAAGCTTGTTTTTAATTTTTACTGAATATTTCTTTCCTTCATGCATATGAAGTGCGCAAAGTGAACACATTTTAATTGTTTAAAAGAAAAGAAAAACTTGAATTTCAAATTATGATGAATTTTTTATGATTTGAAATGCTTGAATAAAAATAATACATTTTTAGTAAAATGTCTATCTGTTTGTAAAGTGATAACTGAAAAGCGCTTTGAGCTAGTTGGATGAAATTTGGTTCATACACGTGCAGTTAATATACATTATTAACGTTCAGTTAATGTAACTAAAGCAACACTTGGTTTATTTTTGGGATGTTCCTCTTAATTGGGCCGGGATAGATTAATTGGGAAAGCGTTGGACTTCTACTCCTTAGGTTGTGAGATCGAAACTCACCGGCCAAAAGATTCCCGAGTGTGTGGCGGCTGGCGCTCGTTAAATCTGTTTGTGGTCCTCCATATCGAGAGTAATACCACAGCGGGTACTGTCAAAGGTGATCGTTCTCTGTTCCAGGTATAAATTACGATCTGAGATGAAGGAATGAATGTGCATGAATAAAGCCACTCCCTAAAAAGGGTTGTGGCGTGTGTGTAGCTAATCCGTTCTCTTGCCCCTAGATGACTCTACTTGTAAAACAATAGACGTATATCTCTGGCTTAAAATCTGCTGATGTATCAGTGTGGCCTTTCCATGGCAAGTGCCATAAGTAACAACAACAAAACCTCTTAATATATTCCACAAGAAATAAGGCCATTAAATGTTTTCTGTCCAATACATGAAATTGTATATAATCATATAAAGAATTATATCCATCCCCATACCCCATCAATTCTTTTACATGCGGGGATAAACCTTGAATGTCTGGCTTAAAGACAGCGTTATAACCGCCCATAAATGCTTTTGTTTTCTTTGAAGTAAGTAAGTCAACTGTTATTGATCATCTATTATAGCTGCAGAGATATAAAAGTTCCCCTTTTAATATCTCGATTCTTTTCCGTTCAGTAATTTTCTGAAAGCCTCGTAATAACACTATATCATCGTTATCATCAGGATTTCTCAAACTCCATTATCTGGTACACTAGATGGTTAAGAAAGTTTGATTCTCATGAGTAAAATGCACTTTGATCTCGTGAGCCATTATGTAGCTGACTAAAAGGACGGAAATTCTACTGCAGTGCATATATTTTTGCTTTTGTATTCTTCCTACTTTTTACTAAAGTACAGAATTTGTGTTTTTGTGATGATACATGATAAATGCCTATATATGGTTAGAAGAAAATCTATGTATCCATGGGCTACTCATGAAGAATGCTAAGAAACCAACATTAGTATGTGGGTATCACTGTATCATTACCCACTGTGGAATATGACCGGCAAGAATTAAATATTTATTTCTTGACTCAAGAGAGATACTTCAACTTCTTTTGTTAATCTTTTTATTTTTGGTTCTTTTTGTATAAAATAAATATACTCTTTTCCTGTTAAAAGTGAAGTAGCTTCGTTTCTTGAAACTCAGAACATTTAAAGTGGTGGAATCATCCTGAGCCCCCACAAGAACATTTAAAGTAGTGGAGTCCCCCTGAACCCCCAACAGAACATTTTAAAGTGGTGGAATCCTCCTGAACCCCCACTAGAACATTTAAAGTGGTGGAATTATCCTGAACCTCCACAAGAACATTTAAAGTGGTGGAATAATCCTGAATCCCCACAAGA
>JAOUZG010017314.1:1079065-1091711 GCA_026289955.1 Argiope argentata
ATCCTGAATCCCCACAAGAACATTTGAAGGGGTGGCATCCTCCTGAATCCCCACAAGAACATTTAAAATGGTGGAATCATCCTGAACCCACACAAGTATTCTCACCAAAACTTTACTGCATGTTTTTTAATAAAGATGCCATTCCTTAGTATAAGATTGCATCTATTGTAAGTAATAAAGAAAATCGGTAATTGTCCATTAACTCTCCGAAACACACACATTTTCGGAAAGTAAAAACCGTAGTTGTAAATATTTTTTAAATAGAGAAATATTCATTTCGATTATTTAAAATAAAACATTAATCAAAATATGAAAAGAATAATATTAACGTTTTAATAGGTTATTTTCTACTGGGTTTAGTTTGGTTGGTTTAGTCGTATTAACGTCTCGTTGTAAAGCAACACTAGGGTTATTTTGGGATGAACCTCTTTATTTTGAGCCACGGTCAGCTGACGAGGACGATGCCTGAGCTGCCCTCTCCCTCTCGGAAGCACACCACACAATAGGGGGAAGTTTGCCTAGGACAGATTTATCGTGAAAAACCCTCTTGCAAGAGACTATTTATGGTGGAATCGGGTATAGAGCCTAAAGCCCTACGGCTCACGAACGGAGACCTTACCACCTGGCCACCAGCAACATTTTTATGGAATTATTTCCGAAATTATTATTGAACAAAACTGATCTTTAAATCGTTTTAAAATTTTGTTTAATAATATCAATTCAAATTTTATCATGTGACAACATGATGTTGTTTTTAAAAGAAAGTTTTGAATAATTGCACACAAAGAAGCTAGAAATCGCGTAGGCAATGCACAAAGTATAGATGGCAATATTCATCAACATTTTTTAATATACATTTTTTATCAGATTTTATCAATATTGTATTATTATTATGTAAGCCTCTTTGCAAAGCAGATGTGTTTTTAAAAAGTTGACTTGCTTTTGCCAGTATTGTTTTATTATTATTACGTATGCTTTTTTTAACAGCAGAGAGAGAGACCAACAGTGAAGTCTCGTGATTGTTTCAAACAGGTTTAAATTGGTCAATGATTTAAATTAATTAAGGCAAATAATGACTTAAAATAACGTGAAATAATTGGGAACTTAGATTTTCGTTTTCTTTTCCTGTCTTTAATTATATTTTCTATAATTTTCTTTAAAACGTCTTCTTTAATTTTCTTTCTTATTAATGTATTGAAATTAAAATCGTCTCATAGTTTCATTAACTATTAATTTTCATGACATTCTTCCTTTGCTGGAATCTACCGAAGACGGATTCTGTTTAACATATTTGAAAACTTCAAAAGGAATGAAAAAAAAGTGACTTTTTTGTGAAAGACAGAAATTTGATTAAAATTGTACAGTTGTGTTTTATATAATGCAATGATGTTATGAAACTTAATTCCTTAAGGTTGTAGATGAATAAAAAGGACAAAATAAACACAAAAGCTCTGAAATATCACTTTTAAATGTTTTTCTCAATTTGTTGATTAAAAATACTTGATTAAAGGTATTATAATTTTAAGTTTAAGTTTAAGAGATTTAATTGAAAGCAACCGATATTTTTAGTAAAAGTGTTGATTATCAAAATTGGCTAGTTCTAAATAAATACTAAGCTTCCCGTTCATTTTTCTTTGTTACGAAAATAATTGAAAACATTTTTCAGTTGCTCTTTCTTTTAATTATTGTATATTTCTAATAAATTCAATCACCCATTATCAAAATTTTACACAATTTTCCGCTTTTTCTATTGGATGTTACATGTATAATTTCACTACTTCAAATTTAATATTAAAGAATTACTAAAATGTTTCTTTTTATTATGTTTATTCATTCATAAGAATTCCTTCATAAATACACATAACATTATAAATAATAAAAGGTAATTGCATAACACAATAAACATATCTTTATCACAGCAGCACGCATAGGTTTCTGATGAACTTTGTTTTCTATAAACTTTTTTTCTTAGTAATGCTTTCTCAAAATACTATAGCCTCCGATTATTTCGAAATTACAAATGTTTTATCACCAATGAAAATTGAATAATACTCATCAAAGTGATTCTGTTATTGATATCATTTAATATTTGATTTACATAATTGGATCTTACCAAATTTCAGGAATTTAGCTCAATACATATCGTATTAATGGTTTTAAATTATATTTAGATAGACTTCGTCAGGAATTATTTCGTTTTAAATTTCACAAATGTCTATAAATATAGAATCAACAACATAATCCAAATTTCTTCCTCCTAGTTCAAGGCTTTTTAGAATTGCATATTTGCAGACAGACGGACCTAATTTCAAAGCTGTGTTTTTCAGACTCATCTGGATATGAAATGTTTAGATTTGTTGAAGCTCGTGTTTGATTTTTTTGACGATTATAATACTTCTTTTCCTTTGTATATTTTGAACAGGAAGAATTAAAAATAATTACTTATCCTGATTTGTGTTCAAATACAAGTGATATGTATTTTGTATTATTTCTATCAGAAATTTTAATAATCTGACGTTTTTCTGTATTTTATCTTTTTTAGAACAAGATTCGCCAGTCACGGGGGAAATATATTGAATTTAGTTTTTTTTAAAAACTCAATTCAATTTCGAAATGGAATTTTATATTCTATAGACATTTCCGCAAACTAATTTTTTTTTTAATTTTTCCTGTTAATTTATATAGAGAATTGCAAACGCTACCTCGATTTAATGTCATCAGAATAAATTGATAAGTTATTGATAAATTCTTTCTCTTAACTGCAGAAATATTTTCTAGAACTTTACTTTCAAAAAATTATAAAAGCGGTATAGGATTTTTGACTAGACAATGAGGCCCTGTCCAAGGTACGTTGGTCGAAGAAAGATCCCAGACAGCTAAATTTAAAATAGATGATAGCCTAGTTGATAATAAAAAATTCCTAACATTTGCAAACTTTATAAATTTTTACCCTTTAAAAGGTTTTTTTTCTAGTCATGATATATTAAAATAGATTTAGATTTAAGATTACCTTAAATAATTTGACTTATTTAGCTTATAAAATAAATTTCATTTGATTAAATAATTAGTATAATTAATAAGTAAATTAAGAAACAAGTCTAGATATACCATTGTATGTGAAATAAAGAAATGAAACATCTAACTTTTTGTATGATTGCAAAATTTATCAGAACTTGGGCCAATCTTATTAATTTCGTACAAAAACTGAAAAATTTGATGGGAAGCATACTTCCCACGGCCTTTGAAAAGGTTAAATAATAAGGTATAATCTTATTTTTAATAAGTATAACTGATCAGATTTCTATTTGTTTCATAATCTTAATTTAGTTTTTACGATATCTACATACACTGAATTGTTGTTGTTGTTGTCTTGTCCTCTGAAAAAATCAGACTTTGTGGTGCATCTGAACAGTCTTGTCCATATTAATGGCAGAATCGGAGAATAATGCCTCCTCAGGAGGGTTGTCCAGTTGGTGAAGGCCTGCCACAACTGCAGAACAGTTGAAGATATGGTGTGGTGTAAGTTCCTCATTAAGATAGGTACCGCAATTTCGGTAGTTTCTTGTCCCATCAGCGAAAATTTTCATGCTTTTGTGGTGTTTGGCTCAAAGTCTTATGATAATGGTAGCTGTTACTCTGTCTATGTTGAAGTGAGCGATTTGATACTTAATTTGATTCCTGGGGGGGATTAGCTTGGACTTAGCAAAAGCATTTGCATCCGCAAGTGAAGTGAGAGAAGTGATCTGAGCCTGACCTCTGGCTGCTTTTGCCTAAGTCAAACCTACTCAAGGTTCACATGAGAGGGGATCCACTGCAAGATGCATTTTTTAGAGGCAATGAAGTTGTTTAAGCAGTAATAGGAGGCTGATTATAAGGCTTGAAGATCCCTTAAAGATGGTTTACAAAGCAGACCTGAAGATAACAATGGCGATTAGATCTTGCCATGGAGCTAGATTGGAATAATTTCAAGTGATAGGAAGATAGCGACCATTTCACTACGACGAATACTACGACGTTTATTTGACACGATGACACTAACGAGACGACAAATCCAAGACTAGCATACAGTAGCATACTACAACAGACATCCGCGAGTAAAACCTACCACAGCACAAAAGGCAGAAAAACAGAATCCAGCAGTTGAGGTGGATTCGCTCTATAGGCTCTTTCCAAAGGGCTGAAGTTAACACTGTCCTCCCACTTTAAGTGCCGAATTATTACCACACGACTGTCTACTCCACATGACACGACACTGCTTCTACAGTTGAAAACAGGACTTGGCACACAGCATTTCAGCACTTGCTTGAGCTACAAACAAGGCAGGCACTTCCCCGTTGCTTAGTCATCAACTCGAAGACTCGTTACTTGTCTTCTACTTCAACTAGATTTTCAGTTTAAATCACCCTGTAGCCAATATATACTGTTGATGGAGCGTCGTAATAGTGTCGTTATCCTCTGCGTAATGATGGGTTGTCAGGGTGCCTAGCCCCGGCAGGGGCTTATCCTCGGTAATGGCAGGTAGAGAGCAGCTTGGCTTTTAATGTTGTTTCGTGGTCTCTTCGTCAAGCAGTTAAAGTGCTCCGAGTTAGACTGGAATGATATTTATACTACTTGGCAAATAGTGGGGTGGGTGAGTTGTCGAGTGTCAGGACGCATTGCTATTGGCTATTACAGGGTGAGGGGTGGGGTGGTATGGTTCCTTTGAGACTGCGGACATTTTATAGCTCCCGGAAGGCAGGCCGACATCTGGTCCGCCTCTGAACCAATCAGAACGCATCTCTGTTCCAATTGGTATCTCTGTTCCAAGTTTCCAGTATTAATCTTTGTGTCGCTAAATACATTGCTAAGTCCAGAGATTACTAAAGCGCACCCGCTCAGCACGCAACAGGGCTGATTGTAAAACGGTCTTTTGTACAATGAAACTATTCATGCTGGAAAGCAAAATTACAGGTTGTAACAGTATAATGGAAAATAAATAAATGGGTGCCAACATCACACTTTCTTCTCTATAAAAATGAGTCTTTGGGGCTATGTATACTACACCTCTTCAAAAATAGAATCGAATGCAAATAAGTTTTCAAAATGCTTAGTAATTAAATAAAAAAATTACTGGTAAATTTTAAAGTTACAAACATTTATTATATTTTTATTAGAAATTAAGACAAAATATCGGTTTTTTTTAAACCAGAGTTAAAGGAAAGTAACCCTGAAGAAATAGCTTTAACCGCTTAACTGTTTTATTTTATTTACTATCTAATTAGATGACACCTTCTATTTTAGGATTAATTACTTATTTTGTTTCAAATGGAAATTCATTGAGTGCATGACTTATCTAAGTATTCGAAACAATTTTAATATTGAATTATAATCGTTTTGAATGGTTTATTTTTTGCTTACAACTATACGAATACGATAAACAGATGCACGCTGACAATCGGGCAAAACAGTTAAATTGTTAAACCTCTTTAAATTCAAAGTTTTATCAGTTTAGTTATAGTTTTATTTCTTTTCAACATTTTCTTCCGTTGTTTTTAATTTCTTTTCACAAAAATTAAACATATTATAATCAGCATCAACTTTGAACTATTCCAACATTATTTTTCATTATTTCTGACTTTTTTAATTCGTATTTTTATAATGTGAGAACATGATGTTGTTTTCGTTTCGGGATTGAAAGATTTTCAGAAAGAAAAACAATCACTACTTTTCTAAATATCGACACAATCTTTTTGTCAGGTGTTTATTGTAAATCGATAATTATCTTTCAAAAGAAAAAAAATTTGGCCTCAAAAACAAAATTTTAGAATTTGACTGTTTTCCAGATAGACAAAAACCATCTAAACGTTGTTGATTGTGGAGGATTATGGGTAATGTGAGAACAAGATGTGGTTTATCTGTAAGATGTGAGCGCACCTGACTTAAGAAAAAGTGTTCTTACATAATAATTTGAAATATGCGATAGTAGATCTTAATTTTTTAAAATTTTATTACACTTTATAGTGAAAGGGAAAAAAATTAACACCAAATGAACAGTAAACTAGTTTGAAAAAATATTATTTATTAAGTTTACTTTCAAACACACCGTTTGTGGCAACATTAAGGAGTAACTTTCTGAATTTCTTTATCTTTTTTGTGTAATGAAAATTTTTCATCTCTAGGCTAACAATCGGCTGTATACCTAAGTAATAAAAGTTTAATCCTTACATTGTTTTTATCTTTATTTTATTTGTTTTTAACTAGTGATATAGAAACTTTTAAATATAGACTTATTTTATAAGTGGAAAGGTAGTGAAGAAAATAACCTTGAGAGTAACCGAAAAATCCTTTTAACGAAAACAACAGGTCCAGAAGATGGGATTCTAACTAAAATTTCATTTTTATTCCATCAGTAACATTGCAGGAAATCAATAAAAAAATATTATTATAAAGTCTTAAAAACAAAAATTCTGATCTTTCCGAAGATACCAATTTTTGTTTCGTGTAGTGTATCCTGCAGCTTTTAACAATTCCTTAAAAACAAGTAATATAAAAAAGATTTATGCCAACTCCTACTTAGGCCAATAAAGAAAACTTTTACCTACCTTTTATTAAATGATTACAAATAACATAACCATATAAATACGATCGAGGATTTATGAGGAAGTTTTTTCATGCGAACGAATTTTCAAATGTTTGAATCACTTCTAGTCTGGTTTGTTTATTTGTTCGAAACTTATAAAGAAAGATGGCTTCACCCTAAAGTGACTTCCAAAGGTCAAAGAAATTTGACTAAAATAAATTTGTTTGCATTCTAAACAAACAAGCCCGGCTTTCTGGCACAGAGGTAGCGCGTTTTTTTCGCGTTCTGGGAGTCCCGGGTTCGAGTTCGGTTCGGGCATGGTTGTTCTTCTGTGTGCTATCTGTGAGATGTGTGAATGTGCCCCCCTGTAAAAAGGGGTTGTGCAAGCGAATGTGGTGCGTGTGTAGCTAAGTCGTGCTCTTGGCCCTAGTTGG
Organism: Argiope argentata; assembly: GCA_026289955.1. NCBI lineage: Eukaryota > Metazoa > Arthropoda > Arachnida > Araneae > Araneidae > Argiope > Argiope argentata. The sequence continues at coordinate 1,086,059 of JAOUZG010017314.1, forward strand.
CGCTACTTCAAAAAACAAGAGACGCTCCTTCCGACTTAAATCTGGTGCTGTATCAGCGGGGGGCTTGTCCAATATTGCAAGTGCCTTAAGTAACAAGAACATAAACAAATAATATTTTTTTAAAATTATGTCAATTCCTACTAAAGCCAACAACAACAATACTTAGGCCAAGAAAAAATTTCGTTTTAGTTACTTTTTATTAACTAATTATAATTAATATAAATAATTTATCAAAAAATGATTGATTTTCGCAAGAATGGAACTCGAGTTCTTCACCTTCACGTGAAAAATACTTAAATCCTCGCCTTTTACCGATTGAGCTAGTGCTTGTTGATTTCAATTCTCATTACAAACTGAATGAAAAGTATTTTATTATCGACTGAATGTTAGAACATGATATATATATATATATATAATAAAAGTGTAAACTAACATTAGGAATGAAAAATCAAATGCAACTGATTTTGAAATAAGGACAGGTACTCTTTTTCTAGTCAACATTAAAATGACTGAAATACTCTCCCGCTACTTTTTGAAATTTTTTTTATTTCAATACATATTTCTTCAAAAGGGTGAGGCAGTTTCTAATAATTTATACAGAATTTATTTCTGCGTATAAAAGAATGGTGCATGTCGGGAATCGAACAGCGCCAACTATATCACCTAGCCATTTATAAGCCAAGGAGAATATTCTTATACCCCTGCAGAACGCAAAGAAAATAAATGACCTTGATATGAAGCTATGTACTTACCATGTATCATACATTCCTGAGATTCTGCTGTGATATAACACATCAATGATCCAATGGATCAATATGGACAAGAAACATTCTTATGGCCACAGCTTCTAAGCGATATGTGGTTCTTTTTTTCTATCTTCCTAGGATCAAGATAATCGTCTTGGAATTCAGTGTCCAAGCTTTTCGTTTTTGACACCACGTTTTAGACATCAGTAAGTCCGTTAAAAAAGTCTCATCTACTTTCTTATGTACTAAATATATAGACAGAAAGCTTTGTAATCATGGACTTGAACTCTAGCTTTTGATAAATTTCTGCTTTTGAAAAGTGTTTGCAATGGAAAAAATGGATTTTTTTATTGTTTATGTCTGTTTATACATGCATTTACTTATAAAGTATTTGAACTAGAATTTGAAAAATAGATAAATAAAGGGTTTGATAAATATAGAGTTTTATTGTAATCATAAACTAAAACTCTTTAAACCCACTTAAGTTAGGAAAACACATTTTTTGAGTTATATACATCTGTGTCGGCGTCCTGGAACAAAGGTAGAGATTCTTCCTCGTGATTTTTGAGTCTCGTGTCCGTTCAGGTCATGGTTGTTCTTCTGTACTATCTGTGAGGTGTATTAATGTGCCCCCCCCCCTGTAAAAAGGGGCTGGACAAGCGAATCTGATGAGAATGTAACTAAGTCATACACATGGACCTAGTTGGCTCTACTTGAAAAACAAGAGACCCTCATTCGGCTTAAAATCGCTGACGGCCATCAGCATGCGTGTCCATGGCAAGTTCCATTTGTAACAACAACAACAACATAAATTAAAACTATAGATTTTGAAGAATATCAGCGTTTTAAACCCACTTAAGTTAGAAAATAACAATTTTGGAATTATATATGTCTGTGTCGGCGTCCTGGTACACAAGTAGCGAGACTTCCTCGTGATCTGAGAATCTCGGATTCGAGTCCCGGTTCGGGAATGGTTTTTCTTCTGTGTACTATCTGTGAGTTGTGTGAATCTGTCCCCACCCCACCCTGTAAAAAAGGGGCTGTGCAAGCGAATGTGTGTGTGTCATCCCCATATGAGCTAGAAATTAGACTTCTTCCCTCGGATGCTCAGAGGTCCATACCCTCAGATGCTACAGCAACACCTCTTTCCATTGTAAAGCGGACACGAAATCATCGCCATCATCAATATGTAATTCATACCTGTTACAGAAACCACAACAGAAGAAAATGTGATGAGAGTGTAGCAAGTGAAGTTCGCGGTTCGAACCTGTGACGTTTGGGCCTGTAGCCGAGTATCATATCGATCGAGGAAAAGAGACCCTTCAGCTCGAAGGATATTATGTGGCTTATAAGGCTGACGCTACAGTACTCCCCTACCAGTGAGTCGGATGAGAGACGAACAATTTTTGAAAGAGCCAAGCGTATGGCGAGCATGCGAGTTCATTGGTGCGTCGAGTTAGCAACGGCTTAAGAGACGGCTTTGATGCGTTGAGTTAGCGACGGCTTTGTTGGCTGGTAGATGGCGCCTACACTTTGCGGAAGGTTGCGTTGTCAAGGTCACCAATGTAGCTAGTGAAGGTCGCGGTACGAACCTGCGACGTTTGGGCCTGTAGCCGAGTATCATATCGATCGAGCAAAAGGGACCCTTCAGCTAGAATGATATTATGTGGCTTATAAGGCTGACGCTACAAGAGTGTAGCTAAGTCAGATTCTTGGTCCTAGATAACGCTACTTCAAAAACAAGAGACGCTCATTCGGCATAAAATCGCAGATGGCAGTCAGTACGCTGTTAAATGGTAAGTGCCAATAATAACAACGACAGCATATATGTGAGTTGTGGACATGGTGGCTTAAAATTGATTTCGACAAGTTCTTTGAAATTTGGCATGGGGTTTTTACATCACATTTGAAGATTCCTTTATCATTCAGGACGAAAAGCATTGGCTTAAAATTTTATAGTATAGTATGGTGAATATAACTATAAAACGGAAAGAACGTAATAATTTGAATTTAACATAATAATATCTAAATTGTATATTGGTGTTACATTTTAACTAAAACCTTTACATGGTTGATCGTCTATTTCTGGGATTTCTAAGCCCCAAATTCAAATATATCGAAATGTAAGCGACAATTCACTCTTGCCTTGTCGTTACGGTAACTTCTAGATCAGAAAGAATCGAGGTATTCCAACGTGAATCAGAACAAAACATCGAAAGCATTAGAACAGGGTTTTCATTTTCAACTTTTTTTTTATTTGCTTGACGAGGACACAGGCACAGATAACCATTAACAAATATTTACATATATCATTTTAGTTGTTCGAATCATTTCTATCGCATACAACCAACTTTGGATCCGTTCTTACACTGAATCCAATCTAAGCTACACTAAACACTAAACTGAAACTGAAACTTGAACTCACATCTGTTACTGTGGGATCATGGGACTTTTCCATGACGTCACCAATGCGCTTGCGCGAAAGGGTTACTTCACGTTATGGTGAGGCCAGGAATTCCAACATCTATCTTTCTGTACATTCATATGCACAGTATCACTTCAATAAATGAAATTTTGTTTAGCATTTTATTATTAAAAGTACAGTTCTGTGTGAAATAGTGCATATTCAGTTTTCTTCAGTATAACTCAAACTCAAAAAACTCATTTGCAGTATTCTGAAAATAAAAATCTGAGCCTTCTTGGCTTGGAATATGTTTCAGTTTTAGTTCTGGGGGAGAGGAATAACATCTTCGATAGAGAGTATGCCATAACTTTACAGACAACACCACCTCTGTTGGTAATGATTACATAATTGAAAATAATAAATTACAAACACAATGATAAGGTAAATAAAATAGGCAGGTATTTCATAATAAATGACATTAAGGATTTATCATTCATTCATTCATGTGGGAATCTAACCAAACCTTCTAAAAAATTAGACTCTTCAGATAGTGGGGTTTTAGTGGCGTGATGCCTAGGGGTTTTAAAATATTTACGGGTCAGTTTCTAAACCAAAATTAAAATAATACAAACGAAGGATGAAGAGACTTCTTTAGAAAAATAAAAGAATTTATTTAGAGTTAAAGGGGAATATTTACAGGGAAATATTAAAAAGAATTAAAACATGGAGATATTAAATAATCAGAAAGTTAGATTATTCCCTCTAGGAGGACGTTAGAGTTAGGGAAACATTATGACTGAAAACATCGCTTGCGCGTGGGTATATCCGTACCGAAACGATGTTGAGTAGACTGTGGCTCAATATTAATTGGGACAGTTTTTCAAAAGCTCGATAGATGGCGTTGTTCTGGAATGTTGTACTAATTAAAAGTATCGTCCTCTGGGAAATGACGTAACCTTTTGCAACTCTTGCTTTCAATTACATCTATCAATGGGTGTTGACAAAACAAAAATGAAAGCAGAAAAAGGTAAATAAAATAACTCTGTGGGATATGCTACATTCATGTTGTTAAAGAATAAGAAATAAAACAAAACATATAATAATTCAAAGGAAATTATTATGAAAAGATTAAAATGAAATCTTCTATGTATATCTCAATAGATCATGTCAGAATATCATTTCTTGAACAGCCAAGCACCACTTGCTCGTGCAAGTTAAATTATATTTTTTATTCATGGTTTTGGTTATGGTCATGGTTTTATTCATGGCTTATTTAATGGTTTCATTGAATGAGTCACTTTGGTATTGTAGACGATAAAAAAAAATACTTTCACTAGCATTTATTGTTTGAAAAATGACACATTTTCTATTTATTTCATTTCACATAATCGCGTGCTCAAAATGACATTTTTCTAGGTTTTATTTGCTGGAGTCATTAACTTATTTTTTTTAATCAGAGCTTTTGTAAATGCAATGGCAACACGTTATTTAAAGCTGATTTTATGAGATGCTCGTGCAGTTAATAAAATTTTAATTTTTCGCCTACAGTTTTTGTTTTATTTTTCCTCAACGGAATTTTGTTGACGGAAAAATCCTCATCTCAAAAACAACATCATGTTCTGACATGACAATATTAGTAAAAATTAATGAAAAAGGGAAATCTGTTATCTCAAATATCATGTTATTATGTGCGAACATTATTATAAGTAAGAAAGGGGTTGTCTTAGTTAATTTAAGTCATTAACCAATTTTGAAAAGTTTGAAACAATCATGTGACTATCAGAATAACCATGCGTCGATATATCGAGAATTGGGTCCATGGTGGACCTTCGTGTCATTACAATATTTGGCTAACTCTAAAATCGGAAAATTGATGTCTCAAAAGCCATAAATCATCAATTTATTGCCTTCGCATTTTGAGACTTCAAAACTCTCAATCCAAAACAACATCATTATTCTCACATAATATAAAATAAAAAGTTAAATAAAACACAATCCAAAAGCTTTTCATATAGAGTATCTCGTATAGTGATACCATATGGTAACAAGATTAACATAATATAATTAAACATCGATTATCCGTAGATGAAAATTTGATGAATTAGAAATAAACTTTATTTCTTAGTTAATAATTGAATAACTTAAAAAGTAAGCATATAAAAATTCGTGGACAAGCTCAGTTTTTTCAACGTTTTAAAATTATTTTATACATTTTATTTTCCTGATTCTTTGGTCTCCTGAATTAAAACTCCCCTATCATTCCCTTTGTTTACTTTTATCACAATTGCGTCCTTATCACATGAATTCTGATTTAATTTTCCGTTTCAATATCCATAGGTGAACACTTTTCAAAGATTCACTCTCACTAAGGGGCGAGACGAGGTGAGAATATGTGCATATTTCCAGAACTTAATTTATTGTTAAATGTAAGCATTTATCCATTTATTTTCATTTTACCTCTATTTAGTTAAATTAAATCAATTTTAATACATGCACTATATAT
>JAOUZG010017314.1:1092111-1173679 GCA_026289955.1 Argiope argentata
TATAATGTTTTGGAGATCAACCAATTTTGAGATTAAATAACAGTTATCATGTCATAGTTTTTCGTCAGCCTTTTAAAAATGCATCTTCTGTCAAAGAAGCATACCAAATAATGAAATAATACTGGTAAGAGCAAATCAACCTTTTAAAAACACATTTGCTTTCAAAGAAGCATACATAATAATAATGCAATACTGGCAAAATCACGTAAAAATATTTTTGCTCGTGAATTCCGGAGACATCAAAACTTCCTAACCAAAATAACATCATTTTTTCACATGATAACAAGCTTAGAATGAAACAAAGTCTTCATTATGGCTGATTTAATTTTTAATAACAAATTGCATGTTATTATTTCTCTAATTTTTAAAAGGGAAAAAGAATTTTCGTTAAAAGCAATTTGATAGCATCAAAAAAAATGTTTTTTTTAAATTAACAAAAAATTTTGCGTGAGAAAAGTCAACGATATTAAATTCCCTTCTTATTCGTATTTTCCATTAAAATGAACTTCATTTCAATAAAATCAGTTTGATACGAATACTTCAAATCATTTTACCAATGCGTTTTTTTAGAAACCGAAGCTAAAATAAGTATTTTAGCTAAAACATTTCAAAAGAATTAAAGTATTTCAAAAATGTGGAATAGAAGACTTCATTTATTCTTGCACTTCAAATAACATAATGCATTCAGAATATTCCATTCGGATTGGAAAAGCAATTAATGACTATTCTTGTTCATTTGCCATTAAGGACAAATTACATTCTTTCGTTAGGAAAACAAATATTTACTCTGTGCCATTTCCCTTTTCCCACGTGAATTAAGTCATGAATAATTCATTAGATAGATACAAACAGGCACATCCTTTGCAAAGCACTTAAATTTTACAGAGCACTTAAATTTGCGTGAGGTTGCTTCACTAATGCACTTTCCCGCCATTACGAATCCTTGTTTGTTCGTATTACGAATTGAAACGGAATGCATTCTTACATTTTCGATCGGAACAGATATCGTTTGCAGATTGAAGGATTTTTAAACTAAATTCTCTGAAACAGAAACATTCAGAAGCGGTAGCGTTCAAATTTGCTGCAAACAATAATTTTTCTATTCTATTAGATGAATCGCTTATTTAATTTCAATGATGAGAATGTTTTGATGAGTAAACAACTTTAAAGAGCAAATTCTAATATGCATTTTCGTAATTATTGCAAACTTTCTCGATAGGAAAATTATATCTAAACGAATGTGGATAAAATGAGTGAGTTAAAGTTATTCAAAATCTTTCAACGTTTTATTAGTAATTTATTTAAAACGATAAGTTTCTCTTTTCCATTGGTAAAGTTAGTATTTTCTTCATTAGCAAGAAATGATGTCCAATCGTTATTTTAATACGAATTCAAAGTTCGAGCTATCATTTTTTCTTAAACATCTTTAATTATAATTTATGATAATAGTCGCGTATAAAATTCCAATTGGGCCTATATATGCTTTCTAGATAGTATTTCTTTTATTTGTTTCGAAAGAAAATCAAATGAAATATTTGTGTAAGTTTGCTGAAATGGAACTCAATCACGGATAATGAAGATCCTTTTACTTGTTTTTAGTAATAATAATTTGTCCTATGTGAGTAATAAAATTATTTCATTCAGTAAATTATTAAATCAGAATTATAAAATATTTTATTTTGTGATTTAGTTTTATATCACTTAGCTTAAGAGCGCAAGTCTTAAATCTTCAAAAGTATCCAATAAATTTTATCTTTTTTAATTATTATCCACTAACGAGTTAATTAATTTATTCATCAAATGTTATATAATTAGATGAATAAATTTGTAAATGTATCAGTTTGCTATATTTCAAGAATATTTTCTAGGTATTAGATCATCTTAAAATAAGCTGTAGCAATTAAACTGTTCATTCAAAAATTATGTTTTGGAATCTAAGAATTTTATTGAGGTAATTTTAGCAGAATTAATTCATAAAATTAATTATAAAATAACATTCAAAGTGAAAAATATTTAAAGATAAAAGATTCTTGAATGTTATTTGAATTTTATAGTTTGAAGTATATGCTTTAAAAATTAGCTTATAGACAGAGATGACATTTAGTGAGGTTCATTTTTAAATTCTTTCAGATAAATTGAAAAAAAGATATGCATTTGTCAAACGTTTGGCTAAATATCCAAAATTAATACATTTTTTTATTTATAAGGATTTGGTTTGTTTGAGTTTTTCTGGCTCAAAAGCAATGATGTTGACTATACTGCGCCAAACATTGGGTAAAATTATATCACTTTAAAAGAGTCACCAAAAGGAATATGAACAGAAACTAAAATGTAATAAAAATTTAAATAAACGGATAAAAGTTTTATGGATTTTAAATTTTTATGGACAATTTAATTTTAATGAAATTCTTTCTTGAATTTTAAATAATTCATATGGAACGTTTAAATAACTTGATTTAATTGTTGAAAATTTAACTTCTGATTAGTCTTCAAATATTTTAGGATAAGATTAAATAGGGAGACAAGACGAACGTTGACGAATTTGATGCATATAGTTCAGATGATGTAATCACATTCAAGATTTCTTCCATCCACTTTAAGCTTTAGCAGCGTCTCTTGTTTTGCAGTAGCGCCATCTAGGACCAAGAGTACGACTTTTGCTACTCACTCATCACATTCGCTGCCTCAGCCCCTTTTCGCAGGAAGGGGGGCATACACGCATCATACTGACAGAACACAGAATAACAACCATACTCGAATCGGGACTCAGGACACCCAGATCACGGGGAAGCGTGCTACTCCAATGCCAGAGAGCCGGCTATTTATGGCTTGGATTCAATAAGCCCTTGGGAGCTTTCTGCTCCCATATTATTGCTGCCAAAATATTGAGCCATGCTGCCTCAGTCGATACCTATGGAATGTTACCTCCATAATTGCAAAAGTTTTGGATTTTGTACACAAATTGACCTCTCCATAATGTTCTATTGTATTAAATTCTTATTGAGTGATCTAGGTACCAAATGAAGCAATTTTTTTTTCAGTTATCTAGGTACCAAATAAAGCAATAGTTTTTGGACGATACCTAGGTACCAAATAAAGCAATATTTTTTGTTGGACGATATCTAAGTACCAAATGAAGCAATGTTTTTTATTGGGCCATCTTGGTACCAAATAGAGCAATATTTTTTGTGGAATGATCTAGATACCAAATAAGGCAATGTTTCTTAGTGAGCTATCTAGGTACCAAACAAAACAATATTTTTTGCTGAATGATCAAGATGCCAAATAAAGCAATAATTCTTGTTCAGTGATCTAGGTACCAAATTATTCGTTGAAATTATTTATAATGTTATTATTCTTCAAGTTAATCCTGAACTGTTGTGATTCAATGCCAAGCCGCATTATCATCCATAAAAATTCCATCGTTGTTTGAGCACATGAATGGCTGCAAAGTGTCTCAAAGTATCTGTGTAAAACTATTTCCAATCAATAATCAGTTCAGTTGGACCAGTTGACCACGCGAACTCGGTCCACACCATTATGGAACCACTAGCAGCTTGTGCAGTGTTTTGGTTGGGATGGCCTGGTTGGTAGAGCGTTGAACTCGTCCTCCCTAGGTTACGGGTTCGAAGCTCACCGGCCAAAAGATTCCCCGAGTGTGTAATGGCTGGCGCTCGTTAAATCTGTTCGTGGTCGCAAAGTCCTCCTTGTCGGGAGTAATACCACTGGGGGTACTGGGTCAGAGGGGATCGTTCTCTGTACCAGGTCTAAATTACGATCTGAGATTATCCTAAAAAATCCTAAAAAAGGATTGTTACGTGTGTGTAGCTAAGTCGTACTCTTGGCCCTAGATGGCGGTACTTGCAAAACAAAGAGACACATTTCTTAGGCTTAAAATCTGCTAATCATATCAGAGGAGGCTTGTTTACGGCAAGTATCATTAGTCACAACACACACACACAGTATTTTGCTGTCAATTTCGGTCCATTGTTCGATGAGGTCTATGCCACATTTGAACCTTACCGCTAGCTTTTTCTAATCGAAATTGTCACTCTACTGACAAAGCCACGGTCCTTCAGTCGTCTAGGATCCAAAAATATGGTTATGAGAATAAGAGCGGCATTGCTGGTAATGTCGTGCTGTTAGTAAGGCAATTGAGTCGATTTGCTGTCATAGTCAAATTTTTATGCAATGTTCTAACGGACACATCCACCGTGCATCCCACATTAATTATTACGGATTTTTTTACTCACTATTACTGATCTGTTAATACTAATACATGTAATTTGTCTTTGTGATCAAAGGCAGGAATCGTTATGGGATGGGACATAACTGAAAGAGGTCATTATTAAATATGGTCATATTTAAAAAAATTAAATCAATTCCTACTTAGGTCAACAAAGAAAGATTTTATTTTTCTTACTATTTATTAAAGGATTACAATTAATATGAATAATTTATCACAAAACTCTACTTCGCCAAAAAAAAGGTCGTATTCGTTAAAAATAAATCATAACAGACTCAGAATACAGTCAGAACACACTCAATTGGCGTTGAACTTTCAACGCCAATCGAGGATTCAAGTGAGGCAACAAAAATGCTTGAATTTTCTTCGCCAGTAGGGGTAGCGTAATAAAGATTAGAATTTTTTTAATTTCCATTATTCTGTTTTATTTTAATTCAAAAGTACTTCAAAATGAATCCGAAAAATCGATTAATTAACAATGTTCAGTTTTAAATGCATCAAATTTAAGAAAGTAAATAGAATCCTTTGAATTAAGTCGCTCGAAAAATATGTTCAGTCTAACCTCCTTAGCGTGGAGGGGGGGGCAAACTGAATTGTTACTTATTTGACAGTGGGGAAATGAAAAAGTTTGGCAAGAAAGTTATTTTTAATCAATTAATAAAATATTAATGAATTAACATTTGAAAAAACTGTATTAACATCAAATGTCATCCCCTAAAAAGTTTTTAAAAAATTTATTTTGAATTTGAGTGGATGAATAAAAGGTATTTTATTAAAGATTGAAAATTTGAACAAGATATATGTATATATAGGGAGAGTGTGAGCTAATAGAAGGAATTGAAAGAGGTAACAAAATGCTATTTTTATTCCACAAACTTCTAGAGAATGCAGTATTCCTAGCTCCCTTCCAGTATGTATATAATTCAATAATGTATGTATTTGCGTTCAAATGAAATTTTTTTCACAATTTTTTTTAATTTTCTCCTTTCTGAAAATATTTTTTTATATTTAATTCAATAAAATGCTTTTTTATATTTAACAGATTCAATAAAAAAAACTTAACACAATTTCGTATGCACGCTTCAATGTACTCTTCTTTTATAATTTAGTTTTTAAAAAACGTATGTAGTTCGGTTTCTGTATCTGTCATGATAATAATTAATGAGAGTCTGCGCTAATGTCGGACAGCTGCTATCCGAGGAAGCGGCAGAACATCAACAAACAAGCGGCATCAAAAGTAAAAACAGTAAAGCGTGGGCTCATAAATAAACACGACTTCTCGCTCGTATCGATTGGTCCCAGTTGGCATGAAATATGCATCCGACAGAACGGGAACACGACTCATTAATTTATTAGGTTAATTTATTTTTCAAGTTTTGCATGCGTCTTTTCAAATTTCTTACTTCGACAAAAAATCCTTCTTTTTTTGATATAGAAAGAATTAAATCTTTCTCGTTTGCATTGATGAGAAGGCAAATAAAAAAAATTATAACCGCAGAAAAATCGTTTGCCACTGTTTTTGTATATGTGAATAAAGAAAGAAAACGTATTTTGACAGTCTAAAATTTCGGCATTTTTTGTGGTTTTGATATATTTTCACGTTTTAGTATTTCCTAGTTTCGAAAAAAATATATTTTTGATACTTCAATTATTTAATGTCTTTCGATTTAATTTCAAAATGTTTTCAAAATCTCTTCAAGAATGAAGAAAAAAAAAACTATCAGAAAGTATTTTTTAAACCTTCTAATAAAAGTGGTACTCCTCGTCTTCTCATAAAATTATGAACCTTAGGTCTGATTGAGACATGAGAGCTAAATTTTTTTCAAAAGTCCCGCTAAGAGAAATTAAATAATGAATGATAAGGGACCTTTTCAGAATTTTAAAGATTTTATTGTTTCTCCACTTTCAGAAGCTCCTTTGAGAGTTGCCTTTCGGAATTACTGCTACATTGATCCTTTTGTAGGACTGATAGTTTCTGAAATATACCATCTGAGGACGTTATTGAGGCTGTTTCGTTTCGGTTATAGGTATAGAAACATTTTTGCGTTAAGAAAATGCACATTGTCATTCGAAAATTCCACGGCTATAGATATAGAAATAATGAAATCTTCAAATGACAGCATATACTTTTCTTTTTGCAAAATGCACAGCAAATGGGGAAAATGTAATAATTGGGCTATTCAGTCAGGAACACTTTCACATTCCTTTTTAGAGTTTATTATGGATGGTATATACAGATGTTTGCATATTAAATATATTATTTACAATTGTGTATTAAAATAGGCACACACTCTCTGTGTCGAGACCTCCCCCCCTCTCAATATTACTCATGCTTCTACAATCCGCAACTGTTCTTCTACTCTTCACTTCACATACTTTTGAGAAGTGCCGGAACAATTCCATGGTGGTTAGTGACATGGCAAAAAAATTAAACTGAGTTACATCGACCGGGTGAATTACAAAAAACAGATGAGTTATACAAGTACAAAATACATTCTATAAACGGAAGAGAAGAAAAAAGAAACAACCGGGGGTGCATGAAGAAAAATTGCATACGACAAACGCCAGATATCAATAGCTAATCACGATACGAATCAAATGAAAGAAAACTTTTATTTGGATAACACATTTTCCACATGATGCTGTCACAGACAATTTGGAAACAGTGGATAAGTCATAACATACTCTCCGTCCCACTCTGTAGGCACATGGATTTAAACCACTAGGACTGGATGACTGGACAGCTACAATGGTGAGTTGTCTTTGGATTAGCCAGCTCCATCTATTAGTGTACTTTCTAGTGTGGAGAGATCCAACCACCTTGCAGGAAGCCTCTCATCCTCCATTACGAGGGGCTCTCGCGGGGGGTGAAACTGTGGATAATAACATCGAAAGTAGCATAGCAATAGAAATGAAACTAAGCAACCTAAGTTTGATGGTCTTTCAAATTCTGTAAATTCGTGTATTGCAACGTGTACACTTTAGATTTTAGATATCTCCAAAATTAGAAATCCATAGGAGTGCGGTAGGGAGATCACGGTGAACACAAAAATATACATTGGTATGAGATGGCGAGGTCACCTAAATGCTGTTCCAGGACCTTTCGAACTGACATTTTTATATGTGAAGGTCACTTTGCATCCGTGCTCAGTGTTTTCCTTTGTATGTGTATAATATGTCCCTTTTTCTTGGGACACGTGCCGCTACAAAATTTACAGGCTTTTCCCATGCGCTGAACAATTTGCATCAAGAAAAAGTGGGTATTGCCATTCGAAAATTTTGGTTTCTATACCTGTAATCGTAACATTTACGGGTTTTTTTATTGTCATTTACAAAATAATAATTCGAAATTCATTTCCTTTGAATAATTATGTTTGAAATAAATATCATTTAGTGAACAGTTTTTTTAATGTCCTCTCTGCACCTTAATTGTTATACCACTTTTTTACATTAGTTACATTTAAAGATTAAGAGCCATTGAGTTCATGCGCTTTGTGAACTGAATGCCATCAGCAAGCATATAGTTAGCGAAAAATATTAATCGTATTTAATTAGATGTTTTGTGCAAAATTAAATGATTAAGATCAAGGAAGTGTTTTAAGCAAGAAATTGTGGACAGACATTAGACCTGTGTTATTTTAATAGCTTTGCATTTTATATTCTATTTTCCGTATTTATTGTGCATACTATCCTTTCTAATGGAGTTGAATCCCATTTCATCATAAAGCCATTGTAAAGACTTGAAGGGCTAACCTTTGTCAGCCTCCACGGAAGGATAGTATTACCTTTAACCGCCAGATGGCGTGGTATCCGATTGGAACTGTAGAAAAGATTAGCTTGAAGAGAGTCGTTGGACTAGGAAGAAGAGTCTGTTAGAGTCGCTAGGATGATGTGTTGTCTGGTTACTTAAGAACTCTGTTTCTACTATTAATTGTTGTGTAGCGCATCTGTTTTGTGTGATGTATGTAGATTGTAATTATGTAGCTCTGTGTTGTGACATCCTGAAGAAAAATTAAAGGATAATCAAAACTTGTGGTTCGTCCTCTCGGCGTCAGTACACCATTAAAAGTTAAAATACGAAAGCCAGCTACTTATGTTTTGCAGTAATACAACTTCGTTTAACTAATATGTCGTAAACAGAGCAGTCAATCAGAAAAAAATTTTCTTCCTTGGCTATTAACAATGGGAAATAAGCACATAATTAAATATTAATTATATATTAATAAATAGAACTTTTAATAAGCAACCTTTTTTGGATTTCAAAATAGTATAAAGATCAGTTTCGTACAATAATATTATCAAGAATTATATTGGAAGAAAATCAAAGCATTCAATTTTTAAATAATTAGAATTATAAAAATTTCTTTTGATTAAAATTTCAAAAATTTATTAATCACAGAAATTTCCACCTTCGAAGCTTATTTAACGAAATTGGCAGTTGTAGATGAAACACTTTACTTGCAGAAAACCATCATGGCCATATATATAGATATATATGAATATGCAGATATTATTTTATTAGTAACTCAGATATAAAAACATATAATTAACTTAATATAGGCTTAAATAATATTTTTAATGTTTTTATTTTTAGTTTAGTTCTCATTATTATATTACCACAATTTATTAATAGTCTAATTTGTTAATATATCTCATTCCATTTTATTTCTTCTATGAGGCCTTCTTTCGTTCGTACGTTTCTGTAAATTCCATTATTAAGTGGAACGTGATGTAAATCAAGTGTTCGTTCTTCTTGCACAAAAACAACTGCTTCCTTTACGTAGTGAACCAAACGATAATGAAGCAAAAAAGGAAAAAGAAATATTAAGATGAAACGTGATGAAAAACAAGTTTACATTATCTTATACAACAGCTGTTTTTATTTAAAGTGGTGTGTTTTTTTATTCTAGAGGAAAAATGAAATAATTAAGCGAAAGAAAAAAAGAATTAACCTAATTCTAGTTGAAATAGCTTAGCGTAATACACATCAACTTCTAAATGTGATTTTTTCCTCTAAATTTCCTCCGTGGATTTTTATTTAAGTTGTTTACTATTGCTTACAACATTTTCATAACTTATATCTTTCCTTTTTTTTTTCATTTGATTTATCCTTTTACTTAACTATAGTTATTTATTTATTTTTCAAGATTTTCGAAGGTTATTTAAACAAATATAGCGTGTTTTAACACGTAACAAACAATACTATTACATCTTATATAATATCCAATATTATTAATAAATTAAGCTACATGAGAAAGTATTTTTATCATGTCAGAACATGATGTTGTTTTTGGGATGTGGTTTATGGCGTCAACAGAAACCAGTAAGCGACAAATAAAGATGTTATTATATGCACTTTCATCTCAAAAAAACAACTTTTTATAACGCGTTGCCATTGCATTTACAAAAGCTCCGATTTTAAAAAATAAGTAAATGACTACAACAAATAAAACCTTGAAAAATATCAGTTTGAGCAGCGAGATTATACGAAATGAAATAAATAGGAAACGTGATATTTTTGTGAACAATAAATGCGAGACAAAGGTTTTTGAATCGTTTGCATTACTAAAGTTATTGTTATGTAATAGCTATATTTTTGGGAAAAAAAGGAATTACGAAAGATAAATCAGATTTTAAAAAAATAAAGTACAAATATTACGAATGTTCTCCCCCCCATTTAGTTTTATGATTTAAATTTGCATTTTATTAAACTAAAAGATTAAGAAAAAAAGCGTATAGTAGATTACCAAGAACTAAAATTTTAAATCAATACATAAATATCTGTTAAATTGGGATATTGAAAAAAATCAAAAGGAAGCAGTGTAAAAAAATAAAAAATTCGAAAATGGGGGATATTGAAGGAAAGTTCAAAGAAGGAATTGAATACCTTCATTTGAAATTCCAAAAATAGAATAAACATATGTCAATCCTACATGGCCAGAAATTCTCTATGCAGTGAATATTTTCAAGATTCTTGGATTTCCATCAGAAAAAATTGTGTATATATCAAAATTTCAATACTTCGAATAAACATTTCGGCTCAAACCTATGTTTACTTAGTATTGTGAAAGAACGTGCATAGATTTCGTTCAAAAGAAGTAATAAAAAGATAAAGTCCTGTTTTACGTCTATAGAAAGTCATTGGAATATGAAAAGTTATTTATTGTTTATAAACGATGTTAGATTTAAAAGTTTTGTATCCCTAAATGATTAATATAACGAAAATACATCTTTTAATAAGAGCCAATATATTTTCGCATTTCTACATATTTTTAATCGACATTTGAATGATTTACTTTGAGTTAATTTTTTTTCATTTGATCAAATATGTTGAAAGTGGATTTTCTGTCAGTCGAAAACAGGATGTTGTTTTAGTTGAGGTTTTGGAAGTCACAAAATGTGTAGGGACAACATTGGCAATTTATCGCTTTTGATGCATTAGTTTTTCTTTTTAGGGTTATTTGAAAATTATAAAGAAGAATTTCACATTTGGCAACTTATCGCTAACAAAATGTTACGACTTGGCGTGAATATCAACCATCCGATTTTTCTGTAAAACCTATAAAAGTAAGGATCGTAAAAAGTAATAAATGAAGAAGCACAGAGAGAAAACGGGAATGAACTTAAAATAGAGAGGGGAGAGATCAAAAATATGTATATATAAAACTGGTTTGCTGATCATTTCAGACAAGTTAAAACCAAATTTTCGAAAAAAAAAAATTCTGTTTCGATAAGATTTTAGAGCTGGACCGATTTTGCGATGGAAAAAAACCATCGTTTTCTAAATATACGATAGTTAACACAATGTTATCAAGTAATTGTTTAGAACAGTTTTAAAATGGTTTTACAAAAAAAAATGTTCCTCGAGAAATAGCTTTCCGAGTTAGTTATAATTTTATGATCTTACAAAAAACAAATCGATTAAAATTCTTTTAATTAATAGAATTTAAATTCATTGACACTAACAGCATGATTGAGAACAGAACAGAAATCTGAATATTATATGTTAAAACAATTATAGTTTATATCGTAATAATAGATCTCGCATCCAAATTTTGATAATAAAATTTTCATTAATGTAAAATTCGAAATCAAATTTCAACTATTTGACTTATTTTACTTGGAAAACTGGCCAGTAAATCAATTTGATTCAATTTCCAGAGACTTCATTTCCAATTCTTGAATAAAGAGCTTGTTAATAAATCTATTCCATAATTCTAAACATTTTTAAATAATGTTCTGTCGTTTTATATAAAGACTATCAACATTCTTTAAACTTATTTAATTTTTCGAACAATGTCAATCTGACTTGATTAAATTAAAAGGAAAACAAAAATTTTCCTTAGTATTGTAAGTTAAGTAGTTATTTTTAATCGTTACAAATGCTTCGAGAGAAAATTTAATAATGTATCATAATAATTTTGAAAGATAAAAAAAATTCAGTCTTCCTTATCACACTATAAAGCGGTAATGAACTCTTCGGAATTCTTGCAATTTTTCTCATAATCGTTGCTAGGCAACTTAATCAGTCGACTGTTAAAAAGTGAAGAATGATCTTACTACAAAGATTTAGAAAAATATTGCGAAACTAACGGTAAAATTGCTTCCGATAAAAACAATACAACGCATTCCAGGAACTATTTGTTTTAATTTAAACGTTTCGACGTAATTATTTACTTTCTAGAAATTGAAATTAATTTATCCTTTGTTAGAATAATCGAAAACAAAAAATATTGAGATCAGTAAATTTATAAAGAGCCGATAGTTTGATGCAAAAATACACGAAGATTTTTGTAGAGCGATTTAAAAAAATTATCCAAGAATAAAAATGTGAAATGTTTCACAAGAATTCTTATTTTTAAAGTCAGATATAATGAATCGGAATTGTTTATAATTTCATTTCATTCGCAAGAATGCTACCTCGTTATCAATTCTGACAATAAGAAGAAGCTTTATAAAAAATACAATTTTATATTCGAGGAAGTATTATTTATAAACTTTTTTTATCATATATTGTTGAATTTTCCTTTTATTCTATTCTACAAAAATAAAAATGCGTCATTTCCACCTTCCTATTAATCCAGAAAATGAAAATAAAAACATGAATCTAACCGTAAGGTCACGCGCTAGCTTGAGGAGAACTTAACTTCGATAATATTAAAATTAGCTGCCATATTTATTTCTTTTTCGCCGACATGTAATGAAAGAATTATTAGGCAATTTAATAATTTATTTATTTCATCGAAAAGTTGTCAAACCAAATATAATATAACCCTAGTTTTCCCAAGATTATTAATCCCCTAAAATTATTATAAAAATGTCAATCACAAACATGAAGAGTATTTACTATCAAACAAAACAATAAAATTAATAATATTTATTGGGTGTGCAGAAAATTGATTCTATAAACTTGTAAATACAAAAATCTGATGTTTATTTAATCGTTGTTTTATGTATAATCTTGTAATGTAAATAGAAATTCAAAAGCTTTTTTAGTGTTTAGTTGTACCCATTTCTGGGCAATTATCCATTTGAAAATTATCCGTTGAATTCTTTTATACATGGTTGCCGTAACGCCTCATTTCACACATAATTCCGAATTTACATTCTTCTTCTAACGATAAAAGAGGAAAACCTTTTTTTTTGATGAAAAGAAATAACAAAAGCAACAACAAAATTGAAATGTAAATGCGTTTAAGTTCTAAATCTTTCTTCAAAAAAAGAATCAATTTAGCTCTTCTAAGTTTTTGACAACACTTTTTTATATAAAAAGAGTAAAACTCTGCTTCAAGCATATTATTTCGCATTTTTATTGAATGTTAAGATATATTATCATTTCGATAGGCAACATTAAAGATTCTTTTATCATATAATGTTGTAATATAAATTAAATATTTCCTTTAACTGTAATAATTTGAATTGTTCAATATTCTTAAATTATTCAAAGCCAGAACAAGATTTGATATTCAAATTCACTAACAAGTTTAATGTTGTTCTAGCACCTTAGTAACATGACCCTTGAGTAACATGAAGTTGTATTATTATAGATCGTCTGAAGCTTTATTTTGAATTAAAATGAAGATTAACAACTGCGCCAAACGATTTTCAATCTCAGCGAGTTCTACAAAAATAACAAACTAAGCCAAACGATTTTTAAAAAATGTCGAACATTTATTCTTCAATAACTTATTTTTATTTAACATCAAAATTTAATTATATAAAAAATACAAGAATATAAAGGTAATTAAAAAGGATTTAAACGATATGCTATATTCTCATTCAATAAAATTTCTATACGAAGGATAAAATCATTTTTTTAATAAATGGAAACATCATTTTAGTGAATATATATTAATTATTAAATTTAAAAAAAACACAAAGGTTTTCTAATGTATTACCAGTGTTTATATGTGAACGAATGTTGAAAGAAAATATAATTCAATAAATTGAATTTTTATTACATACAAGTTATTTATGGATTTAATTTTGAATTAAAAAATGTATTCATCTGAAAACATGAAGGATTTTCACTTAATCATTTTATAAATTAAATTTGAACTATGAACTCTGAAAATGGTGGGTTTATTAAAATTGTGATTACTTAATAGATGTAAAATTACATTCAGGTCTCTCATTTCAAACATCAGTTTTAATTTCACATTCAAACTGTTGCGATCTCTGACCTATTTAATTTTCAACATCAGCTTTTAGATACGGTTTTACAGGGCCTTCAGTAAGTCATTAAATGCACATGTCGCCCATTTGTAAAGCGAATAAAAAAGAAGGTAACACAAAGTTTAAAAGAAAAGAAAAACAGAGGCGTCCTCAATTTATGAGTTTAATGTATGCGAAGTGAAAAGAACTTGTCGTCTCATCTGCTCATCAATTTCTTTTTTGAAACCATTCTGTCACATTAATTTTCGTCACTTCCCCGTGGTACTGCAGCCAAGAGTGACAGTCAACTACTTCAAGAGAAATATAATTAAGTTGAGACATTAAATTATTATATTTTTGCCATTAATTTTATATAACGTAGAAATGTTAAAAATAAAAAACGTTTGCGTTAAATGAAATCGCAAGAGGAGGGGAAATTATTTTTAAATAGTTTATTTTGATAGTTTTGGGTTTTATTCTGGATCATACATATATAATTTATTTTCGGAAAATAAATAACTTAAAGAATAACAATTTGGATTCTATTATTTATTTTTAAAAAAAACTTAGAAATGTCAAAGAATATAAATCGTTTGTAGATAATTAAAAAAGCTAATCAAATGGAATAAAGTTTTAGAAAACAACATGTTTTTAAAATGAAAAGATTTATTCTTTAATTAACTTCAGAATGAATGGTTTAAAAATTATATCTTTGAAACCAAATTATCTGAGCATATAAAAATTAATTATAATTCCAACTTGAAGAAATGTAGTAATTAAAATAGCTGTTTTTGTGGTATCCCAAGATGTACATATAATTTAAAAATTAATGTACACCAAAATTAAAAAGATGATAAATAAATTTTTTACTGTAATTAAATTACTTATTTTTTTTTTGTTTTTGTTTAATAATGGGTTTCTTCTCTAACTGAAATAAAATGAAAATTCATTTGGCCAATAATAAATAATTCATTTGTAAAAAAGCGCAGAAAAATGGATTACTTTTCTGACTTCTTATGAAAAGAATAAAATAATGAGTCATTTTTATTTGAATATGAAAATTATTTATGAAAAGACAAATAAATTAACTTCAACCTTTTGTTAATAAAAAATGAGATAATGGAATTAATTTTTTAATTCCAAACAAAGATTAGATTTAGTGTTTACATCTTGAACTTTGAGCATTCAGAACGCATTTAGAAGAAATAATTTTAAAAAATATGAGATTTGCAAAGAATTTTTAGTAAGCAAATTGAAGGTTCTTTTTTAGATTATTTCCCCACTTTTTTTTGCCTTCATCTTTAAAATGCATTACTTAAAAAGTAAATACATTATACATTGTATTCTAATAATGGAATAAAAGTAACAAAGAAAGTAACCAATTCGGTAAAATTCCGAAAAAGGCTAGGTCAATTTATTAGAAATATAAAATAATTAAAAGAATGAACAACTGAAAAATGTTTTCAGTTGTTTTCGCAACAAAGAAAATTGAACGGAAAGCTCTGTATTTATTTTTAAAAAAGCCACCTTTGATAATCAAAACTTTTACTGAAAATATCGAGTGTGTTTTTCAATTAAATCTCTTATACTTAAACTATATATTATGATACCGAATATAATAAACTGAATATTATGAAATGAACACACATTTTTGAACAAAAACAAGTATTTTTTAGTGTACATTAGTACAAGTATACAAGTAAACAAGTATTTTTAGTAATCAAATACGGACATACATTAATGTTGATATTTTAAAGCCTTTGTGTTTATTCTGACCTTTGCTTCCTATTCTTGTTCAATCTTAATAAACTAAGTTTCATGTCATCATTGTACTTTTTAAAATACAACTGTACAGATTTCATCTTATTTCTGTCTTTCTTGAAAAAGTCTCATTTTTCATTCGTTTTGAAATGTTCAAACATATTAAACATAATCCATTTATAATAAATTCCGACAAAGAAAGAATAACAGGAGAACTAATAATTTGTGTTACTATGAAAACGGATTCAATTTTATTACAATAATAATTACAATTAAGCAAAAGAATACTTTTTTAAAACGGCAAAAAGAAAAGAAAATGAAATCTAAGATTGCAAGTTTCAAGTTATCATGTGAGAATATTATTACTTTTTAAGCTATTATTTGTCTTTTATTAATTTAAATCAATAACTAGTTTCAACCGTCTTGAAACAATCGCGAGATTTCTCTATCGGTCTTTATCCCTCCATAATATATATAGGAATATATATAAAGAGATAATTTTTTAAAACTTTTATTTTCTAACTGACAAACAAAGTTTAGGAACTCGACCGATGTTCAAATGAAATAGTAGCTATGATGTCATAGTTCTACATCAATATTTTAAAATCGCATCTGCTTTCAAAGAAGCATGCTTAATAATAATGCAATATTGGTAAAAGCATATAAACAAAATACATCCGATTAAAAGAAGTTGATGAATATTGTCATTTATGCTTTATGCATTGCCCACGGGATTTCGAGCTTCAATTATTTAAAAAAAACCTAACGAAAACAACATCATGCTCTCATATGACAACATTTAAATTGATATTTTTAAACATAATTTTAAAATGATTTAAAAATTAGTTTTGTTTAATAGTAGTTTCTGAAATAATGGCTTATCACAATTTGGTTGAATCTCTAATTATATAAAATTTCAAGAAAATAGCTGCTTCATCCTTTAAAGTTTATCCATGTCAAATTTGGATGCCCTACGTCAAACTTAGAATACCAAAATACATACGTTCGCCTTTATTATTAATGCAGATTAATAATTTAATCTAAACCCTTTGCAAATATTAGATGCGGTGTTTTGAAATTTTGAAAAATTGGTTGTATTACAACATATAAATGGAAAATTTATAGATTTATTTATAAAATAGCAATGCGATTATAAAATATACTGAATCTATCGAATAGATCTAAGATAATTTCAAATAGTAATAGTCATACCAGATTCTCTGACTCGCCCTAAGGCACGCGTAATGAGCTATAATACTGAATGATCGAATCAATGCACCAGTAACACTAACGGGAACTGTGGTTGAGTTTTCAGTGTCATCACTGGCCCCGGTATAGCCCTTCCCGTAGAGATTCCGATACGTTATGAATGGGAGGAGCCAAACACACACCTGTTTATATATTATCCACCAGGGTGGTGAGATCCAACCACCATGGCAGAAGAATGTCATCCTCTTTACGAGGTCCCTCTCCAGAGGGATAATAAGTACAGGGTGTCCAAAAAGTTCCCGCACTGATGATTTGTGAATTTATTTTACAAAAACAACAGGTTTAAAAAGAATTATTTTTATGCCAATGATAAAAAGCACTTTTAACATAACTAAGGAAAAACACTGAACTTGCATTCATAATAAATGTTCAAAATGTCCATCCCTTTCTTGGAGACAAAGCTGAACTCGTTTGCGCATGTTTTTCGAAACGTGTTTTAACATGCTAGGAGTGATTTCTTGTATCCTTTGGATTATTGCGATTTTCAAATCATCTATTGTTTGAGGATCACCTTCATAAATTTTGTCCTTTAAATATCCCCACAGAAAAAAGTCCGGGATAGTCAGATCAGGGGATAGAGGTGGCCAAAAATTTTTTGAGATAAGTCGATCGCCGAAAAAAGCTTCAAGCATGTCCATGGTGTCATTACTCGTATGGCAAAATTTAATATACTTGAAAAAAAATCATGGAAAAGGATTTTTTAAATTTGGAGTACGGGAACTCTTTGGACACCCGGTAGATTGACGTTCAAAAGAGAAAAGATGTGCTACATTTTAACATTCAATAAACATGCCATGAAAATTTACATACAAATGACAATGTAATCAATCAAGTGTACCCGTTGACTGATTCAAAACTTAATACAGATTTACAATTTAGATATTAAAACGATGTACCAAATAGTAACAATTGACTATATGCATTTTATATTTATTTCATTCATATCCATTCGGATAGAAACATCGAAAAAGAAATTTAAAAGTTTTGTATAAAGTCAACATACAATATTGCATTCGTCGAATTCAATATGATATGAATAAAGGTACCCACAGAGAGTTTCATACAATTCTTAAAATGCAGTTTTTCAGATTTTATCGGAATCGTGGAGATTTGTCAAAAACTCAAGGTGGAGGTAACAAAGGAGGTAAGTAAACAAAGAGAAGGAATTATAATTGATAAAATAATCGAATTCCATATTTTGAAGAATCTTCACATTTCAAACCTCAATGATTCCGGAAATTTTTTTAGAAGTAGTGTCTGTCTATCTGTTAGCACGATAACTAGATAACACGATTTTGAACTAGAAGTGTGAAATTTTGTATACGTTCTTTACATTTAATTTGTAGATTTTCTTCATAGTTTAGACGAAAACCATTGAGAAGAAATACATTTGTCCATCTGTCTGAGTACAAATGAATACATCAACCAGAAAACCTAAAGAGCAAAATACATAAAATTTGGTGCAGATTTTTAGCCATCTTTGTCAGAATTTGAGCCAAATCTTTCAAAGGTTCCACCGTCTGCCGTTCTGTAAATCTGTATATATTGTAATAAGTATTTGTGTGATTTAGATGTAAATATTGCAAATATTTATGAATTTTTGTTAAATATTGTAAATATCTGTAAATAGATTAATTGTATAGAATTAAATGGAATGGAATCAAT
Source organism: Argiope argentata (assembly GCA_026289955.1). Classification (NCBI taxonomy): domain Eukaryota; kingdom Metazoa; phylum Arthropoda; class Arachnida; order Araneae; family Araneidae; genus Argiope; species Argiope argentata. The sequence goes on from JAOUZG010017314.1 coordinate 1,110,707, forward strand.
CGTTAGTGAGAAAAGGTCGTTCTAAAGGGATTTACAACAGAAGATCCACATATTTGACTAATTTAGTGATGTGGGCATGTTGGTGGCATAATAAGGTCGCTAGCGGTTTTTACTACACACTAAAAGGTGAAGCAGAAGTTGAGAAATCGAGAATTGTTCGTAGAGAATGTTGGGGAAAATTCCGCAGTTGTCTGGAACGAGCGCGTGGTTTCTGCGTTTGCCCCACCCACTCTAGTAGGACGCTATTTAAGGCAAGGTGTTAGTTGTCTTAGCTTGGTAGAGCGTCTTTTCGCTTAGACATGTATTCTGTAGTTTTGCTGTTACTCGAAATTAGCGGATTAGATGGAGTTAATTCGCTATGAATTTGTAACTTGTGCTGATTTTATTTAATACACGTTTTCCAAGACAATGAAGTCTCAATCTTCATATTGTTATTGTAGGCGCAATAATATGTAAACGCTCTTTCATAAATGCGTTTATGGATATATTACAACGTATAATTGGAACATTTACAGCTTTATTTATGAAACAGTAATGCCATTTTCTTAACTAATGCGTAAAATTTGCTTAACGCGAATTGACTTAAATAAGTAAACGGGATTTGGTACACGATCTTAAGTCTGTAATTGTAATTATACATCAAATTTTGAGTTCAATCAGCCTGAAAAAAGGCGTTGGAAGGCAAATTTTGCAGCATGTGTACAATCACAAGGCAGAGGTTATGTAAACATAAAGTGTACAAAGAGAATTATTTTAAAAAAACCACAAAAGACGGCAAAAAATTCAATAAAAACACAACATTGACGCCAAAGAAAGATCTTTCTTAACTATTAGTAGCCAATGGTATACAGATAATACAAAAGCACTAGAATTCTTTTCTATAGTACAATGATTATCATTCTCCTGTTTAAAAATGAGTGTCTGAATATCCGAAAATTTCACGGCCTTAATTTTAAGGTCCATAATTTTAATAATTCAAGGAGAAGGGGGGGAAACGTCATTACCAGAGCACACGCTGGGAAGATCGAGAAAAAAAAATACCTATACTTTCCCTGTTTATATTTTCTATAAAATCTACTTAATATAATAAAAAAGTAATATACAAAAATTACTCAATTCTTACTTAAATCAAAACAGATTTTTTTTATTTCATTTACTTTTTTATTAAATAATTTCGATTAATATAAATAATTTATCAAAAAGTGATTGATTTTCGCAAGAATTGAACTTACATTTTTCGCCTTCAAGTGAAAAATTCTGAATTCCTTGTATTCTACCAATTGAGCGACTGTCCGCGGATTTCAATCTTCATTACAAACTTTTAAAACTCTATTTAAAGTTTTAAAAATTAATTATATTTAATTAATATTTAAAAACACCATATTAACATCAAGTGCCATCCCCTATAAATTTTAAAAGTTGTATTTGAACTTTAGTGGATGAATAAAAAGTATTTTATTAACGATTAAATATTTGAGCAAGATTTATATATAGAGAGAGAGGGTGAACTAATAGTAATGGAATTGAAAAAATATAAAATTTGCTTTTTATTCATTTTGTGATTAATAAACTACAATCCCTTACGCAATGAGATTTTTAATTAGTTTTACCAGTGTTGTTCGAAATATTCAACGAAATTTTTTATTACGTTGTAGTAAATAATTAAATTGCAATTGATGGTCTTATAGTGGTTTTTAATTAGCATCAAATTGACAGCAAATGAATTTCTTTGCTGATTCTACTTTTAGACTCACTGGTAATGGGAATACTAATTAATAAATTTCAGACGTAGAATAGAAGTATTAATACATTATTTTTTAAAGATATTGATGGGACTTTCCACTGTATAAGACGAATAAAAAATGCAATGACATTTATAAAAATTCTTATTTAATATTTTTTAATTATTTTAAAATTTTAGAATCAAATTTATTTATTGTTCATAATTTAAATCATTCATTTTTGCCGTAAAAGTTAACAGTTAAAGCAAAGTACACATGTATGTAGGGAATAACACATAGGGCAAATGACGTCCACAGTTTTGAGGGTACATATGCACTCTTTAGTCGAAATATTCTACGATCAATTTGCATAAATGTGGCTGAATTTCGTTGATGCTGCGTAGGCTTTCAATAACCCATGAAAAGAAAATCATTGGTGTTAAATCACACGATCTAGGAGGGGCCAAACTTTCATTTTTTAAAAATATTGTACAACAATAAAAACATGTTGTTATATCGTGCTACGCTCCATTTTTATCAACCCTTAACTATCAGTTCTCATATGGTTTATTTAATAGGAATATTGGTATCACTGTTTCATTACCCACTATGCAATCTGGCCGGCAAGAACTTACTATCTCTTTCTCAAATCGAAAGAAATACTTCAACTTCTTCTGTTTATCTTATTATTTTTTTGTTCTTGTTGCATCAAATAAATTCCCTCTTGTTTCTGTTAAAAATGCTATGGAGTCGTTTCTCGAAGCTATGAGTATTTAGGGTTGCCAACAATTCCCTGTGGAAATGATTGCAAATTCACGTTCACATAATTTTTGGACATCCTTTATAAATATGGATTCCCTTTTCATTTTTTACGATTCATTTCCTGAGAAATTTGTTTATTATTCAAGTCTTTCTTGGTGTCTACGGTGTTTCTTAGAAAAAAGAATGAAGTAAAAACAAAAAGATTAAAATGAAATCTACTATACATATTTCAATGTATCGTGTCAAAACATCATTTCATGAACGGCCAAACACCACGTTCTCGAGCAAGTTAAATTATATTTTTATTCATTTTAATTGTTTCATTGAATGAGTCACTTTAGTACTGCAAACGATTATAAATTTTTTTAAAAATATCACCTTTTCTATTTATTTTATCTCATATAATCACGTGCTCAAAATGACATTTTTCTAGACTTTATTTGCTGTAGTCATTTACTTATATATATTTTTTTAATAAGAGCATTTGTAAAAGGGGTTGGCAACGCGTTATTAAAAGCTAATTTTAGGAAATACTCGTGCAGAAATAAAATTTCAATTTTTCGTCAACGGTTTTTTTTTTTTCGGCTTACGTATTTTTATTAACCTCATTCCCAAAATAACATCATGTTCTGACATGATAATAGAAATGGCACAAATTTTTATAGGAGCATTTTTATTTTCTCAAACACAAAGATTGACTACGTTAACTATTATTTTTTATGGAACAGTATTTAAGCATTGAAATTTTTATATTTCTTAGTGACAGAAAAAACGCAAATTTTACATTCCTTAAACCAAAATAGATTGTAGATACTTTTTTCTTATTAAATATTACAAAACTGCTTTATTTCTTTGAATATCCAAAAGCATTGTACTCTCATGAAAGAACGCAAGGAACCTATGTGAAGGTTTTCTTTTTCTTTACTATATGTGACTATATTTGCGGTAAATATTTTTAAACTCATTCTAAGATAGTCATATCTTTGAGTTTTGGCCAGAAAAAACTGAAGAAACATCTATAAAATCAAAATATACCAGTTAAATGACAATTTAAAAACAAAATTGGTAAAAAGGACTTTTTTGGCTAAAATGGGAATAAAGCTTAAATTTCTAGTTTAAAAGTGTATCAAAAGATTTGCTTAAAATTAAAATATAGCTAAAGAAATATGTAATCTACTTTCTGATCGAAAAATAAGCTTTATTTCTATCCATATTATAGATATTGCTGTTCGCGTGATGAATAACAAGAAAGTTTCAATTTTTTCCCATTGTGAAGCAATAAAACATTAATAAAATATTTCTAAATCAATAGATTACTTATTTTTTTTAGTTCAGGAACTGCAGAACACAATGAGAAATGATTCTAACAAGTTTGAACAAAATATTTGCATTAGATTTTAATTCATGAAGTTTTTTTTTTGAAAGAAAATTCTGTCAAAGATTACAATTTTAGAAAACACTTATTTCTTTATCTGTGCTAATACATATGCTATGGCAAAGCTAGGCTATTTGTTATTCCATAATATAAATGCGATTCTCCGTCAGCTTCTCTTATGTGTTTTAATAGATGATATTACTTTTATTAGCCTATGTTGTGTTTTTCTTTCTTATTTTTTTAATGATAAGAGGCGTTTGCTCTTGTAACTGCGAAAAAACTTTTATAACAAATTTATAATTTTATATAAACAGATTTGGGCTACATGTAGTCCCAATCATAAAATTTTCCTTTATACAAAAAATAAAGTTCTCATTCCAACAATTGTAAAATGTCTTTGAACACAGTTAAAGATAATATGCAAAATTAGCTTTGTCATTAATCAGTAGAATTACAGAAACCACAATTTCCATTACAAATTAGTTTTTATAACGTGTAAGGTTTGAAGCAAAAAATTAAAATTCCACTTACGTATTGAAGAAACACAGAGTTGATAGTGGCTTTTGAAGCAATATTGGGTACTTACATATTAGACCGTCGAGCTATATCGCCAAATGTGGCGTCGCAAATGAGTTGCTAAACCGCCAATAATGGCAAAAAACCGCCATTATTTAAAAAAAATTTCAAACCTCAACTGTGTTCGTCATTTTGTTAGTTTAGTTGGTGTCGGCGGTTTCTCGCCAAATTTGAATCCGTCGCCGATGAGTTACTAAACAATTGGCGTCGACAGTCTTATACATAAGTACCCAATTTTAATATTTTGGAAGCCAAGAATTAATCTGTTAACCGAAGAATCAATTAATTTTACTGAATTCGTTTCACAATGGAAATTTTATTTTCAGTGAGTTGCTAATCATGCCTAAAGTAATAAATTCTAATTTTGACGAAATATTTTATAATACATTTAGAAAATATATAAATCAAATATTTCTACTTACAAAGATTTCATAAAACAATATGAAATAATTATTTCAACGCTTGATAATTTTTGAAACAATGAGCTATACGCAAAATAACATTACAATCGGGAAAACAAAATATAGATTCCGTACTCAAATTGTTTGAATAACAATAATTTGCTATTTTTGGTTACGTTTGCATTTGAAAAATATGCGATATAAAAGCGGCAAAATATTTTTCAACTAATCTAAATGGTTTTAGTCTTAAAGAAGGACATAATGTGCAAATAGATGAAAACTATCTACTGTCTGTCCATAAGGAGATATCTGACCGACAGTCGTCTATGTTTACGGCGGGCGTCATAGAAACAGGTGTCGAAAGGGAGGATCTATTTTGAATGGGTGGAATCGGGCGGAAGTCTGGCGAGTTATTCATTATCTTGGCGAAAAAATGAAGCGAAAAAAACTATTGCTCATTCGTCTTCTCGCTTTACCGCAGTTGCTCGTATCTTTATATTTGCTTAGCTTACTTCTTTTATATTTTATTAATATTTTCTTTGGTTAATATTAACTGCATTTCATTATTTAATAATTTTAGTCTCTTGAATTTTGAGATCCTTTAAAATGCCTTTTCGATTTAAGAATGGAGAGACTTTAAAATCACTAGCACGTAAAATTGTGCATAATGTTATAGAATTTTTCTTGTAACTTGCTGAAAATTCGTATTGGGAAAAAGATGAGATTTTAGAAGAACTAGTGGATGAACTAGTATTTCAGATTGGAAGTACTGAATCGGATTCCGATTCAGAAGAAACGGAATCTTGTGACAGTGATTTAGAATTCTTTAAATTGAAAGTACACAACTGTCACTCGATCTCTGCTAGTTTTGCACTCTTTTAATAATAATTAATGTGTTTTATAAATAAAAAGTGAATTTTAAAATTGCTTTTTTTGTTTCATTTCAATTAGTTTAATCATAAGTTATAGAAAATATAGAATTTTATTTAGTTTATTTTCTGGAGCTACGAAATTTATTTGATTCCTTTTTGTTATTTTCTATTTTTTCATTAATGTGCTCTTGTTTTCTGTTATTCAATATGTCGATAATCAAAAGTTTCAACTTAACATACTTTTAATTATACTTATTTTTTTAAGTTTCGTTAAAAAAAATCTTTGAAAATTTTATTTATCTAATAGCTTTTATTTATCTTATTTGATAAAATGTAATTGTTAATTTTGAGTTTCGAAAAATAGCACATATATCAAAAATAATAAATATATTTATTTATTAAAAAAATTTTGGAGAGGTTTTAAGCATATTTAACAATGGATATTTTACTTTGTAACAGAATAAAAGCAACCGTTTATAAAAATTATGAAATAATTATGATTTTTATGTTATTATTTTTATGTTGAATTAGACAGATTACTTCCCGTTTGCTGCGGATAATTTGATCTTAAGAAGTTATATAAATTTAAAACAAAAAAAATGAAAATTATTTTTTTGTCATGCTGGATTCTACTTATTTTTTTTCCCTTCTTGTGCAGTCGTTAGACATATAAATAATTATTCAGTTTTTCTATTTGATTTACTCTATTCTTTCTGTACTAATCAGATAGGAATTTCTGTATTATTCTAACAGGAATAATATATTTTTTTCAAAATTCCAAGTACGCAAACGATTTTCAGCCCAGTGAATTATTTTTCGAATTTGCTTTCGAAAATTAAAGGCAATTTATCAACACCGCCAATTAAGCGCTAAACGCGCCAACGTAAGAAACTTGAATGAATTTCTACCTCTGCGAAATGGACTCTTCCTGCAGTAACCTGTTTCTTTAACGACCGCCGTAAACATAGACGATTGTCGGCCAGAGATCTCCTTATGGACAGACAGTATATCTGCACTTTCCGACGATTTTCCTCAAATAGTTTGTTTTACAAGTTAATTGCTAATCATATTTTAAAAATACCCAACGTGCAATTTATGTCATCATAAAAATATTTCTTCTATCCAAAAGACAAATTAAGAAAAAAAAACTCTATCAAAATGAATTCAGTGCGATTTTACTGAGTATTTATTTAATAGTTGTCTCATTAAACTTCAAAAGTCAAAGCTCATCTTCAGATAAAAACATTTTTTAAAGTTTATTTATTTTGAAGAAATTCCCTTAAATTGAAGTTTAATTTCGTTTTCATTTAAAAAAAATTTTCCTCTTTATAAATACATTTTTTGAAATAACTAAGCAGAACTTGACCTTTAAATTTGTCGATATTAGAATTTTTTTTCAATTTTCTCGTTATAAATCGTTTGCAACTTTAATTTGTTTTAGTTATTTCGAATTCAAAGCTAAAACTGTAAAAAAAGAGTAAAATGGCTTTATTTCTTTTTTTATTGTTTACTTATTAGATGTACTGCTGTAACTGGCGTATCATGTTACATGAAAATTGTACTACCTTAATTGTAATTTTTTATTTAAAAAAATATTTACAAGAATTAAAATATGTTTTTAAAAATTTATTTATAATTTTGGTTATTAAAATTACATGTTATTAATGTTTACTGTTTTTTTTATTATCTGTTAGAAAGTAAAATAATATCTTAAAATATTTCATATTTATTTTTCTTTCCCATCATTTTTTTGGCCTCAAAATCGCCGGTTTCTATTATAATTATTTTAAAATATAATTTTTTTGAATTCAAATTTTCGAATAAGATTGTTTTTTTATGGAATTATCAGTATTGACTGAACCAAAATAATGTAGTTCCTCTATTTCTATGTTAAAAAATATTTTTTTCTCTGTATTGTAACTAATTTTAATTTATTAATATTCTTTGAATAGAAATTTTGTTGCATTTTCTGTTATTATTTTATGGAATATTCTTATTCGAATAACTCTTCATTCTTTCAGAATCGCGGTTAAAGAACAAAGAATCGTGCTTCTACCAAAGGGGAAAAAGTTTATTTTCTGTCCATTTGCTCCATGTTGTATGAAAAGTTCTTTTTCTTCATTTTTTTTCCATGCAGGTGTTTTTTTTTTTTTTTGTAAGCTTGTTTATGTATCAGACTTTATGTCACCGAGCTGTATGGAATATTGTTTTTTTTTTCCGTCGCTCAATTTTCAGAGCGTGTTTTCTTTGAAAACATGTTTATTTTTTCACCCGCCCAGTTTGCGGTGACGAATGCAGTATCTCGAACCAGACAGCTTCCGTGTTTTAAGGAATTTTTGTTTGTTCTTTTCTTCCTTTATGATTTGCCGAACTGTCTGAGTTGTTCTTTATCCAACGGCGAAACAGAACTTCTTTTAAGGGTACAATGGACGTTGAAACCAAATTTTCTCAATTTTTGAGGAATTGTTTTGAAATTTTCAAGGTAAATGCATTTTATCAATCTAATGAGTCAATAAAAATTTCATCAAAATTTATTGATAACTTTTTAATTTTTTTGAAAAAAAAAAGAAAAAAAAATGAAAATATTGTAGAATTTCAAATTGTTCCATGCGCATAAAAATAGAACAAAAATTAACTATTTCAATGTTTTCAGATACATTTTTTAATTCTACAAAATATTTTGCATGCTTAAATTAATTCAAAATGTGATTTTTCTTTTAAAACTTGGCATTATTGACTTTGTTTGAAAACTTTTAAAAAATCAATGCAATAATATTACTTGAGGTCTTCAATAAAAAAATATAAACCACATAATTTATCTATAAATGCAAAATTATATTATCATATGTTCATACAGCATAAGATAAAAGTTTCAGAGTTGTAACTAAAAATATAATGCGCATGGAGTATTTGAAAATTTGGACAGCATCATAAAATTTCATTTTGAGAAAAAGCTAAAAATGCATTTAAATGATTCCTACAGACCAGAAAAATAATTAAAATAACTTAAATTTGTTAAATAATTGTGTTTATTAAAAAAATTGTTTGTTTTATGTAATATATACATCCATAGATTTATAATATATTTGTAAGAATTCACTCAGCATATAAAGGAAATAGTTTTAGTGAAGCAAAACCAACTCCTTTTTTTTCATTAAAAAAATTCAAATAAAAATTAGACTTGCATAACAATATTTCATTAGTCACAAAGATTAATTTATATTCATATAACATTTTTTAACTATATATGCAGCCATAAACAAATATAATACAAAATTTGAAGCAAATGAAAATACACCTGCTGCATAAATTATGTCCTCATGTTTTTCTTCTAATTTGACATGTGCTGATTATTTGAATTTTATTTCAACTCATTATTATTATATAATGACAATATGACACATGCTGATAAGATACAATTTATTTTATATGATGAACTATTTTTTTTCTGAGTTATAATAAAGCAGCAATCAAATTTTGATATATTTTCTTCTCCAGACAAGAATGCCTCTATAACTTTGTTGTTCACTTCAAAGATTTTTTTTCTGTAAGTTCCCTTTAAGTTGCTCCCTAAATGCAGAACCAAATTTATTACCATATTTAGCTCAGGATAGACACAATTTTGATGAAAAAAAACTTGCTTGAAGGATTTGAAGAAATTTTTCCTGACATTCATGACAAAGAATATTCTTCAAAAAAGAATACTAAAGTGTTTGCACAGAGCAATGTAACTATTATATACAATTTTAAGATGATAAATTCACTATTTCAGGTTTATTGCATTTGGTAGAAGCTTCCAAAATGTCATTAGAATTGCTTGGTTATGAATCAAAGGATTTCTTTGTCCATCATATCTTAGCATTTTCAGACTTTGTATGCTTTTATTTGGACGACTTATTAGGCTTTAAGAAGTGAAAACTGATTAAATTCTTTTTAAAACAAAATTTAGAAAAAGAAAAACAAAAAAAAGATAATTAAAAATAGAGTAAATATCAATTTTGACCCTGAATAGAACAGCTTTTGTATCTAACTTCAAAAAAACTAAAACGAGCCATTCGAATATGAAATGTACGACGAACAAATAAACAAACCAAAACAAACAACAAAAGAAAGAAAAAGTAGAAGTTTTTAACATCTGCAAAAGCAAAAACAACAGCATAAAGTCAGATTTAAAAACAAAATCCACTATCCGCGCTTGGAGGAAATCAAAACTGTTTTACTGCAGCTGTCCAAATGAAAACAAGTGGGCGTGGCATCCTAATGAAACGCTAATATTGAGCAAACGAATTAAGATATCAAAATAATTTTTGTTCCAAACGATAGCTTACAGTTTAAATATAAATAAAAGATAAAAATAAAAATATCGCAAATTTCATCGATTTTTTACATTTTCATCGTCCATTGTACCCTTAAGCTTTTTTTTTACAACGACTCCTTATATTTTTGTGTTCTTTACGAAAAGCTTTCAGAAACTATCTTGAGACATATGTACAGACCTTTTCTATATCATTGAAGCTTTTCTGATGGAATTATTTCAAATGGATTTATTTTTTCTGGAGACTCAGACAAAAGGGTAAAAGTGATTTGAAAGGTGTCTGAAAGAAAAAGTAAAGCGTCTAAACCAAAAATATGACATTATTATTTTTGTAAACAATAAAAAAAGCAAAATGTTGCATCTTAATTCTTCATGAGGTGAAGAATTATTCTTGATAGTGCTTCTTATATTTATAAATTTTACTTAGAAAAACTTTAAAACTTTCATAAAAATCTATTATTAGAGATAAAATGAATGTAGATATTTCTTTTTCGAAGATCCAAGATGGCATGCAATTAAGGCTTTAGTAAATCATATAACAGGATTTTTAAAATTTATTTTCACTTAAAACATTCGATTGAAAGTAAATAACTATCTCCTATAAATTAATCATTATTCTATCTAGCCATAAATATAAGAAATATGTAATTTTCTTGAAAAATGATTTGTAATGTTTATAAGAAAATTATCAAATTATTAAATTTCCTTAAAAATATTATTTTAAGATGACATTATAATAAAATAATATGAACGAAAGCTGCTTTACTTTAGTTTTGAGTATTTTATGCTTTCAACGACTGTATAAACGTGATGATTTTCAATTATAAATAACTCATAATTATCGTGATCGGTTTTCTTTAAAAATGAATATGATATATTTGCCACGTCCGGTTAGAACATCTGCGGTTATTTCAACATTTTTTTATTTAAAACTTTTTATCTGCAGATTTCTTTATTTGCATTAGAATATTCGCCAGGTCATCTATTAATCACATATCGCAGTCGTAAATCTGTAGTGAAAATTGCTAATCCCTGTAAGTACTAATTAGTATAATTTTGGAATCAGAGATAAAAATGGGCCCTGATGTTAAAAGTAAGAATTATAAATTGTGATTGAAGTCACTTTGTACTCATGTCAAATATATTTGAAAGAGAAATACTTTTTTACCATCGTTGGCAACAACTAATCACATTTTTTCCCTATATTTTCCTTAATTATTTTAATCTCTGTCTTTATGAAATTTTTTTATTTTAATTTTCTCCTATCATTCTACTTTAATTCATATTTTTCTCGTATACCAAAGCCATCTTAAAAAGTAAATGATTTAAGGTAATAACTTTTTTTAAATTTTTATTCTGGCGGTAATGTTTTGATTATCTATTATCTAAAAATAGATTTTCTATTTATTTATTTTTATTTAAGACAACAAATAGTAGTATGTCCCTTAATTTTTCACATGGGTTTTTGAAAATAATTGGCTTCCAATTCTTGAATATTAATTAGCACTATTTAAATAAATAACTTATAGCCCTGTAAACATTAATTTCGTCTTTATTTCTTTCCAAAAAATCGGTTATTAATGTAAAGTTAAAATTATTTTTTAAATGTATCCAGCTTTATTAAATTATTTAACAGAATTGAATTTAAGAATAAATTAAATAAAAGATTTAACTCATGTGTATCACAGTGAAGAAAATTTTACACTGCAAAAAGTATTTGATTGTTGTACACTTAGGAAACAATTATTATTTTTTTGTATCAAAAAAGCTTAAGATCAAAATATTTAATGCATATTAGATATGTCAGTTATAATATTTCGAAATGGATGATTTTCTATAATATGTACTGTGGAATTCCACTTAATGAGCATAAATTGTTCCACAATCTTACTCATAATGAGCAATACTCGATGAATGAGACATTTTTCCTTTCAATAGAAATCCATGTAAAATAATATAATGTGTTATAGCCCTCCAAAAATACTTATAACAAATTTATAATTATGTAATTTATTATTTATACTACATGCTTTCATTCACAAGAAATTTATCTAAGGGCATTTGTTTTTGATTAAGCTACAATATTTTGTAGAAATGCGACACAGACTTAGTCTAATTTGAGTGATGGTTCTCAACGTACAGTGCAATTATTTCCCATGCTTTCGGAATCTTCCTCATTTTACTGGAAAATTGTTACTCTTCTGGGAATATTAATTTCATCTCTCTTGACCACAAGTCATCCGCAATGTCACGTGACACAGAATACAAGTCCATTAGCTTTTCAATTGTTGTAGCAATATTTTTAGTTAGTGAATTTTTATTATTGCTATTCACTTCTAGCTCCACAATCTTGGCCATATATATAATCTTGTCGGTAAAAGTTTTACAGATATTTTCTCAAACCCCACGGGGTTGAGTTCGACAACTGTATCCGGTTAAAGCTTTTTCCATGTAGAGTTTAGTATTACCTTCAAATAAGTACTGCACACAAACTGGCACCCATGATGCGGACCAACCTTACGCACAACGATGTCACCTCATTACTAATTCTATAAAATATTTTTCGATGATTCTTTTTTAATACTGTAGGAAGAGACTCTTTATAACTTTAATATGGACCAGGATAGACTGGTTGGTAAGGAGTTGGATTCATATCCCTTGTATTGCGAATTCAAACCCACCTATGGAAGACTCTCCGAGTGTGTGGTGGCTGGCGCTCGTTAAATCTGTCGAAGTCCGGAAGTCCTCCATGTCTATAGTAAAACTATGGGGGGGGGTACTAGTTCAGAGGAGATCATTCTCATTTCTAGATCTAAATTATGATCTGTGAATGAATGAATGAAATGCATGAATGAAGTCAACCTCTTTTAAAAAGGTTTGTGACGTGTGTATAGCTAAGTCATATTCTTGGCTATAGTTTGAGCTACTGAAAACAAGAGATGCTCATTCGGCTTAAATCGCTGACAGGTAACCAGATGTGTCAGCGGGCTTGTAAAATGTCATAAATAACAGCAACATAACTTTAATATGAGATAGGTGGAAATAATAGATGAATTTCAGGAACAGTTATTTAATTATATTCTAAGTTCAACATTTCACAAGACAAAACAAACGCGAACATGAAAATAAACGACATTCACGCATGACCCTCAATAAAATTGTGGGAAATGTACCTTGATTTTCATGAGGTAACGCCATCTGTTATATCAAAATAGAATATGAGAATAGAGTAATGTAACCTCTACGATATTTTGTTTTGCTCGTTGTGAGAGATATTTATTTCGGAAGACTAGATTGTATTTATATATTGCACAGTACGCAAAGTACTAATTTTTTTTTTTCATTTCAACAATCTAAAACTTTTATTTTAACCCTAGAATTCTAACCATTTGTCTCTTGGACGAACGCTTACGAAATAACGTTGACTCTTCTTCCCCTATAACGGTAAATGGATCGTTCTACTCACTACCTTAATCTGATCTTGGGTACTACAGATGAGGACATTCCTTTTCCCCCGAAATATTTCTGCTTGTAGTAAGTATATCCAGAACAATAGTCGTCTCAGAGACGAAGGGTTATCTGTCCCGTTAGTATTAAGAAAGTATTTCTGAGTATGTTAGGAGAGGTCGAAGCGTTTTCAAGGAGAAAATTTGTGGGGTAGGCCAGAAGCTATCCGTGAACTATTGAAAAAATTAAATGTGAAAGACAATTCTACTTCTGAGAATGAATCGGAAGATGAAGATTTTATTGAAGTTCTTCTTGCTCCATGGATGCAGAAGCGTCTCAACATATCAACTTTGCCCCGATCAACAAGGACTATTATAAGTGAACTTCTAAAATTGAATTTAAATATTCAACGACCTGAACAATCCGATATTAAAAAAAGAAAAAATTGTGCATTTTGCCCATATTATTTGCACAGAATGACGCTCAATTTTTGTTTGTTATGTTCAAGAGCAATGTGCGGAGAGCATCACGCATATATATGTAAAGATTGCTTCGAAAATAAATAAATAATGTTTTATCCTAATTGACAATCAAGAGTTATGAAATCATCCTCAGGTAGTTTACTTTTATTTAAATTAGCTTTAAAAATTGATTTTAAATACATTTCTTCTAGGAGACGAATGGTTATCATTCTTGTTAGTTTTATAAAGGTTAACTTTCTAGGGTTAAAAATAATTTGAGAATTTCAGATAAAACCAAAATAAAGAATTCGAAATATCCTTTAAAAATTCTGTTGAATTTCATATGAAAATTTTACTCTCTAAACCTTTTTATGCTTCATTTCTTTCAATATTTTACATAAATTTATTCTCTAGTTTATGAAATCTCCAGCGAGAATCTTTTACGCATGAAGTCGGAAAAGTTCATATAATCCTCAATTCTCAAAAAACTATAAGTCCATTAAAAAGTTTCTGGTTCAATATCTATGCAAATTCTTTTTTAGTTCGATAAAATAGTTCTGATGCTTATTCATATAAATACCCTTTAATATCGCCAAAGAAAACTAAATGAGAAAAGGATTTTCCATTCTTCAGAAAAAATGGCGAGAGCTATTTTTGTCAAATCTTCAGAACAGTTTTTTGTAATATAAAAGTGTCATTAAGGATAAAAAGAAAGAATAACAAAGACAGATGACGCCATTTTTCATTTATGAAATTTTAAATTAAAAAATGAATTGCCATAGCACAGGAATTGTTATATTTTTATTTTCTCAAATACGTAGTATAGAGAAAGTGAAGTAATCAGCGTAAAAATCCATATTTTGACCGCTCTACACGTTTTAGTTCGAAAAGCAAATTTTTGAAAAATGTCCGTGTGTCTGTCAGCCTGTAATTACAAGTTAACTCAAAAACTTTTTGAGTTAGACGATTGAAATTTGGTATGTGGTCTTTATACTAAATTTGAAGATTTCTATTAAATTTTGAGCAAAATTCGTTCAGAGGATGCCTGTCCGGCTGTTCGAATACAAGTTAACACGTCATTTACAAAATGAAGAATGCTGGATAAATGAAATTCGTTACACAAATATAACATCGATTGTGTGGGATTCTTGAAATTTCGAACCTGTTTCAACTATGGGCTGAACGTCTGTCTGTCCGTACTTTTAGAGATATACAGAAGTGATATCTCAAAAGCACAATGATTTAAATTTATGAAATTTGGTATGAGTTTTCATAAATGCGAGTGCAGTGCTATGTCAAATTTTTGTTTCAATTGTTTCAGAAAAACTTGTCTAAAATAAAAATTAATCGATTTGTGGATACTATTAAAGCATGTTAGGTATTAATCGCCAAAATCCTCGCCAAGGAGGGCAGGATAGATTCAGTAAAAATGCTAAAGCCATGCCAAAAGTTAATATTTTGTAACGCCAATTCCATCTAAAGTGGTCTCTAGTAAAGAGAAAAATGGGAAAATTGCACTTCCATTGATTATAAAATGCAAACATGATTTTTTATGCATCTTGTAAATAATTTGACGAATAATACAATAAAGAACTTGCAATAATATTATAAAGAGAAAATATTGTAATGTTCGAAAAATTCTAATCTTCTTGTTCCAGACCTGCATAAATCTCAAAAAAGAAAAAAAAAAGATTTTTTTTTGCTAAATAGCGTTCAATGTTAATGTAGAAAGCATATTTATTCATTTATTATGCTACGAAGAACAAAATGGATATGTGTGAAATTCTGAAAATAAAAATCTGAGCACTCTCGACGTTTGAGGCTTACCCAATGGTCCTTTTATTTTACTCAAGAAGAAAAGGGAATAAAACCTTTATTAAAGATGAGAGAAAGACTTAGGATGTCATTCTGACAATTCCTAACTTCCAAAAATCCTGGATTCATCCATTAAAAATTATTTTTGCAGAAATATTGTCAAAAGTGCCGCTGTTTTGATGCATTAAATTTTATCCAGATTTTAAAGTATTTACTGTAATATAAAATATTCACAAAAAGTCTGAAAATTTAATATAGCAGACAGTTGCTAAATTTTGGATAAAAGCAAAAACAGTGTTTGTTTTTGTCCAAAATTCGTAAACTCGATTCTAATAAATGTAAGGACGGTTAAACGGTCAATATTAGTCAGAAAAATGTAAAAGTAGTTTTGTGAACTTATTTTTAAAGAAAGCGCCGCATAGATTCAGTTACAGAATATGTATTCAGATTCAAACATAATAAATTAAATATTTTAACGAATTGCTAAATATCCTAAAGCTGTTTTAAGTAAATTGAATTATACATAATAACATATTTTTAAAAAAAAACATATTTGGCTAAAATTTCCTTTAACAATTTTATTATTAGCCCCCCTGTGGGATTCTTCGAAATGAGGATGAACTGCTTAGAGCATAGTGATTGGATATCGCCACCCTGCAGAGCACACTAATTGGTGGGAGTAGGCCTCTCCCATCCATGACTGGATGCACTTCCTACTGGAGGGGTTGCACCTTGGCCGGTGATGGCCCTTAGGACTCAGACACTCTCCCCGCCAGTGTTGCTGTTGCTGCGGTCCAATAAATCAGTTTTAGGATTTAAATCTGTGTGCATTCGTAGGGATCGGAGAATGAAATATGACTTAACAATTGTATTAAAAAGGTTTAAATCTAGCTTTAGGAGAAGATCTTGATATAAAAGTTGCTCAAAATGCACCGTAGATAGCTTTCAGATTTTTATTTTATTACATGGTAATAAACAAATGAAGCAGAAATTAAAACAAAATATGAATTGTCATATTTGGGTTAATTATAGAGAAAAATGCAATTTGACAAATTAGGACGTTTTAAATTTCCATTACTTCGAAAAAACACATTTTTTTGGGTGTGCCTATTATAAAGCTAACTAAAAAACTCTTTGAGAAAGACAATTAAAAATTAGTATACGAATTTTCAACAAAATTTTGGATTTCTAACAAATGTTAAGCAAATTCCATTCAAAGGAAGTCTGTCTGTCTAGCTGTTCGAAAATAAGCATACATGATAACTGTGAAACGAAAAGAGCTAGAAGGATAAAATCACGACACATATTTGCCATTTATAGTGTAGGTACCTGTCAAATTTTGAACAAATTCCAAAAACGAATTGACTATTCGTTGATACGTAATTTCAGCAATAAGTAAACACGATAATTCAAAAACACAATGTTTTAAATATGTCAAATTTGAAATGAGTCCAAGAGCTGCTTTTCTGTTAAATTTCTATTTCAATATATTTAGAAAAACGCGTCTAAAGCACAAATTCAATGTTTAGATATTATTAAGGAAATGCCAAAGATTAATCGCCAAATAACTCGCCAAGTATCAGATGATAGAATCAATAAAAATGCTAAATTCAAACCAAAAGTTAATATTTCTTAAATATTTTACGTTAGTACCATGCGAGACGTTCTCCGTCAAAATTTATTAGAAAGTAAGTGAGAAGGTTTTTTGGAGACCACTCTCCCTGATTTCGTATTTAAAAAATATTTCATAAAATTGCAAGTATTACCCAAGATAAATTATGCATCTGAACTTCCAACAAAATAAGATGAATCCTTTTCTTGGAATAATATTTCATTAAATAAAAAAAGTACGTATACGTTTACGAAATAAACTTGATGTTTACATCATGAATTTTAATTATAACTATATTCGAAAATAAATGATGTCAGGAAATTCACTGAATACATTCAATGGGGATTTCCAAACATGACTTATTTTTGATTATGATTAAGTGAGCACATTTTCTAATTAGTTCGAAATAAATGTCTACATTTTCAAGAAGAATCTTGTAAACAACCCTCCGTTTCAAATTTTATTCTTGAAGTATTTAAATTTTATTTTTCAAAACAAGGCTTATTGCCAGACATCGAATTACAAAGCAGTAGATGAATAACGTAATTGTATTATTATTATGCTCTTAATCGAAATTACAGCATTAATAACAAACGCCTTTGAAATCAAATGTTCGAGGCACACGATTTCGTGAAACCTTCCATTTTAATAAAGGCGTATCATTTATTATGCAAATTCGTAGAAATGTTTCATTTTGAGCGAACCGTTGCCAGGTTAGACAATTAATCTTTTGTGTGATAATTTAAAAGGAAAAAAATATAAATAAATGAGTAACACTTTTCTGCCAGTAAATAAGAATAGAAAAAAAAGAACTAAGAATTAAGAATAATAATAAAAAGAACCCTTCCTTATCCCATATTCTGATCATCTCTTTAATAACTAACCGCCTGTTTGCGATGCAACCGACTTGTTTACGTTTTCGTCGAGCACTAAAGGAGCGCGTCGCTGATTGGTCGACTCCGGTCAATAAACCGCGAACCAGGTCACAAAGACCAGGTAAACGGTTTGTTTACTTCGAATAAAGAATGATGGCTGAAAAACAAAGCTGCAATTCATTTTGAGCGTTTCAGAAATCTATACAGCTTTTGCCGCCTTTTCTTTCCCCGTTGCCACCAGATGTATTTTGTTACTGAGGATTTTATTTATTTATTTTTTTATGATGCTCTCAAAGCCTGTCTGGCGTTAAAAAAACAAAACATGAAAAGAAGTTCTGTTTTTTTCCCCGCTATTATTTTTTACTACGTATATGTTATTAATTCGCTTTTCGAATGAGCTTATTGTTAGTTTTCGTTTTATTCAGAAGCTAAGAACAGACTGAAATAAACAGCCAGAATAAATCCAAGAGGTATAATTTAATTATAAATTTTTTTGTCAGTTTAGAAATTTTTTTCGCGATCTTTTCAAAATATTATTTTTATTTATTCAGCTGATGTTAAAGAACGAACATTGAAAATCAAATTGAACGAACATTTTAATTCGATTTTGCATGATTTCAATCTTTTTTTAAAAATTTCTTTTGACTATGAATTATTTTAAAACTAAATCAAAATATTATTTTCAATATTGCTTTGATTTAATTCTGAATGGATTTTTCTTTCCCGGGTTGGTATTAAATAAACAGAGTTAGACACGTATTTTTAATTCCTTTATATGTAACATTTTAAATTTATTATTCAAATATCAATAAAACTAAATGTTTTTAAAATTTCTTAGGCATTTAAATTTACCTTAAACGAAACTAAAGAAATACATAATGAGCTATTATTTAAATCAATATTATATGACACTACATGAATAAAATACTAAACATGTTTTTATTATAATGAAATCCTATTAAAACTATTTTATTTTTCAAATTGACTGTTTATTTTTTCGCAGAATTTTTTCAAGTTCCAATATTGTTTTAAAAATATTTCTGATTATATTTTACAACAGTTTATCCATAGCTTTTGAATTTATATCCTTCGACGCGCATCGATATTTAACACATTTTGAATTGCACATTATTGTTGCTATATATTAAAGAGCAGATTCTTAAAATAGAACAAAGATATATGATTATTAAACATATATGATTATTAATATTTGATTTATTGAACTATCATATTTTTACAAAAAAAAATCTGAAAAATCTGAAAAAAAATCGGTTTAATTCGACAAGCTTAAATACTTCCTTCTACTATATTTAAAATTTTAAATAAATATTGTTTTATTCATTTTGTGATTGGTAGATAGCAAGTCACCTGACCCATGACATTTGATGTTTGTTTTCCCAGTATTGTTTGAAATATTTAATGAAATTGGTTATAAAAAGGAAAAAGAATAGATTTAATTAACACAAAATGTAGTGCAAAATGTGTTTAAAATAAGGTTAATAGCTAATTCTAATTTTAAACTCGATGTAAACATAATGAATAGCTTTCTGGTTTGTTAACCTTTTGTGAGTAACGAAAATCTTTCGTCTCTTGGTTAGTAATCGATGGAATATCTAAGCACGATTCAGAAACTGACAATTAGAAAAGCAAAGCTGATCTTGAAGCTGCTACGTTTCAGGCAAAACTTGAAAAAACCGAATCGATATTTCGATATTCGAGAAATGAGCAAAGGATGTTTTCATAACGGGGCTTTGAGTTTTGAATCTGAAGAAGGACAATCGGAAATTGTACGTTCCAATCATAGACAGATTAACTTTTTAACTTTTATTGAAATGCAAGAAGAGTTTTAAAAGTTTGCTAACTGGACGAACATTGGAAAAAGTATCGGTCAACATCAAGATTTGCTATCGGAAGCTAGCAATATGCAAAGACACCTATTAATAAATACAAAGAAAATATTTAATAAGTAAACTGTAATTATTTCATGATTTCTTAGAAAATCGTTACTTCACAATCTGTTATTTTTGCGACTCACGGCATATATTCTGCAGTTTAAAATAAAGAAATGCTACACAACTTAAATATAACATATTTGATTATTAAATCTTAAATCATACAAAAAACTCTTATTATTCGTTAAAATTACAAATAATTACATATGAAATAAAGTTATTACATTTCGGTATTTAAGCTATTTAAACATCTTTGCTCTTTTTTTTAGCTAACCCAAATGAGAAAAAATTGGAAATATTTAAATGAAAATAAAAGTTCTGCAGAACATTTTTGATTTCAATGATCAGATTAAATTAATTTTTTCATCGATTTAGATTTCTTTGACACTTTATGCTTTTTTAAATCTGGCAAAACTTTCAATCTAACCTGTTTCATTCGTTCTTGTGATCCAAAGTAAATTACATATTTTTATTTTACATTACGATAATTACATTTAAAAAGTTAGGGATATGGGGGGGTAAAACAAATACATTTTTCCTTTACATCTTTTATGCATCAAAAAATGTTATAAATTACTGATGCATCTATTCTAATTTTTAATATTCAAAATTTTCTGAAATTCAACACATGTAATTTTCACATGCAAATTATAAGTGCTTGTTGAAAACTCAAATCATTTCTTAAAAGTAAATGGAAATTTTAAAGCTAAATTTTAACATAACTCTCCTTTTTATTTATTTAATTTTTTAAAAGAAAGATAAATATTTTTGAAAAGAAGGCTCTTAGACATTTCAACGAATTGCCTTTTGTTTAAAGCAAAACATTTAGATATAAAGCAGATTTTTTAAAATTGATTAGATTGCTTCCTTTTCAAAATATGACTGTATGAAATATTTTTAAGAATATTTGCATCAACAACAATAGTTTTACATCAAAATATAACACTAAAATGGCATATATTTCTTACTTTAACCAATAGAATAAATCACGAATAAATATAAATATAAGAATTCGCTTTACTTATTTGGGAAATAAATATTTTTATCGTTTGGTGATATTTGTCAGACGATTGGAAAAACTAACGAACTAGAACTTTTATTTATTCATAAATTTTATCAAATTCTGTCTTATCTTAGATTTCTTCTAATTTATACTTTTAAAAGCTATATGTTTCCTCTTATTCTAAATATTTTTTAATAAACATAGGAAAAAAAATGAGTGATCTTTCTAAAATGTAAAGCAGATTCTTTTAAAAGTTTCTTTTCTTCTTCTGTTTAAAAGTTTGCAATTTTTCACAGGTTTTTCTTGAAGATTTTATTCGATAAAGTTCTGAAACGAAATAATTTGCTATTCTAAAATTATCTGTGTTCTTGTGAGGATAATTTTTTTCATTTATTTAAATTTTTGATTCCTTTGTAGTTTAACATTCTGGTGGTGTTCGTATTTATTTAAATATAAGTAATTAGAATTCTTTTAAAGTTAGAATTCTTTTAAAGAATTCTTTTTGGTCTAGAATTATAGCTGTGTAAGCAGTTTATAATTTTTATCGTATTTATTACTAAACGCAATGAGTTCTTAGCATGTCTGGCTTTTCTGCGCCGGCGCACTAAGTGCATTCCATCAATAATATTTAATTGGACGTCTGAACCGTCGATGCTATCTACGTAGAGGCGTTGCAAAATGATTGAACGAGCGTCGTAATAGTGCTGTAATGAGATTATTAGTACTCTTTATTTGAGATTTCGGGTTGTAATCGATTATAAATTGGGTGCTTTTTTCAAAAGCTGTTATTAACCGAATCATAGATTCTTAAAGAGAGAGTTAATGATCCTTTACTAATAGTTATACTGATAATCGTAGGGGCATTAACTAAAATAATATTTTGTGCAAGCACAAGAGTAAAATTTGAGCCTCAAATGTTTTTGCACAGTTATCGTCTAACAACAATATTTATCAAGTTTTCTGTATTAAAATCGATTTTTTTAAACATTATTCCTTTTTTTCGCCTTTTTTTAAAAATACGATGAGAAATTTTAAAATTTACTTGATGACCGATTCAATATTCTTATGAAGGCAGGTAAAGTAGAATATGCTATTAGTTTAGTTTTAAGATAAATAAATTTGTAGAAAGTCTAAATTCTATAAATTGAACAAAAAATGCAAATTCAGCACGATTTTGGAATTATCATAAAATTTATAAACAACGGGACACTACTTCAATGCTATTATGTATTTACATATTGTTCATTCACAAATTCTATTTCGTATTACGAACGAGACCTCATTAGAAATATCTCATATAAATATAAGAGGTGAAAACTGCATTTTTATTTATGCAAAAATAAGCTCAAATTTTAGCTATTATAAAACCACAACCAACTTTCGTTTTTCGAATTCTTTATTTTTCTTACTGAGGTGCCACCTACAGTTTTCTATTTGTAAAAAGAAACATAACGATTACGATTAAAGTAATCGATTCTCAACAAATTCTAAAACATTCCGAGCTGTAGAGCATACGTCAGAATGCGTTTACTTAGTCAAAATAGGAGTAAAAGGAAAACGGGAAATAAGGACATACTCATATTTAACAATATAGTGAACTCAGATAATACGCTGATTTAAGAGACATAAAAACTGATGGAAACCTGTGCTCGTAGTATTATTTGAAAAAGATATTAATTTACAATAAAATACGTAGGAGAATTTTTTATTTACTATGAGAGATCAAATCTTCAAATTACGTTGAATAAAAGGAAGATTTCTATATTCAAATTTTGATAATTCACTTTTTTACGAAATAGCAATAATTTTTTAGGTTAAAACAAATTTTTTTTATTTTTATTGATTTTTTTGATAACATTTTGAGATTAACAATAGTGAATAATATCAATCACATTTCATAATATCACATTAAATATTTTTCGTGCCAGCTTTGAGAGTACTTTTTCCTCTTTTGGACCTCCCCCCCCCATCAGTAATCTCATTTAATAAACTTATCTATTTAGATCTACGCTTCAACATTTTAAAAATATGTATATAATTGTTATTGATTTATTTTAAGTTATTTCTTTATTGCAATAATTTTTTTTATTGTATATGATTTTATTTATTTATTAATTTCTCGTAGGCCAAGTGGGGAGAATGTACTGTAATCATAAAAAAGTAACATAAAATACAAATTTTAAAAATCAATTCCTACTTTGGATATTAGAAATAATTTAGTAAAGGCTTAATTTTAGTTGCTTTTTATTAGCTTATTGTTCTCGTTTTTTTCCTTCACAACGGGAGGAGGAGTGCAGTAGTTTCTGAGGGTATGGGCCCCTGAGCACCAGAATAATGATTACCTTTGACTCAATGCCCCCAGTGGTATAACTCCCGACATGGAGAACTTTGTGGCCAGGTTCGAACTCACAGCCCAAAGGAAGCGAAACCAACGCCCTACCAAACAGGCTATCCCGGCCTAACGAATGCATATAAATAACTCCTATAAAGACGAGAAAATTATTTTTTGATTAATTAATAAAAAATTAAAGGATCCTGTTTGAAAAAAAAAAACTGTATTAACATCGAATGTCATCCGCTACAATTTTTTAAAAATGTATTTGAACTTGATTCGATGAATAAAATATGTTTTAATAACGATTGAAAATTTGAATAAAATGAGCATATAGGGAGAGTGTGAGCTAATGGTTGGAATTGTAAAAATGAGAACTCGACATAAGACAAGTTTCCTCATTCCACGCTCTCTTAGATCTGAAAAACATATTTTTACGATTTTGCTTATCTGTCTGTGAATATTATTACTCGATCCAGTTCTTAACTAGGCATAAAAAGTTTATAGATAAGACGATATGTATAGATTTCTATCAAATTTTGAAGGTAATTTATTTAGAGGAAGTCTACTCGTCCTGTTGTTCAAATACAAGTAATTTCGATGACTACTAAACGTGAAGAACTAAATATATAGAATGAAATACATTCATTAAATAGTTAATTCTAAAATAGCAAATTTTAGCAATTTTCGAATCAAAAGTTTAATTGCAGGTCTGTATTTTTACATGCACATAAACGGAACATATTTAAATCAATGAAATTCTGTATGTGATCTTCTGACTATAACTGCAGTTCAGTATCAAATTTTGATTTTATTCGGTTTGATAAAAAAAAAGGATTCAAAATGTCATATTCTTGCAATGTATTCAGTAAAACAGCTGAATTCATTCAAAAATTTATACCGGATAACTGTTTTTTGTCAATATCATTCAAGGCTTTCTCAACCTTAACTGCCACTTTGTGTGGTAGGAGGGGAATAAAACGGGGGGTGGTGGAGAATTCGGAAGAAAGTTCCGCAAAGACCCTCCCTCTATACTCTTGTCATCGACAATTGATTAAAGTAATATATTTCTTGAAATAGTACATACTTATTTCCTTAGGTATACATAAAAGCTTTTAATTATTCAAACTGATTATTGGAAATTTATTCCACTTTCTTTGGGTTTTTTTTAAAATATGATATGCCATCTAGAACTCAATGCACTCAGAAAAAAAACCATTTTAAAATAAACATAATTATTTTAATTTACTGGTAAATGAATTCTTATTTATAATCATTGCCTGAAGACCCTCATATTGATTAGATATATTATTAGCAGTTCTGCAATGCTGACTTTTCGCTTCTACAAATAAGTATGTCCAATGAATTGCTAAACCACCAATAATGGCAAACAACCGTCATCATTTTAAAAAATTGTGCAAATCTTAACTGGCGGTCTCCATTTTCTTGGTTCCGCAGAAGATCATTAAGTGCTTTTTCCGTTCTGATTTTTTGACTCGTTAAAATCATTAACATTTGGGATTTGCCTGCCAACAAAAAAGATGCAGTGACGTATTTCCAAAATTATGGAATTATATTCCATCTAAAAATATGTGCTTGAATGGACATGATATGAGATTATACGTTAAAACGGACAAACAATGGCGGTAAACAACAACGTCCGCCTAATTAAATTGGCTTGAAGTGGCTGGCGAAAGTTGACAAATCGATGGTGTGGTTGGCGAACGTTGGCACGTTGACGGTCTAATACGTAAGCGCCCTTCTGTGCAAATATAAGCTTGATAATGAGAAATCTCTCATGAGTAAATATAACTTTTCTCCTCAGAATAGTGCACAATAAATCAATCCAACATGTTACGCCATGGTGTCTCCTCACCATTCGTTCTGCAAAATATCACTCGTTATACAAGGTACTTGTTAATTCGGGCTTGCCCATTTGTACTAAATCATAATTTCTGTGCAACATAACTAAAGCAAGTATACAACTAACCCTAATTTGTAGGATGCGATCTACTTGCCACTTTTGCCAATCAAAAGAACCCACCAACACTTTGCTCAAGAAATCTTTTCGGGCATTATTTCATATTTCACCCCTACTTCATGAAAATTAAAACTAAAGGAATAAAATTGTTTTAGTTGCCAGAATTGGTACCAAAACAATAAAAGCTTACAGTATAGAGCTAACCGGATCAATTAGGAACGAATTTTATGTAGTTTAGTTATATTAAGATCCCGTTTGAAAAGAAAGATTTTTGAACCCAGTCCTATGATGAATACCACAACTGATTTAGTACTCTCTCTCTCCAATTAGATTTGTTTAAGTAAAAAAGAAAATACCCCTTCAACATTGTAAATATTCAAATTTATTTTCTGTACCTCATTTACTAAATGAAACGTCATCGATTATTATCGTGCTTTGAAATACGTATTAATTCCTCCAGTTTTCGTTTCTAAAAAATCTTTAAAGTCGCGCCAACATTAAATTTGCAATCAAATGAAATGAAGAAGTTCTTTAGGTAAGACTTTTAGGTAAATATTCTAAACAAGGGTTAAATATATGCGGGAACGCTCTGACTTATTGTACCTCTTCTTTCCCCTGGAACTGGAAATGTTCTAAATCGCATGAGCGAACTCACTGAAACTTCAAATAACTGATTAAATAGATTTCATTAACAGTTAACTGACTGAAACTTCAATTTGTTTTTGTGTGCTCGCGCTCTCTTTTGTTTATTGACGAATTTCTCTTTCTCTCTCTTTCTACATATGGAAACAGGGGATAACAGCCATTATTGTTATACATCCCAATACATTACTTCTTTCAAGTTCAAGTTCAAGGGCAAAGTATTATCTTTTAAAAAGCACTGGAAGTTGATTTATGATAACGTTCGAGAGCAAACTTTTAAAAATTGTCAGCATTGGAATGGAATATTCTAATGAAAGGTATTTAATGCAATTTTTGCTACAATAACTTATTTTGTTTAAGGCGTAATATTAATAATTCTGTAACCCTTTGTCACTAATATAGCAAACATTATTTGAATAATTTGATAATATATAATATTTGATACATTGACATTATTTGAATAATTTGTTTAATTTGTCATAACTTACCATTATTATAGAAAATGTTCATTTGTCACTTTTATATCAAATATTGATTAAAACTTTGTTCCGAAAATTCGATAATTTGTTATAACTTACTCTAGCAAATTATTTTTACTATAATAATTCTGCATCCAATTGTCACCAATATAGTAAATATTAATTATCACATTGTTCCTAAATTTTTTAATTTGTTTAATTTATTATTATTGCAAAAACAAATTATTTTTACTGTAGCTATCCTACAATCTGGATTAGTTAATTCTACAATCATTTGTCACTAATATAGCAAATACTGGCGAAGACATTGTTTGAAAAATTGGATAATTTGCTTAATTTGTTCATGACGCTATAACAAATTATTTTTTGCTGTAGTAAACTATAATAAATCAATCTTTTTTTCTAAATATTGAAAGTTAATTAGTTTTACGAAATTTTACTTGGATATTTTATTAAGTTAGATAAAATGAAGTGACTTATAAGTTAAATCCTAGTACATGGTATCTCGTTGACACCATTTTGAAAAATGTCGCCAAAAATCTGAACATATCAACAGGAATCATAGCTTAGGCAACCAGTCAACGAGCGTCCGTGGCAGAAATGACGTCACGGCTTCCCGGTATAAAGACGCCAAATCAAGTGGTACCGTATACTAGGACTATACCACTTATAACGAATATATCTTTTACAATCTGAAATAAAATTCTACTTAAGGTTTCAGTTTCTCAAAAATCATTCACCGTCTTAACTCGAATGTTTTTTAAAAATCTTGTTAAATATTAGGAGCTTTAAAGCTTAAATCTCTTTTGAAGACTTTGTAACTTAAAATTTCTATTGAGAATCCAGCTTTAGAAATTTTTTTTGAAATGATAAAAAAAGCTTCTATATTTTATTTTTTAAAACTATTGCATAACACTCTAGTAAAGCGATGTTGTTTCTTCAGTGATTCATTCAATCTCTGTAAATCTAATATTTCTACTCTCAAATAACCTTGGTGCACACCTATGAAATTCCTGCTCGCTTGCGATTCGCAAACATTCATGCCGAAGGTGTATGCATGGCACTAGATTTAAACAGCCCAACAGGTGAATGATCTAAATCTAAGAATCCCAGCCATTTCAAAATTATGGTAATTGACATCCATAATTGTATTAAACAAGTTAGTTTCAAAAGAGTTTTGTATTTTATCACCATAGATTCGACTCAAATTTACATGATCGTCGTGTCTGTAAAAACAAAAAGAATCTAATATGTTATGTTTGTCATTGTTCGGCGTTTATATAACGTGACGTCACCTCTGAATGGCACTATTAATTTATCGTTAGATTTCTTCTTTTTATTTAACTAAAACTTTTAGATTGCGTAAATAAATTACCGTTTGGTTTCTAACTTTTAATTAATTCAAACTTTCAGACGACGCAAATAAATTATCGTTTGGTTTCATTCTTTTAATTAATGTCCTGCCACAAAGAATCACGAGAATATCGTTTGATGCTTATAAACATTTTTTCAGTTTTTAACTATCGTATTACTGTAAGGAGCAATTTTTTATTTATTATTTATTTTGTGAAATAAATTGTTGAAAAAAAACGATTAAATTAAATGTTTAAAAATTCATTAAAAATAGAGTTTTTTAATCGTCGGTCAAAACATTAGTATCATTTAAAAACTAATTTTTTGAACTTTAACGTAATGCAAAAAACAATTTTGTGCTGCTATATTTTCAGAAGTTATAACGAAAAAAAGCTAATTTTTGCCAATTTTTTTAATCAATTAAAATTTTAATTAAAAATTCAAAAAAAGGTCTCCGAGGTGCATATTTCCGGCACCCAAGGTATACATATACCAAATTTGGTAGCTGTCGATTGAACGGTCTGGCCTGGACAGCGCCAACACACACACACACACACACACACAAACACAAACACACATCGTACTTTATTATAAGTAAAGATTTAAAGACTTATTACTTCATAACCGCACTTTTGTGCTCTATGTATAAGTGTTTCATAAAAAATCTGTATATATGTTGTAAATATATAGAATATAATTTTAAAGTCAAAATGCATTCTATTTTTTGGATTTTACTGTATAAACAATAGCTTACAAAATATTCCAGTAACAGCGAACTTGTGATCAAATAACGTACGTTACGATAGTTACTTATCGAAAATGATATATATCAATAGCCGTATATCAAAATAATGATCATGAGGCCTACTATATTTATTCACTAAGAATGAGTGACTGCAAATGTCCTCATTAACCTCTGAGATTTTCACTGCAGACTTTTTCCTGTGCAAAAGTTTATTTTGGTTTTATAGACAAAATGTTAATTTTAACATTTTTTTCTCGGAAATTGAATTTTTCTAAAATAAGACAAATATTGATCTGAAATTTTTGCCAGCCATTATCTTTTCTGTATCATATATTTAAATAGAATTACAGAAAATTAAATAGAAATTAAAACGAATTAAAAACATTGTTCCAAATTCACATTTCTTAACAATTTTTATTTTATGAACTAACTAACTAACTATTAACTAACATTAAATTTTTTATGAAATGAAGCTATCTTGATGTTCAACAACTCAGATATTTTTATTTCATAGATCTTTTAAACATTAGTAAGTTTCCTTTTTAAAATATTCCTCTCATATTAATAACTTTTTATTTAAAGTATAGAAGTTGACGTTATAGCCATTACGATGTTACAAGTGATGTCATCGAAACATGGTTACTATCCTGGATACCTCTATACTTTCTTTATACTATATATATGAGAAAGTAAAAATAGGGCTCGGTTTTAGATGGTCAATTCAACGACTTATACTTCCTCTTCTGCGAAAAATTCCAAATCAGCTTTTGAAGTTTAAATGATAATGTATCATTTTAACTATATAAAGTTATTTGACATATTCAAAACACAGACTAAGATGATAATAATAATTATTATTAACTTTTATGGCGTATAGTTAAAAATGGAAATCTCGTTATAACATTAATTTTCCTAAAAGCAATTTTTTTCCTTATTTTCTCGTAGTTAATTAATTTTAACCAGCAGACTATAAAGAAAATTATTAAGTTCTTCATTCATTTTCACCTTTCAACTATTCAATTAATTGTATTTTCACATTATAATTTTTTTACTTCTATTACCTTATTAACATATTTTTGAAAATTAATTAAAAGGAAATGAGTTTTAAACCGAGTCAATTGTATCAGGAACTTCAGAGGGAATAAAAATTTGCTCCGAGATTCAGACAATTAAGTATTTTAAAGTTCTTTAAATAAATTTGAATTCTCATAGAACTTGAATGTAAAAATGAGCAAATGCAAAGGACTCGATGGGATTTAGGCTTTTGCAGTGTCTACAGTTCAAGAATACAGAAAATGCCGTTTTAATCCCTGCATTTGACATTTTTTCTATGGGCACAATCCAAAAAATTTCAAACTTAATAGTATCTCACTCTCAAAACAAAGTTTGGTTCAGATGATAAAGTCCAAAAGTATTCTAAAAATTGGTTAAATGACAAATACTTAATTTTTAACAAGCAGAAGTTTTTAAAAAACAAAGTCATATAGAGACAAACGTGCCTACAGTTTGACAGCAATGTAGAAAAGGAATAAGTTAGTATTTCTTTCCACTTTATATCTTTATGACATCGATTTTTCTTTTAAAATTTTAATGGGTATTGTAACCTTTTCTGTCAATCTACGTAAGTACATTTCCTCTATTAGAAAAAAAACAAAGAGATTGCGATCTTTTCGTTTTATAAATGTGAAATGTTTTCTTTCTTATGGAAGACTATATTTTTATTTAAAAAGAATCGTCATTTTGAATCAGCATTTATAACAATAATAGTGTCTAATTCATTAAATTTACAATTTTTCTGCCATCTCATACTTGTTTAATAAAAGAAAAACAATCTCTTTGTAGAAGAAATTATTACTTGCTATTAAAAATAAATTTGGAAATTTGCTATCGCAAATTTCAAGTTATGTTGCGAAAACAGCATGTTTCAAGTTACGTTGTATTAATCCGACAGAAAAACCTCATGTTCTTAGCATGAATATTTGGCAATTACTAACATTTAGAAAAAAAAAGATGCCTTCTGACCCTCTCAAAATCAATCGAACTCTAAGATTTTTCCCTTAAGAATAAAATTTTTTAAATAAAAAAACCCAGTTTAAACCGGTTTTGAACAGTCAGCTGACTATCAGATTACGCTTGAAGTGATAATTCGTAAACTATGTTTTTCCCCATCTCAAAATCATTCTAGATCCAAAACATTTTTCTCAAAATCAACTTCTTCTGATTCAAATTCTAGTAACATTTTTAAACAACAAAATCAAAATTTCCAAAACATATCACTGTTGCCAATCTGAATTTACAACTATTTACAAAATAATAATAGTAATTACTAAACTACTCTTGAGTTACTTTTAAATGAAATTTTTATAGTTTATGTCGCCACAGTATCACATTTCCCATTTTGAAGCAATCTTAGCAGCTTCACGTTCAGCTTTTCTTTTCAAACTGCCAGATTCTCTCTCGGTCTTTCTTTGCATTTTTTTCGTCTGATATCAATGGATATTCCATTATTATTTCAAAAAATGTAGGTTTAACATTTGTATTTATTAAGTATTTAGACTATTTCAAGCCGTGAAAAACGAAACATTTCCGTTATTTGAAAAAGATAAACAAACCAGGATGTTATTTATTAGGATTGCCACAAATTTTGTTCTAAAAGAATTCACACATATTTGTTTTAAACTCATTTGATGTTAATTTGCTGTTAATTAAAGCTCTATTTTTCCTCTTTTTTCACTATTCCCCGTCAAGTGGAATATAAATATCTATTACAACGTAATAATAATTTTCATTAAATATTTGAAACAATACTGGCAAAACAAACCTCAAATATCATGGATCAGGTGACTCACTATCTACCAATCGCAAAACGAATAAAATTCAATGTTTACATAAAAAAAATTTATATAACAAATGTTTTGTTAATTATGCGAATCACGTGTGGATCTTTAAGTGGGATTTGATTGTATCATTGTAAAATTTCGCGTGTAAAAATTTAATATACAAAGGCAGATAAAAAGTTTCAATATCTTAATTTTTTTTCTAATTTTTCTTTATAATATTCAGTCACTGATGGCACATGAAAGAATCGCGAGCGCGACCTTCACGTGCTTCTAGGGAAAGGCAGGTGGAAATCCGCTGTGCGTGTCATCGAACAATCATACTTTTCAAAACCAGCTGATTCGAAAAATAAATGCTTTTGAGTGTGTGACTCAGCTGTTCTGGAAGTCTACTGTTATGGCATAATGTTTTCTTTCCAACTTGCACATCTTTTGAGACTTATTGGAGGGGGGGGGGAAACCACCTTGAAAACGATAATCTGACAGAAACACAGATATATTGTTTATTCAGTACAACCTCGTTGCAGAAGCTACCATTTGTTCCAAAGAGAATCGGCGATTTAGGAAAGGTTTGCCGACCTGAAAGATTTTCACTGTTGAAAGAGAAAATATGTATTCAAACAAGCTGATATTCCTTATTTCTGATATAATAAAAACTTATCTAAAAAATATCGACTTTTGTTAGGCAATTGTATTTGATTGAATCTTTTAGTTTTCTTTGGGGTTGTCGAATATAAGAAGCATTGTCTTAACAAAGTATTTTCGCACTGTTCGTGGGCACAAAACCTATGCTTCTGTTTGCAAAAAATAGAAGATTATACTCAAAAGGGGAAAATTTTCTTGACTAGTCATCCATTTATTCACATCTAAACACTTTTTATTTCTATACAATTTTTGATAAGTATTTCCACATCAAGGTTGCAAATATTTCTTAAAGACGATAAAAATTATTTTCTTCATAAACTACTAATTTCAAGAGAAACATGTTGTATTTCCGTTAAAATAAATTTGCACTGCTTTTCTTTGAGAGCTATTCATCGTTCACACTCCACGTTAACATCTCCTTTTTATGATTTCCAAGAAAAGCAAGAAATCTTTAAGGCAACGATAACGCGCTGCTATCTGGGGTTAAGAACTAATTAAGACAGGGGTAATTTTTTAAAAAAAATTCTCTGTTATAATTATAAAAGTGAATTCATATTCGATCCATGTATATAGAAATATTGAAACAATTTTCTTATGAAAGAGAAAATCAACCTGTTGGGAAGGGCCAAAAAGGCTTTGTGTTGTTCCTTATTGACTAATCCTTTCATCGAAACGTATAGCAGCATTTTTTTAAATTGGTATATCAGTATTAAAAATTAGTTTAAGAATTTTACTTACAATACTAGTGTCACCTAACCAATGGGGCAAAAAACATTCCTTAATTGAATTTAAATAAAAACTACCTAAGAACGATTATTACCTAAGGGCGTATCGGCTATTTCGAACGTAACATAATAAAGTACTGATGTCGGGATAGCCTGGTTGGTAGGGCGTTGGATTCATATCCCTTGGGTTACGAGTTCAAACCCCACCGTCAGAAAACTCTCCGTGTGTGTGTTGGCTGGCGAATGTATAAATCAGTCTTGATCACAAAGTCCTCCATGTCGAGAGTAATACCACTGGGGGTACTGGATCAGAGGTACCATTAGCTGATTTAGGTCTAAATTACGATCCTTGGATGAATGAATGAAATCCGCCAAGTAAAAAGGGTTGTAACATCTAAATATCTAAACTGTACCTTTGGCCCTAGTTGACGCTACTGAAAAAACAAGAGAAGCTCGCTCGGCTTAAATCGTTGACAGATATCGCTCAGCGGGTTTGTAAAGTGCCATAAGTCACAACACACAGGAAATATACTAATTGTTATAAATGCCGATAAAATCTTTAGAGAGTTTAAAAAACAAAAATCAAGAAAACCACATTTTTGATGAAATTATTTTAATATCCTTTTATTTCATCAGTCTTGAACAGTTGTTGCTTAATTGCACTAAATAATGCCGCCAAAGGTTAAGCGTATTTTACTTCCATTAATAAATGAATTGTTTAATACTCATTTGCTAGAATGTACTATGTTTATATAGTATTAAGTGTTGATTTTACTAGAAGTTGATTTACTTAGTTGATTACGTAGAAAATTCATGCATTTCCGTTGGCTCAACTGGCGTTCAAAATTCACGCATGCATATGGTTTGATGACATTTTACATTATGATCAGACCTCAAGTTCTCATATATTTACATAAAAATTTCCACGCTTACGAAGTCGCAGGTAAGAGCTAGAGTACTCATAAATTGTTGGATTACCTTCAACTCCAATTTTACCGGGTTTTATTTTCTTTTGTTAAGTCTTAGGTTTCATAAAGTGGGCGAGTCGATAGTAATTTATCTCTCTAATCCAGTTCTTCAGTGTCGAATAAACATCTGCCTATAATTTCTTTTAAAACAAATGTTATGTTTTTAAAAACTCCTAGAAAAACGTAGCAAAAGCCTTTTACTTTTTTCAATACAAATAATAAGTATTAATTTCCGGGTTATTCGTTGATAAGAACGTTTGTTTTAAAACTTCAGATCTAAAATCATGTTTTATTTACTAAGTATTCAAGTTTATTTAATAATTCGATCCTATTGGTGATTAATTAGTTAATTTCCAATATCGATTGATGTAGCTAATGCCCGATTATATTTTTCAATTTCAACTATTAGTTCACAATTTCCCTTTTTATTTTGTTTAAATTTTCAGTCTTTAATAAAATACTTTTTATTCATCTATTCAAGTTACTTTTTATTCATCCATGGGTAAAAAGTAATCTCTTAGGAATATATTAATCCCTTTCCTAGATTGTGTTTCAGTTATGAAGGTATTTTAACTATTATAAATATGTCTGTCTTTTAATTTATAAATTTGTGTTTATTACATTAATGGATAAAAATAATTCCCTAATTTATTTTTATTCCTTCAATCCTTACATATTGTTTTATTCAATTCCTACAATTAGTTCACACTCTCCCTATATATATTAATATATCTTGTTCTAATTTCGTATCGTTAATAAAAAAACTTTTTATTCATCCACTCAAGTTGAAATACATTTTGTAAAACTTGAAGCGGATGACACTCGATGCTTATACAGTTTTGTTTAAATATTAACTCATTTGTTAAAATTGTTTAAATTTTAATATTTTAAATAGAGTTTTAACAGTTTGCAATGAAAATTGAACTCAACAGGCAGAGGCTCAACGGGTAAAATGCGAGGATTTCAGTAGTTTTTAAGTGAAAATGAAAATTGCGAGTTCAATTCTTGCGAAAATCAATCATTTTTTTTGTTAAATAATTTATATTAATTTTATTTATTTTATAAAAAAGGACTAAAATGAAATTTTTTCTTTGTTCACCGAAGTAGGAATTCACATAAAAAAAAATTTGTATTACTTTTTTATCCATAATTTTATGCACTTGATTGTACATTTTTATTTTTTTAGTAAGATGGAGGAAGCACTGTAAGAGTTAAAAAAATTCGAATTCAAGATTTTAGCAAATTTCTACATTTTAGACCTCTGAGTTCGTAAAACATAATTTTGGAAAATTACTGTGTGTCTGTAACAAAGACAACTAAAAAACGCTTTGATCTAGATGGATGAAATTTGATGCAGAGTTTTTATATTAAATTTGTAATATATTTTTATATATATGTTCCTCCGTATTTTTAACACATATATTTTTATTTCTTTTTCAAATTTTTTATGCTAAAATTCTAAATTAAGAAAGAAAAATTCGGAATATTTATTCCTAACTTAGTTGCATACCTCAAATTATTACTGAATTATTGATTCTTATAAAATAAAAAACTCTCAGATCTTATTATTTAAAAAAAATTCTAGAAAGAATGAAAAGTAATTTAAATCCAGTCTTATTTTGCATTCTTTCCCCACACGTGATGCAGATTGAGCGCAAAATGCATATGGAATTTCTTAATTTATTTTCGATGGAACGCTATCAGAAGAACACAAAGCCTGGGAATATAAATAGTCTGGGTCTTTCATATTTTTCTTGCTGTCCGCTTGAAGTCTGTCTAATATTTCATTCGATTTCCATTCCACGGCGGCTGGCATTGGATTTTCCATTTCCATTTCTTAGGAAGGAAACTTCCGCAGCACGCAGACGATTTTTTTGATATTCAAATATCCTTTCCTTTCATGGAAGAACCTTTTTGTGCGGAAGGTAGTCCACACGAAAAATCACAAATTCAAAATCCCCAGGGAAGTTTAATAGCTCTTTACAGAACTTTCTTCAAAGGATATGGAAATGGGACAGGAAATAAAAAAAAATTATTTCTCATTCGAAATGAATGGTTAAGAAAAGAAGGCTGCTTTTGTTTTACGATGTTCTTTTCGTTGTACTTCCAAAACTATTTTCACTGTGTTTTTTGTTTTTTATCTGTACTTTCATGGAATTTTCATCTTCATTTATCATAACTATAGGATACTTTGTGATGAAATTTTTAAGAAAAAAATACTTTGGGAATTTTTATTCTTTTGGATGAAATACGTTTCTGGTATCTTATCGCATTGATTTATGATATATTTATTAAATAGGTTTATTTCCAATACCTTTGGTTTAAAGAAGAAAAAAAAATTCTTATTTATGAAAAATATAAGGCTTTATCATTTTTTGTTGTTATTTATGACACTTAACGAATCCTTGACAGATCGTAATCAACTGTTTAAGTCGAGTTACCGTCTTTTATTTTTTCAGTAGTGCCATGGCGCTAACTTCATAAGCCGGATAACATCTAAGTATAAAAATTTATACTTTTGTATTGTGGTTATGTTACTTGACTATGTACCGTGACCTTCACTGCCGCATTGGTGACCTTGACAACGCAACCTCATGCAACTGTCGGGGTACCATCTATCCGCAGCAAAAGCCGTCAGACTCACTTGCCGCAGCAGGCAAAACAAGACCATCAGTCTGACTTGATATAGCAAGCAAAACAAGGCCGTCAGTCTTACTTGACGCATTTATGCAGTCACACACTCACCATAATGTTTGGTGTTTTAAAATTG
Organism: Argiope argentata; assembly: GCA_026289955.1. Lineage (NCBI taxonomy): Eukaryota > Metazoa > Arthropoda > Arachnida > Araneae > Araneidae > Argiope > Argiope argentata. The sequence continues at coordinate 1,147,371 of JAOUZG010017314.1, forward strand.
TTCGTCTCACTGCAGACCCACTGTGGCGCTAGCTTCGTAAGGTAGATAACATCTACGATACTGGAGCATACTTTTGTACTATGGTTATGTTATTCGACTATTAACACTAGCGTCGTGGGTTTGTACTGTTACCTTCACTACCACATTAGTGACCTTGACAATGAAACCTCATGCAACTGCCGTGGTGCTATCGATTTGCAGCAAAAGCCGTCATACTGACCTGACGCAGCAAGCAAAACAAAGCAGTCAGACTGACTTGACGCAACTAGCAAAACAAATCCGTCAACGCACTTACACGTTTACCGTAACATTTGGCGTTTTAAAATCGTTCGACTCACTGCGGCGCTAGCTTCATAAGGTAGATAACATCTACGATACTGGAGTATTCTTTTGTAGGGGGGTTATGTTTCTCGACTTCAAACACAAGTGTCTTGGGTTCGTACCCCGACTCTCACTTTCCACAATGCCAACTAAGAGTACGACTTAGCTACTTTATGCGTCACATTCGCTTGCGGAACCCCCTTTTACAGAAGGCAAATTCACACACCTCACAGATAGAAAAACAACCGTTCCCCCAACCGGGATTCGAACCCGGGACGCCCAGTTCAAGGGTAACACACGCTATCACTATGCCAGGATATAAGCTTTATTATTTGTTTAAACCACATCTGAAAGGTTATTTAAGAATTTGGAATGTATGTGTAAAAATTCAAATGTGATAAAATAGTATCTTCTGGAACTTATTGTAAACGTTAAAAATTAGATCATAGTATTAAAATAGCATTAGTTGAGAATTGATATTATGAAGTCCATCTTTTATCAACAAATAATTTTGCTTCTACGTTTTAAACTATTTTTTACTTTAACAACTTACTATTTTAAAACAAATACTTAAAAATAAAGAATTTTAATTTATTTCTTTTAAAATTATAAACTTTGTAAAAATAAATAGTTTTATTTTTAAAAGTATATATAGGGAGGAGGGAATATCTAGCATAGTAACTTTAGAATATCTCTAGCATGGAAAATTTAATTATAATTATTAGCTTACTAATTATTACAAATGAAAGTTATTATGATTTATTATGAAAAAATAACAAAGTTCAAACAAATATGATAATAAATATTTTGCAGCAAATATTGTTTGCAGAATTGAGCAATCGCATTTATAATTGTTTATTTATCATGAAAAATGTAAAATAATGTTATGCTAATCGGTATTTTGGAAGACATAACACAAAAGATTAAAAAATGAAATAAAGTTGATCTATTCATTGGTCTTTCAAGCTTACTATTATTAAAAAAAACACTTCAATTTTAATAATTTATTGTTTACATTTCATACTTTGAAAAAAAAAGGTTCTTTCAATTTCGACCTTTGATTATCGATTTTTTTTTGAAATAGCTGACAAGCGATTAAAGTTTGCAAAAATCATGGTGAAAAAAACAGGAAAAGCCTTGAATCATTTTTTTCCACAGGAAGGTATCAATCATGTTGAATTTGCGGTTACGTCAAACTGAAAAAATATAGTCAGACGAAAAAAAAACTTAGTAACAAAAATATCAAGGTACCTCCAAAATGCTTCCTTATTAACTCAACTATACTGACTAAACGATCAAAAAAATTAAATCTATTGTCATATGAATTATGAAATTCTGAGATCTAAATTATAACTTTTTGCATGTGTTTCGAACAAATATACGTTTGAAACGCATGCAAAAAGTTATAGTTTTTGTTATTTGCCGATAAAGTATTTATTATTGTTATCTGAGTACACAATAAAATAATTCTCCAATAAAATGTTTAGGTAAAACTACAAAAGTTTATTATCTCAGCTTTAAACTAGTTTAAATATTTATCTATGCTGAATCTGGGCTATGAAACTGACATTAAAGCTAAATACACGAATTTTTTCATTACTATTATTTAATGTGTATTTTAAAACAGAAATAAATTTTCAGCAGTTGTGTTTCATTTTAAATGATTTTGTGTTTAATGAGTTGTGTTTCATTTTAAATGATTTTTTTCCCATTGCAACTTTATCACAATCTTTTTTTCCTTCCCTTTATAATTTATTTTATAAAAATCCTCTATAAATTTCCTTCGGAATTGTTACACCAATATTTGCTGCAATATATGCCAATATTAGCTGCAGAATGTATCTATTTTTATCTGTTTCATGTGTAACGGCCAATTCTATTATTTACATCTTTAAAATATATTGGCAATTTTAAATAAAGACACAATCGGAAAAACTGATCAGGTTTAAAATCATTAAGAACCGAGATAAGGAGATTCTTCTAGAGAACTCCGCGTGATATCAAATTCTCTTAAAATTAAGCAAACATAAGGCATTTAAATGAATAAATCAATCTTTCTCCTTCATTGTATTCGTAGAGAACTGATAAGCTGAGGACGTTGTGACGTTTCCGCATAAATAACAAGTAGAATCAAATTGCTTCCCACGAGAACAACCATCGATAACGGATGCGGCGGTCATATAGATAATAGGTGGCTGTGACGCTTCCGCACAGATAACAAGTAGAATCAAATTGCTTCCCACGAGAACAACCACCGATAACGGATGCGGCGGTCATATAGATAATAGGTGAGAAGATAGCAAATTGCTTTCTCACGGGAAACAACGATAGAGACCAAGAATGATGCTGATTGGTCATTTGCCACCAAGGGCCGGTTCCTGAGACCGAGATAAAAACGGTGTGAAAAAGCGATCTAGAGGCAGACTGAGAAGCAGACTGAAAAAGAGACTGAAAAGCAGACTGACGAAGGAGACTGACGAGTAGCATCAGCTGGCGATTGGAGCGAGAATTCAACTTGGAATTCTGTGGAAAATTCTCAGGAGAGAATTTTGGAATGTACGTAGGCCGCCTCACCCTGTAGCCGAGCCCGCGTGGAGTTCATCGGAACCTTTCAGCGTCTCGTCTGAAGTGTGAAAGCTCATCCGAGCTTTGGGAATACCTCCAACCAGTTGAACAGCTACCTCCTGAGTTGCTCTTCCAGCAATTCATCACTTTACGCTCTACGAACCCCAACAGGTAATCAACAAGCAGAGAATCCCGAACCTCGGGCCAGATCTTGCGGGAGTTTCAAGAACTCCACCCTCCGTCTTCATCTACGAGAGAGACTACCTGACTATTTGAGGCACAGCACCTTTCCCTAGTGGAATCCTGTAACCTATTTAATCAAGAAGGTGTAGTTGTGCGAAAAATATATATGTATTATAGCCGAAAATAAATAGATTTTTATTTCTCTAAGACCTGGCTTGTCTTCGGCCCAACTCACCAGTAGCCCCGGCCAAAACGTTACAACGTTGAGAGCAATCGTAGTGTCTTTATTTATCAATTAAACAGTTATTATTTTTTGAAGATATTTTAATTTAAACTCCTCATGCTTTCTATTATTTCGTATACCTTCAGAATTAAAAAAAAATATTGCCAAATAAAACTTAGATTTTGACAAATGTCTTTGATTCAAACCTTTCCAAGTCAAAAAAAAAGACAAGTAATGTAAAAAAAATTTCAAAATCAATTCCTACTTAGGTCAGCAAAGAGAAATTTTTTTTAGTTACATTTTAATTATATATTACAATCAATATCAATAAGTTATCAAAGCATTATTGATTTTTTGCAAAAATTGAACATTCATTCTTCACCTTCCCTTGAAAAATACCGAAATCCTCGCATTTTACCTTTTGAGCAACTGCCTGTTGGTTTGAATTTTCATTACAAATCTTAAAAATTTATTTAAAGTATTAGAAATGAATTGAATTTAATGAATCAATTAATATTTGAAAAAATAATGTTTTCAGCAAGTGCCATCCACTACAAGTTTTTTTTTAAAAAAATGTATTTGAACTTGATTGGATGAATAAAAAATATTTTATTAACAATTGGAAATTTGAACAAGGCATACAAATCTATATAGGAAGAGTGTGAACTAAAAGTAAAAATTGAATAATAACTTGTAAAATATACATAAATATTATTTTTAAATGTTCGAAATTTGGAGAAAAAATGAATATCAAATAAATTTCATTGAAAGGGTATTTTTTGGAATTTTCAGATAGCACATAAATTATTTCTGTGCTCCAAAATTTTCGAATGTTACCAAGAATAAACATCACATCACTTTTATCTAATTGAAATTTAAAAAAATCCTTAATGCTTATTTCAATCTTCCAAAATAAGTTTGTCCCATTTGGCAGCTCTATATTGAGTCGTTTGTTCTGTATAACAATATATTCTATGCTTTATGATTTGTACATACCACAATTTACAGAAACTATGCAAGACTAAAAATATTTGCCCTCTTAAAAAGAAAAAGTGCAAAAATATACTGCATTGCGTTTATGAAGAAAGATAGTGCGGGACATTAACTTTCAAAAGCCAGCGACTTTGAAGATATAAAAAAAAGGATCTGATAATACTTATGTAAGCTAGGGGAAATGATCAGTCATGGATGGTACAGTTGCCAGCCATTGTATAACACAATTACGTTGATCAAATGTTATCCATCGCACTTTCTTTGAACAGCACAGGTCCTTCTACCTATTCATAGCAAAGACAAAGCATTTAAATCTTTTGTGGCATTTTCATAAATAAGTTGGGGGTTAGTAAAGATTCTTTACTAGTTAAGTCAGCGGTCAATCGACATTTTTTATGGAATAATTTTCCAATTTCTACTTTTAGTTCACGCTCTCCCTATATATATTCATATTTCTTGATCAAATTTTCATTCGTTTATATAATACTTTTTATTCATTCCCTCAAGTTCAAATACATTTTTAAAAATTTTTAATGGATGACATTTGATGGTAATACAGTTTTTTCTCAAATATTAATAAGTAAATTAAATGAAATTAATTTTTAATACTTTAAATATAATTTTAGCAGTTTGTAATAAAAATGCAATTCAACAGGCAATAGCTCAATCGGTAAAATGCGTGTATTTAAGTATTTCTCTCGTGAAGGTGAAGAATGCGAGGTCAATTCTTGCGAAAATCAACCATTTTTTTATTAAATCATTTATATTAATTTTGATTATTTAATAAAAAGTAACTAAGATCAAAAAATTCCTTGTTGACCTTAATAAGAATGGACTTATTTTTTTTATATTGCTTGTTACTTTTTCGTGTGGGAAAAGAAAAGAAATTATGTCGGCGTCCTGGCACTGTGGTAACGCGTATTCCTCGTGATTTAGCCCCCCCCCCGGGAACGAGTCTCGGTGTTCTTCTGAGTTCTATCTGTGTGTGAATGTGCCCCCCTGTGAAAAGGGGCTGTACAAGCGAATGTGATGAGCGAGTAGCAGAAGTCGTACTCTTGGCCCTAGTTGGAGCTACTACAGAACAAGAGACGCTGATTAGGCTTAGATAGTTTACTATTTCAGCGAGCTTGTTGGTGGCAAGTACGATAAGAAACAACAATAACAGGGGAATTTTAGTAATCATCAAAAAATTCGAATCCGAAACTTTGATTAGCCCTAAAGATATAATACTCCATAGTTACATTACAACCCAAAACAGATACATAGTTTTAAATTAAATCTGCCAGCTCTCTGGCACATAGGTAGCACTTCTTTCTCGTTAACTGGGGGTCCCGGTTTGAGCATGGTTGTTTTTCTGTGTGCTATCTGTTAAATGTGTGACTGTGCCCCTCCCCCTGTGAAAAGGGGTTGTGCAAGCGAATGTGGTGAGCGTGTCGCTAAGTCGGACTCTTGTCCCTAGTTGGCGCTACTTCAAAAACAAGAGACGCTTCATTCGGCTTAAATCTGCTGCTGCATCAGCAGGGGGCACGTACATAGGCAAGTGCCATAAGTAACAACAATAACTTTGTTGTTACTTATGGTCTTTCTATGGTCTTTCTTTATGGTCTTTCTATCTATGTATCTTTCTGAGTTTTTTTTTTTTTTTTTCCTCTTCGTGTGCCTTTTTGAAAACACGATAGTTTAAAAGGTGCAATAAAACTGGGCTAGAAGGGTGGAATTCCTTAAACATTCTTTACACCTGATTTGTGGATTTCTGACAAATTTTGAGCAAAATACATCTAAAGGAAGTATATCTATTCAATTGTCCGCATATAAGTTAATGCGGTCAGTACAAAACAATGAGAGTTAGTGAGAAAAATAAAATTGGAAACATAGATTTAACATCTAAAATATAGCTCTGCATGAAATTTCCAAACAAATCCACCAAATAATTCATTGTTTGCCGATTTGCACTTTTACAAACCAGTGATTTTGTTACTTCAATAAAAATTATGTAAATTTTGCTTTCAACCAGGCAAAAAGCATTAAAAATACACTTTTTTGTACTTACATATTAATTGTATCCCAGAAATCAAGCTTTAAAGGTTGCTAATAAGCTAATTATTGTTGACCTTTCGCATGATTTTAATAATATGCTGGTAAATTTATTAGAGAGCATTCGGGAAAGTTTTATGAAGACCACTCTCAACTATTTGAATTACAATTACCATAATGATAATAATAAGAAAGTAACAAATGGAGAACTCGAATATAAAATATATACTTTCAAATCAGAATCTATATTTTTCTTTTCTTTCCTTTGCTTGTTTTTAGGGGGGGGCAGAGGGTGATAAAAGTTATTTTTACTTTGATTAAGTCTAAAACACACACCAATTTAATTCATCATTTTCAATCTGATTTTAAAATTTACAGCAGTTTAATTATTTTTTTGTTTTTCTAACAGTGCCAGAGTATTAGCAATCATAAAATAAAATAAAATCTTCATAAGATATTAATTATATTTTAAACTGGATTTTATATTCTCATCTTTTCCATTGATGGATTTTCTACAAGAAGCCTAGATAAGACCTTTGAACTTATGCTAGGCGCAAATGTATCATTAGTCTCTTCATCGAGTCAATGGAGATAGAGTATGTGGTGCTAGCTTCATAAGCCAGATAACAACCTCCGGATACGAGTGATCACTTTTGTATAGTTTTTGGATACGAACTTTAACATTGCGAGTTCGGTCCTATACTCATTTTCCATAAACTGAAAGGAATTGTAGACAAATCGACTAAACAATCGATATTATTAACTAAACAAATAAATTTGTGAAAATACAAATATTTTTCATAAAAGAAAGCATTAGGGTAATAGCATTTGTTTTGTGAGGTTTAATTTGTCAGATTAGGCTCTGTTTTACAGAAAATTACGCTAATTATTACATAATTTATATATTTTTTTTATTATATGATGCCACCGGCTTGCTGGCACAGAGGTAGCACGTCTTCCTCGTGTTCTGGAAGTCCCGGGTTCGAGTCCCGGTTCGGGCATGGTTGTTATTCTGTGTGATATCTGTGAGATGTGTGAATGTGCCCCCCTGTAAAAAGGGGCTGTGCAAGCGTCTGGGTGCGTGTTTCATCCTCATATGAGCTAGAAGTCAGACTTCTGCCCTCGGGTGCTCAGGGGTCCATACCCTCAGAAGCCACTGCACCCCCCTTTCCGTGGTAAAAAGCGGACACGACATCATCATTATCATTATATGATGTCATGCCGCTGTAAATCACTAAAAATAAACAATTAAAACTTTGAAAATTTGTTAAAGTGAAGTATTATTTTCATGAAAATCATTGGTATAATAATGAGGTTAAAAAGTGTTAAAATAGGAGGCTAAATTGAAATGTTCATTAAATAAAAGTCTTAATTTTGTATATGGTATAGAATCTGAAAAATGTTTAAATCCACCACTGATTTTTAACGAAGTGTTAGGTTCGGAAAAGAGTGTTGTGAAAGTTTTGTGAATCCGAAAGTCTACAGAAGTTCAAAGGCATAAAAATAATCTTAAGTAAGTAGACTGTTTACTGACTTCAAAGGAACCGCTAATATGCCTAAAAATAGCCATACGTTGTTGCCTAGTTCCAATTCTCTGGTCTAGGTGAAGGTTAATAATTTCTGTCCAAGTTTATAAAAAAGTTTCAAAACAATGGGTAAACCATATTTATCAGGTAAGCTATATTTGTAAAAACAATTATAGGTAAAACAAAAGAGTAGTCTCCCAAAAGCTTTCTCGCTAATAAAGGTGTTATCTCAGAAAACACCTTGCATACAATTGGCATTTAAAAGTTACAAAATATTAGTATTTGCTACGAATTTGGTATGTCCACTTAATCCGTCTTGTTGTACTTGGCGAGTTATTTGGCAATTAATTCCTGATAGTATCCAAAAATTGAATTTTTTTCAAGCGCTCTTTCTAAACCGACTGAAAAAAAAAATGACACAAAGTTATAATTGTACAAGGTAAACAAAAAAGTTCCTGCCATTTTTAATGATTCAAAAGAACATGACATACAAACAGCGTATCCTATTGTTAGTCTTCGAAGTAATCACCATCGGCATCCAGCACCTTCTGCCAACGTGTCTCCAGTTGCTCAATCCCCTTGCGGTAAAACTCGAGGGTGTGGGACGCAAAGAAGTCCGTGAGAGCTCGGCACACGTCTGCTCCATTGGTGAAGAATTTACCAGGAAAATGATTGTCCAGGGAATGGAAGAGATGGTAATCTGATGGTGCAAGGTCAGGTGAGTAAGGAGGATGGCACAAAGTCTCCCAACCAAGTCTCTGTATCGTATACCTGGCCAACCGCGCGACATGCGACCTCGAGTTATTATGTAATAACAGTACACCCTTTCGATTAACCAGTGTTGGCGCCTTCTGATGCAATGGCTGTTGTACACGTTCCAATTGTATGCCAGTAAAGGTCCGCAGTGACCGTTTGGTCCGTTGGTAACGACTCATAGTGAGCCACATGATGACAAGTGCACCAAACACAAAGCTTTATCACAGAGGGACAAATATCCCGACATTAATTTTCGAAACCAATGCCTTGTCGTATGTTCATTAACAGCACTATCCCCAAACGCTTGACATATTCTGTGACTTGATGCAGCGGCTGATAAACCCACTTTGAAGTCGAAAAGTAAACGACCCCGAACGAGCTCCTTCGACGCGTCCATTTCGCTTCGCTACTGTACGAGTTCCAATTGATGAATGTAAGCAGTAGACCTGCGCTTATAATAACTGATATTCCTACTCTCGACTGACGGTTTCTCAAACACGAATTTGCATACTTATTCCCCCTTCTTTCAATGGAAATGCCGTGGTGTCAAAATTCCGTATCAAATTCGATATGTTTAAGTCACTGAGTTTTTGAATTACACGTTTTTTTAAAGTATATATTGGCGGACTAAGACCTGATTGTATTTGGTGCAGAATTTGATTGTCTACACTTCAGATGTGAAATATATGCACCAACAGTTATGTATCTACCTCTGCTTTTTTTGTAGTTATTGTATTCAAACAACTGGGCAAACCAGCAGAGCTCTCTTTTTGCAAAGTCTGATCAAAATTTGCTAGAAATTAAGACATTTGATGCAAATACTGTATGTCAAGTTTCATTGTCTAATGCAAAGCGTTCTTGAGTTATATTTGTCACAGAAAGATGGATGGATATTTCAAACTCAAGAAGATTCAAAAATGTAAAGATTCGTCAAAATGACGATTACTATACTTTTCCTACACTATACATACGTGAAAGTAAAAAGAAAGGGGAAAAGAATATGACACGAGGACAGAAAACTTTTAAAACAATTTCACCTAATCTGGAATTTCTCGGTTTCCTGAGGAAATGAATGTCATCACAGTATCAACGTGATAACTAAGAAATTAAACCTCAAACAGATCATTTGGGATTCCTTCCACACCATTTTTAGCAGTTCTTTTTAGAAGAGACACTAACAGTCTTTCCGACACTGCTTCATTTCAGTCCACAGCGAACACACTGTCTTGGAGTACATCTCAAGCCCTACAATATCATTTACAACAGGCTATTTCACATCCAACGCATGCCTATCCCCAAATCATTGTAATATACAAAAAAAAAAAGAAAAAGAAGAGTGAGAGGGATCCCCAACCATCTGTTCCATACCAAACAAATTCTAATGCGTTTATTAAATGTTGATCTATTTTAGCAGAGAGCAGTCGTGAATCATCGATAGGCCAACGCCAGATCAAGCTTTCTCCATAGAGAAAGGAGGTAATTCCATTCATTGCTGTTACTTTCCTTTTATGAGAAGTGAGAATAACTCGTCCATCTAGTTACGTTTCCTCCCCGTACTCGCGATGTCTGCTTCTCCGAAAATAAAGAACATCTGGGTAGGCCTTATAATTTTGAACAAGTCTTTCGGGGACATAGTACTTGGTTTCGTTTCTAAGATCTCAAGCTACCATATTGTTACGTTTTTACCGTAGCGGGTTCAGATTGAATGGACTTTACTTGAGGACATCACAAACAGATTTATTTACAGCTATTTATGCGATGACTTGATAAAGTTAAAATCTCAGATAAGTACAATCCAGCAGTCAACAGTCACTTACAGCGTAAATGCAAGCCTTACGCACAATAAACACAGACTGCAAAATCAGCTATCGTATTGCATACCAAACAGTAAAGCACAGCGAGCTCAATTATACAATGTTATCAGCAAACGTAAGCACAGCTCACTAATAACAAGCGAGAAAAATAATCCGCTCATACGAGTCTCTACTCCTTAGAGGAGAATTCTGTCAAGTTGCGGCGACCAGTCCTTTATGTTGCCGAGCAAGCGGAGCTTCGGAAAAAACCGTGAACGATCCAACGGCTACCAGACTATTCCTTTCGCCAAACCGACCCAGCTGGCGTCAAGCTCTTTGACGCCATCGCCAATCGCTCTCCCCTCCGGGCTTTCAGGGGCATTCGCTCTCTTGTAACAATATTAATAATCTTATTGTTAAATCTATGCAATCAGTTTTATCCATCCAGTTTTTTACACATAAGGATACATTTTTAATTTAAGTTTTTCCACCCATAATTCTATGGACATCTACAAAATTGGAGAAAACGTAGGATGCCTCATTTTTATGATATTTTTCGTTTGAATTTTAACATGCTATCTTCTGGTAGAAAGAAAATCTAATATAATCCCCAAAATGGAATTTTCCAGACACCGAAGTCACAAATAGTAAGATTTTCAAAAATTTCGACATAGCGTTTTTTTTTAAGATGTGAAAACTTCCTCTTTTATTACTTCATATACGGGAAAGATAACAAAACTTTATCAAATACTGGCCAACAAACATTTTATCCTCTTTGCTTCGCATAAAATTGTGAACTTTGGGGATGGCCTTGAATGCCTTAAATAACAAATATGAACGATAATAGCTCATCTCTAGATATAAAATGTAGATCTATAGCGTGAATTTGATTTTTGCTGAGTCTATTGCTATAATGTGTATTTTATACGCCCTTTGGCATCAAAATTTGATACAAAATTGATATTGTGGTCACAAGTTTAAATACCGAATTCCTTACATTTAAGTCATTGCGATTGGATCAATTGTACCAGGGCCAACCAAATCAGGCCAACAGACAGTCAAATTTTAGAAGAATTTGACTCACAATTTGATGAGTATCTACCTTTTAGATGTTAAATCTGAGCATCCAATTTTACTAAGCCGTCTTTCATCATTTGAGAACATGTTGCTGTTTTTCTTTGAGATTTTTGAAGCCTAAAAATACGTAGGCAACAAATTGGCGATTTAACGCTTTTAAGGCATTCATTTTTAGCTTTTAAGGTTATTAGAAAATAATGTAGAAGATTGTCATATTTTACGACTAATCGTGAATTAAAATTACAAATTGACTTCCAAATTATTCATTCCCTGAATTCTTACGAATTGTCTTGATTAATTTATTACCCAATTTAAACCGGTTTCAAAGAATCACGAAACTATTAGATTACGCATTCATCTTTATTTAGAAAAACGATGAATTTTCTTTTTTCATATCAAAAATAGTCTAGCTCTAAAATTTTGTTTGTCAGCTAGAAAAATTTAAAATGAAAGTTTAAAAAAATTATCATTGTCGGGAATAAAAACTGATAGAGAAGTTTACAATGGTTAAGTCGTTAATCATTTTAATAACTTGAAAAGTAACAATGTTTTCACATGATAAAGAGAAATTTGCGATGGTAGATTTCCTTTTTTTTAAAGTTTGTAATTATTGGGTTCCTTTGTATTTAAACAATCAGACAGACAGATAACCTGTGTATAGATTTCCTCCTAAAGGTGACAGAATTAATTTTTGTGGTAATTTTTTGAGTGAGGAGAGGAATTAAAACCATTATTATAGAGTTTTGGCTTGAAAATTTCCGCTGATTTAAAATAGCTTTGGTCCTATGTTTCAACAAATGAAAACAATACAGAAATATGTTATTGTTCTTACTTATGGCACTTGCCATATTGGACAAGCCCCCTGCTGATACAGCAGCAGATTTAAGCCGAAAGGAGCGTCTCTTGTTTTTGAAGCAGCACCAACTAGGGTCAAGAGTCCGACTTAGCTACACACTCACTACATTCGCTTGCACAACCCCTTTTTACAGGGGGGACACATTCACACATCTCACAGATAGAACACAGAAGAACAACCATGCCCGAACCGGCAATACGGAAATATTCATGCATTATTGATTAGAAAAAGTCATCCATTACCAATCGTGGTAATATAAACTATTTCAATAATAGATCATTTTAAATAAAATTCATGGGTTTATTTCGTAAAACTAAATTACATTTAGAGCTGCTACAAAATTGGCACATTTCTTTTTAATATGCATAAAAAACGATAAAACTTTTTCAATGTGTTCTGTTTTCGTAATAGATTTGAAATATTTTTTAGCTTAAATACCGAGTTCTTGGTTCTCTTTCTCCACTGGTACTTATTAAAATTTGCTTAACTTTCATTTTCCAGCTAACTTCTTATATGAAACTGAATAATTCTCCCTTCCCCTTTTCAAATTCTTCGTGTTCTATGACTTCCTTCATTATCGTCATCACTTTTTAGTAGCTTTAACGCTGCACGACATACCCACACATCCCTTCAGGACGCACATTTCACTTTTTATCGAGACCTATAAACGTTTTTTTCTTCTCTTTTTGTAAGGACAGAGAAGCGGTTTATGGTGAATGAATTTCTCTGACCATTTCGGAAGTAACTCTTAAATTCTCAACTGGATGCATTAGCGATTATTTTTTTTATCTCCTTATTTATTCAACATTAAAAGTCACTTTTATGAAGCATAAAACTCAACGTGCGCCGTAGACGCTCGTGTAAACAAACCTTTAATTCAGAAACTTTCTCAATTATACGAAGAATTACAAACGTGGAAGTTATTTTTAACCGCAATGGAAATAAAAATAATGAGTATTCCTTCCGCTATTTTCTTGTTCATAGTTACGGAAAAGTCCTTTCGTAAATGTTATGGTTCAAGAAGCCTAGCCAAATCAATAATTCAAAGCGGCACTTTATTTCAAAAGAAACGCAAATTTGAAGCACTAAAGTGTACAATAAGAGAACATTTGTAGAAATCAACAACTCAAATGCAGAACAGCAAATTCTCAAACAACATTAGAGCTTGACAGATGTCACCGCTATCAACAATCTAATTAATGCTCATGCGAGCGCTCCAACTCTTATAGTCTCCTTATAGAATATAGAATTTTCTATATATGTTTTCACATATCATTTTTTAATATAGATATTTTCATAACTCTTGCATTTTAGAAAACCTTCCTCCTTTTCAGTCCTTTTTCAATGGTCGTCAAGTTTCTGGTTAGAATTAAGTGTTATTGATTTAGCCTACATTAAAAATCTCTGTAAAGCTTCTCTTTTCACAATGAATTTAATATTTTCAAAAATCAATATTAAAGATTATTATATTGATTGAACCAGCAGAATTTTAATACAATTCAAAGTATTCCGTTTAGTTCTCCATATAACATGACAGAACTCGAAGACATGTAATAGAGAAGGTTATGAAATTGTAAATAAATTACATGCAAAAACAGTACAGAGCCCATGTATTATTCTATATCAATAACAGACTTATCATTTTCAATTATGCTCTTGAAAAATTAGTCTAAATAGGTCTTCTTCCATAGTTGCATTGCCTTTTCCATTTTGGTTTTAATACGCGCCTTCCTTTCATATAGTTAACCCTAGGTTTCTTTTTAATCAATTTTGGCAATACATGACCGAGCTCCCTATGAAAAAAATTCCTACATTACAAAGTTGTCCTTTTGTTATAATCAATTTCCTGAATCAACTTTTTTTGTATGTTATACTTTTTGACTCCGAAATATACCAGTTACTATCGACCTGTCAAAATCGTCACGTTTTAGACGTTCATGAGTCCAAAACACTGTACCTTTGTCATTCAATAGTTTTTTCTGCTTGATAATTAGCAAGTAAAGACAAAAAGAAAGAAGAAGAAAGTGCAATGCATTTGGCATGCGCCCTTTATGCTAAAATTGTTATGTTTCTTCAAACTATACAGGTATTGGTGATGGAATAGTCTTATGTCTGTTCATTTGCAAATTTGGCATGATATTCAAAAATTGCATCATCGATCTTATTTGAGAAAATTTGCTTAAAAAATGGACCGCCAGTTTCTTTAGATACAATCAAAGAAAACGTGTGTGTTTTTCTCAAATCAACAACATACGAGCTTGAAACCAGATGCATTTATAGACTGCATCATTTTTTTCTTGTGTTTTCTCATTTGCTTTTACAACAAAGTAGAAACAATTTTTTTTCTCCATCTGAACCAATATTTGGTGCTTTATAATGAGCTTTTTTATTATTGTTTTTATTTGCTTTCATTTTTTTTCTATTGCCTCTTCATGAGACCTAATGTGAGTCACTATTTCATTCAAGGCTATTCTTCTAGCTCAAGATCATACTCTCAACGATTTAAACAACTCTTTGTGTATCAATCTGTGGGACCTTTGGACAATAACAAGATCGAAAAATTCCCCTAACTTTATTTAAACAATTATTTTTATAAAATTAAAACAATAAATTATAAACATACAGATTTCTTCTCTGAACTTACAATAACATATTTTTCTCTTACTTTAAATTAATATAAATGTTTTGTGTTTCCTTAAAATATTTCATTCATTGCATTTTAAAGTAAACACCGACTCTGTAATTAAAGCAGCCCTACGCTTTTCCGAAAGGTTATTACATAAACAATATTTACAATCATTGCAAAATGAATAGTATTATCTGCGTTCCATGTTTTTAAATGACCCAAAATTGCGATAAAATCCAATATACTCAAAGATTCGGCAAGCTCTAAAATGTAGCAAGTACTTTACCGTTCATTCAATATTTGAAAACATTTTCTGGCCGGGATAGCCTGGTTGGTAGGGCATTAAATAACTTCTCTTTGGCTACGAATTCGAACCCTCCAGCCGAAGGGTTTCCGTATGTGTGATAGCTGGCGCACGTTAAATCTGCCATGGTCACAAAGTGTTCCAAATCCAGAGTGTTACCACAGGGGGTATTGATTCTGAGATGATCATTCTCTGTTCTAGATCTAAACTACGATTTGTGGATAAACAAGTAATGTTAAAAAAAACTTTTTTTAAAATCTATTCCTACTTAGGTAATTAAAAAAATTCTATTTTAGATATTTTTTATTAAATAATTGCCATTGTTGTCTGCTTTTCAACGGAAGGATGGATGCAGTAGTTTCTGAGGGTATGAGTTCCTGAGCACCCGAGGGTAGCAGTCTATCTTCTAGCTCACACACGTCACAGATCTTTTTCATGGGGTGGACTTCATTCTTGAATTTCCTTCATTTCTCCACAGATCGTAATTTAGAACTGAACCACGTGGAGAACTTTGTGACCATGATAGATTTAACTTTCCACACACGGAGAATCTTCGGCTGGCCGGTTCGAACTCACAGCCCAAAGGTTTCGAATCCAATGCCGTTCCAACTAGCCTATAAAGGCTTAAAAATTTAGAGTTATTACAAATAATTGATCAGAAAATTATACTAGCTTTGAAATTTAAACGCCAATTGTGGCAACTCAAAATGGGTGAATTTTCTACGCCAGTTGATGTAACACGATACATATTATAAATATTTAATTTTCTTTATTCTGTAGTATTTTAATTTGAAAGAACTTCAAAATGAACTGGAAAAATCGATTAATTAACAATGTTTAATTGTAAATGCATCAGACATTATAAAAATAAAGAGTCCTTTAAAATAATCGGCTGCAAACATGGTAAGCCTTATCTCATCGGCTTGGGAAATAAATCAAACTGAATTCGTTATTTATGTGGTGGTGGGGAAATGAATATTTTTGACAACAATATTGGTTTGTAATTAATTAGTAAAAAAACTAATGAATCAATATTTGAAAAAACTGCATTAACACCAAATGTCATCCACTACATGTTTAAAAAGATCTACTTAATTATGATTGGATGAATAAAAAGTATTTTATTAACGATTCAAAATTTGAACTATATATATATATATATATAGGGACAGTGTGATCTAATAGTAGGAATTGAATGAATGAAATGCGTGAATGAAGTCCGCCCCATAAAAAGAACGACACTTGAGTTGGCACATGAATGCTTTAGGCATTTTCTTTTAATCGATTGAAACTTTTCTGAACAGAAAACTGTACTTGTAATCTCGAAATCACATGTCAAATTTTATATTCCCCCCTCCCTCTCCACGCCTCACATGTGGGTGAATGTTTGGGTGGAAATCAAATATAACAATACTCCCGGCGAAGCAATTGGTCATTTAAATAATAATAAAAATAAATATGTCAGTCTGTGAATCGGCTTTTGATTAGTTTATTAGCTTAGAACAACTACATTTAGCGCATAATTGCTTTGGAAGGTGGTTTTTATTTAGTTTAGTTATATTAACGTCCCTTTGTAAAGCAACACTAGAGCTATTTTGGGACAGACATGGTAATTTTCAACCGCAGTCAGATGACGAGAACGACACATGAACTGACACCCCTCTCTCCACACCACACTGGAGAGAGGACATTTTGCCTGATGGATTCAACGTGCAGCAGACCCCCTCACACGACGGTCAGATGGAATCAGGATCACATGGAATCAGGTTTCTGAAACGATCTCACGAGTCGACCACCTGCACTTAACGACCGAGACCGCCGACTTCTGTGTAGAATGGTCAATGTTAATAGACACGCAACACTTCGTCAAATAACTGTAGCAATCAATGTGGGACGTACGAGGGACGTGTCCGATAGGACTGTGTGGCGAAATTTGTCTTCCTTGGGCTATGACAGCAGAAGACCGACTCGAGTGCCTTTACTGACAGCACGACATCGCCTGCAGCGACACTCCTGGAATCGTGAGCATATCGACTGGTCCCTAGACCAGTGGAAAACCGTGGCGTGGTCAGATGAGTCACGATTTCAGTTGTTACGAGCTGATGGTAGAGTTCGAGTGTGGCGCAGACCCCACGAAGCCATGGACCCAAGCTGTCAGCAAGGCACTGTTCAAGCTGGTGGAGGCTGCATAATGGTGTGGGCTCTTTTTACATGGCATGGACTCGGTCCTCTGGTGCAACTGAACCGATCATTGGCTGGAAATGGTTATATTCAGCTGCTTGCAGATCACTTGCAGCCATTCATGGGCTTCACGTACCCACACAACGATGGGATTTTTATGGATGACAATGCGCCATGTCACCGGGCCAGAACTGTTCGCGATTGGTTTGAAGAACATTCCGGACAATTCCAGCGCATGATCTGGCCACCCAGATCACCCGATATGAATCCCATTGAGCATTTATGGGACATCATCGAAAGGTCCGTTCATGCCCAAACTCCTGCACCATCCACACTTTCACAATTATGGACGTCTATACAGACAGCATGGCTCAATATTCCTGCAGAGGACTTCCAACGACTTGTGGACTCCATGACACGTCGAGTTGTTGCACTTCGCCGGGCAAAAGGAGGACCAACACGATATTAACAGTCATCCCATGACTTTTGTCACTTCATTGTATATCACCAAATGTAGATGATGAATTCGAATATATCTGAATAAATACATTTTGAAACAAAATTGAAATAAAAAACCAACTTGAGACTTGAGTGTTTTATCAAAACTTTATACAAAATTATCATAGAACGCGTTAGTGCAATATTTACAAAATATATTTTACCTCGAATTTGTCATTTTTATTTCATTTATCGTTCCATCCTTAAGTTCGTGAGTTTCTTGGCGATTAATCCTTTGAATGTGACTCATAGGATACGAACATCGAATTTGTGCTTTAGCCAGACTTTTTCAATCGATGGAAACGAAGATTTGACCCCCAACTAGAGGCCAGGAGGGCCTGGTGGTAAGGCGCCGACCTCAGATCCGGAAGAATTCAGATTCGTGACCCGATTTCAAAAAAGAGCCATCATTAAGGCCTATCTAGTACTTGTTAAACCCGCCAGGGCCAAACGTCCTCCCGATGGTGTGGAGAGGGTATTCCTGCTCAGGTGTCATCCTCGTGACCTAACCGGGGTTCAAAATTAAAAGGCCATTCCCAAAATAGTCCACGTGTTGCTTTAAAGTGGATTGTTAATGAAGCAAAACTAAACTAAATGACTCCACACTGCACTTGAAGAAACAAAATCACACACTAAATTATACATTTAAGTCATTTCGTTTTTGAATTATTGCGCTAACATTTTTCTAAAAGTACAGACAGACAGATGGTGTCGATCCCCTGTTAGATTTGGCTCCAAATTTGATACGTGTCTGCACTATAAATATGAAATCTGTGTACTGAAATATGTTTGTTCATTTAATGCAAGGACCCTGTTAACTTGTATCCAAACAGCCTGTCGAACTGACTTTCTTTGAGCCGATTTTACTCAAAATTTAATAATACAGCTGAAAATTTGGGGTAAAATCACAAAAATTCAATGATCTAACATGAAGCGCTATAATGTTATCTTTCTCAAGGACAAATAAATAAGCAGACAGATGGGGATTTTCCCAAAATGTGTTTTTTGAATTCAGGAAGTCATAATAATGTGCAGATTCTTCAAAATCTAGAATATGAACCAAATTTCTTCAGTCTGGGTCAAAGAGTTTTGGATTTATCTTTGTCACAGACAGACAGGCATTTTCCCAAAATGTATCTTTCGAAATCGAGGACTTATTGTACGCGAAGAAGATTCTTCAAAATCTAGACTATATACCAAATTCCTTCAATCTGGATCAAAAATTTTTTGATTTATCTTTGTCATAGACAGACAGACATTTCCCTAAAATGTATTTTTCGAAATCAAGGAGTTATAGTATGTGAAGTAGGTTCTTCAAATTCTAAACTGTATACCAAATTTCTTCTGTCTGGATCAAAGAATTTTTCACTTATCTTTGTCACAAACAGACAGGCATTTTTCCAAAAGGAATTTTTCGAAATCAAGGAGTTATAATATGTGAAGAAGTTTCTACAAAATCTAAACTATTTACCAAATTTCTTCTCTCTGGATCAAAGAGTTTTGACTTATCTTTGTCACAGTCAGACGGACATTTTCTGAAAATGTGTTTTTCGAAATCAAGGAGTTATATATGTGTTTTCGAAATCAAGGAGCTTATCAAGGAGTTAGGCTCTTCAAATTCAAAACTGTATACCAAATTTCTTCTGTATGGATCAAAGAGTGTTTGATTTATCTTTGTCACAGACAGACGGGTATTTTATGAAAATGTGTTTTTCGAGTTCAAGAAAATCTAAAACTAGGAGATTCTTCAAAGCCAGGACTTCAATTTTTTTTGATGATTTCTATAATTTCCCTATATTGCATATGCTAAAAGGCGAAAATTACAAATAAAACTATGAACATTAAATAATATATTGGAGAAGATTATATAAGCTAGTCAGAAAGTCGAGATTCCACTCTGGACCTTGGTGCATATTTTGAGGATCATTGGCAGTCACCATGAACTGGTATTCGGAAGTGAATTGATAAATGCGCATGGTGGCCTCCTGGCTGGCGGCTAACCACATATTTGACATTAACTGCTGCACCAAGCTAGAACAACCCTTCAGAGAACGTGATCTGGTTTCCGCCAAAGATAGTTGCTGCTTCCCATGGAAGAAACCGCAACTATGTGCTACATTCCAGCATCGGAGGGTTGAGTGTGGTTTTAGGGAAGGCAGACAGCATCCCGTAATGAAGATTGCTGACTTGAGCGCCTGAGGATTTTATTAATAGTTTACTTCGGAGAAGTCGGTCTGCCTCGATGCCAGACAGCTGCAAAGGTCTATGCCCTCTGCTTTTCAATATTGACAAATTTGGAGCAGCTGTAAATAAAACTTTTTTTTACTGTCTTATATACAATGTATAGAAGAAAGAGAGTAATCTTCGACGAGTTTGACGAACTCCACGTTTTAGACCACCTTGAAATAGAAAAACGTAATTTCGGAAAATGCCCGTCCAACTTCCCGTAACAAAGATAACTAAAAAATGCTTTGAGGTAGAAGAATGAAATTTGGGGCCGGGATGTCCTGGTTGGTAGAGTGTTGAACTCCTACTCCCTAGGGCACGAGTTCGAAGCTCACCGGCCAAAAGATTCCTCTAGTGTATAGCGGCCGGCGCTCGTTAAATCTGTTCATGGTCGCAAAGTCCTCCGTGTCGAGAGTAATACCACCAGGGGTACTAGGTCAGAGGTGATCGTTCTCTGTTCCAGGTCTAAATTACGATCTGAGATGAATCTGAGATCGCTCTCTGTTAATTTGCATGAATGAAGTCCGCCCCCTAAAAAGGGTTGTGACGTGTGACTAGCTAAATCGTAATCTTGGTCCTAGTTGGCGCTCTTTGTAAGACAAAGAGACGCATTTCTTAGGCTTGAAATCTGCTGATCGTATCAACGGGGGCTTATCCACGGCAAGTGCCATTAGTCACAACACAGAATGAAATTTAGTAAATGATCTTTGCATTGAATTTGCGGATTTCGTCAATTTTAAAGTAAAATCTGTCCAGAGGAAGTCTGTCTGTCCGAATATAAGCTAAAACAATAATGACAAAACGAGGACAATTAAATACATAAGATTTGGTACACAAAGTTAAGATCTAAATATAGATATCTATCAAAATGCGCCAAATTCAAATAAAGGTGCGCCAAAAAGGATGCTATTCGCCAAGTTCAAATCAAACTGACCGTCTGTCGGAATGTAGATTAAGAAACAACTAAACACGACAATTCAAAAACACGCCTTAAATATATCAAATGGGATAAGGAATTTTGTGACTGCTAGCGCAGTTTGTGTAAAATTTTTATTTTATTTGGTAGAGAAAAATTCTTCTAAAACACAAATCCAATTTTCATATGCTATTAACCGCATGCCAAGATTAAGCACAGAAAACACTCACAAAAGATCACATGATAGATTCAGTAAAAATGGTAATTTGACGCCAAAAGTTAATCTTTCATAATTATTTAACGCCAATTTTATACCAGGGCTTCTGTGGAATAACAACTTTAATGCAGAATACTAAACAAAATTTTGGGAAAACACTTTTGCTGGTTGCATTAGCTTTGAACTCGCTGTAATTTAATGTTTTACAATGAACTTTAATGCCGATATATCTATGCAATGAAAGATCAGAATAGGGGCAATTGATCTAGTGACATAAAATGGTTATATAAATAAAAATTTAATACATTTTTTCTAATCACACGAATATAACGAATACCACAATAGAAGAATATAACGAATACCACAATAGCTCAGAATTATCCAATTTATTTGTAATTTTAATCTTGTCTAAATACACATGGATAAGCCTTGTAGAGCTTGATTTAATTAATAATAATACACTGAAGCTTAAAAGAAAGAATAAAAAAAAGAGAAATTCGCTTTAATATTACAGCCATCGAGTAACCTTGGGCGAAAGGCAGATATTTACAGAAACACAGGTGCATCTTAAGAATAGTGAAAGCAGAGAGTATTGCGATTACGAATGGCAATGAATGTAAACTTTTAAAAACTTACTAGAGAAAAATGGACGATTATTATTTAAAGACATTTATACATAATAGAGATAATGAGGGTGAAATATTTTATAAATATTTGTATTATAACCTAAATCTTGTCGATTAAAAGTATTTTATTATCGAACAAAGACTCTAGTCTATGTTGTGAAACCAAATGATAGTCAAGTAATATTAAAATGACTTTACCATATAGCATCAAGGCACACATGTCTGAATCTCTAACAATATCCTCTAACAACAATATTGTTCTATTTATAAATAAACTCAAATTGATTGTGAATTTGAAAGAAATACAGAAAAATATGCGTCACTAACATAATCCACGTTGTCCAGTAAACTAATGTACGAAAAGTCTTCCACTGTATTTCGTCTTTCTAATAGAAATTCATTAATTAGAATTATACAGACTCTGTATTTTTTTTCAACCAATTCAAACAGATATTCTGTATAGCTTGTTACATCATCAGGCAAACTATAATCTCTACTTAAGTGTCCACTTTTTTCTTTAATACAATATCTACACCAAACCAACTCTAAGTTGATACACACTCTGAACCATATAAACTCTACACTACATAAATGCCGGCTTTCTGGCGCAGAGGTAGCGCGTCTTCCTCGTGTTCAGGGAGTCCCTGGTTCGAGTCCTGGTTTGGGCATGATTGTTCTTCTGTGTGCTATCTGTGAGATGTATGAATTTACCCCCCTATAAAAAGGGGCTGTGCAAGCAAATGTGGTTAGTGCGTATCCAAGTCGTACTCTTGGCCACAGTTGGTGCTGCTTCAAAAACAAGAGACGCTCCTTTCGGCTTAAATCTGCATCAGCGGGGACTTGTCCATAGACAAGTACCATAAGTAACAACAACAACATTATATAAATTGAATGCTGATACAAACTCTACATCATACAAATTCTATATTTCTACAAACTCTACACTATGCAAAATTCACGTTGCTACAAATTTCCCCCTATACAAACTCTACGTTAATACAAAATCACTCTATAAAAACTTTATGTTGATACAAAGTCTACGCTACAAATTCTAGAAAAAATGTAGACACAAACTATGTATCATACAAACTCTAAGCCAGAAAAACTGTATATAAATACAAACTCTGTATCATACGAACACTAAACCATATAAACTCTGTACCATACAAACGTTATATCGATACTAATCCTACACCATATAAATTCTATATTGATAAAAACTCAACAATCCTTACACTAATCGATACAATCCTGATTGTAACAATTGGTATAAAGATTAATAGTGATACAATCTCTAACCCATACAAATTTTGCGTCGGTACAAACTCTACGTAATATAAATTATACGTTGATACAAATCCTATGTTGTTACAAAATCTGCACCATAAAACTTCACTTTGATACAAACTCTACAGCGTATGAACTCGACGTTGGTAAAGAAAAATCTTTATGTTGGTAAAAACTTTAATCATATAAACCTTATGAGTATATAGATACTATACCATATAAACTTTCTGTCAATACCAACTCTACACCATACAAATCCTATGTTGTAAGAAATGTCACGCTAATTTAAACTCTACACATATCAATTCTACATTGATACAAACTTTCCGATATTTACATCCATTGATATAATATTAATCTTAACAATTGATAAAGAGATTGATACTGATTTAATCTCTACTCGTACAAAGTCTGTGTTGATACAAATCCTACACAGTGTATTATGGGGTTTTTTTTGGGGGGGGGGGGTTTCAATTTTATTTAATTATTTTTGATGAAGAAACAAGAAAGCAATAAATATTAGAGGGAAGAAAAATGAGACGTATAAAAACTTGGACGGTTTAGTTAATGTAAACTATGTTAATCATTCCCAGACAATGAACACATGGGATTTATTTTTAATAATTTATTATTTGCATTGCCTTTTTTAGAATATGACTGTATACGTACACGTCAGTTATTTGCAGCAAGTCGTTCTCAAAATCATCATTCCTAGTTCTTCTCTTGGCCACTTCCTTAGCCATCGACCTCCGAAATATTGTACCGGTCATTCACTTTCGACCCTTTAGGCCAACTCCATCGGTGATGTCCCTTCCTATCTGAATCCATTATCTGTTTTTCCATGTACCATGTACTTGTGAGAACTAACTCTCAGAAATTTTATGATCTGAACTGATGGAATTTGACTGACGATTTCAGTCAGCATTTTATACCAGATGTTGGGAGAAATTAGCCAAAGAAATATTTCAAGCAACGAGTATGACAATTAAAGAATTATTATTGCTCAGTATAGTATAATTGTTATTGTTCAGTATGGTTATACTGAAATAAAATCGAGTCTCAACTGTAGATTCCAATTTGTTTCAAAGAATATATCCACAATTCAGATACGATTTTAAATTGAACAGTAAGTACAAACATTAATTTGGATTTGCATTACTAAACATAAAACGTTCTTATAGTTGAAGAAATTATTGATTTATAATTTTGAGAGTTCGATAATTATGGTTACTGCTAGTGTGAATGGTTCCCTCGAAACTTTCTGGCTTATACTCTAATGACTATGTTATGCCAGAGAACACTTTGCATAGCATTGATGTATAATAGTTATATGGAGTACTAATCTTTGTATGAATTTGGCAATTTTAATTATTACTTTGGCGAGTGATTTGGCGATTAATCTCTGACATGCGATTAGTAGTATCCAAAAATCGAATTTGTTGTAGATGCGTTTTTATCAACCGAATGAAACAAAAATTTGACACAAAACTACACTTGTAATCACAAAATTTCATGCGAAATTTGATATATTTGTTAACAATTTGTGTCTTTGAGTAATCGTATTTACATGTTTCTAAAAGTACACACAGACAGACGGTCAATTATTAGTTGTATTCACCTCAATATTTGATAGGTGTCTAGATTATACATGTTAATTCGGTAAATCGAATTTTTTCTGTCTAGTTCTCTAAGATTTGTAATTGTTGCGTTAAATTATATTCGAACAGCCGGACAGACAGACTTGTTATGAGTAGATTTTGCTCAAGATTCAATAGAAAGTTGCAATTTTGGTATAAAAACAATATACCAAATTTCTTCCGTCTAGATCAAAGAGTTTTATTTATTTATTTATTTATTTATTTATCTTTGTAACAGGCAGATGAACAATTTCTGAAAATGTGTTTTTCTTACTTAGGGAAATCTAACTCTATATTAAGTATAAGAGAAAATAAAAAAGGGCTGCAAATACAATCGATTAATCAGAAGAATCTCTATTTTATACGCAGTTTTTAACATCCGTTACGCCACAGAAACGTAAATACATTATTCATCATTCCACAATTTTCTACTTTTCCATCCAGTGACTTTTTTTTCTATGCCAAAAAAGACAGACGCATTGTTCATAAAGTATCTTTTTCTGCGAACTTTATTTCTCCGCAAGTGTCTTCTATGTTATTACGCGTGCACGCCCAAATCCCCATTCGAACAGCTTGACAACAGGATTGACATCTTCAAACACACCTGATGTTTTTCAAACCCAGCCGACCATTCAAGAGTTCGCTGCTATTCAAAGATAACGATTCCTTCCCGGAAAAATCGAGATTAGATCATCCGCTGTTTTTTATTTCTTTTTGGCATTTTGTAACTCCCTGTTTGCTCTGTGAAGCCTTTTTTTCCATTTTAAAGTTGTTTTGCAATCAACTTGTTATCGCAGTTGTTACATTTGAAGCGCCTTTGTTGCATTCCTCGATGTTTTCTTGGCGATTTTTAACGATCCTGGCGGGTTTTAAGGTTGAGTGACAGGTGTGCGAGAGATTGAGGCAGCTGCGGAATTAGCTTTAAAATGGCGCCTTCGCTTTTTTATCGTTGATCTAAAAGGAGCCAAACTGAAAAATAGGAACGGTTTTCTGCCAAGCATTAGGATGGATAGGAAAAATCAAGTAATATATTTTCACCTGTTATAAAAAAACCCTGATACAATCGTTGAAAATGATTGAACATTATGTGAGAACATGTTGTTTTGGGTAGGAGGTTTTGATGTCTGCGAAATTTTCGGGGGGGATGAAAAATATGGCCCGCCGGAAATGATCGATTGAAGAATTTTTAAAAAATGATTTTACAAGAATTGTATAACTCGTATATATACTTCTTTGACAGCTGATGCGTTTTTAAGAAGTTGACCTGCTTTTATAAGTATTGCATTATTATTACGTATGCTTCTTCAGAACAGATGTGTTTTTAAAAGACTGACGAAGAACTATTACATCATAGCTGTTATTTCATCTCAAAATCGGTCGAGCTCCAAAACTTTGTCTGCCAGCTAGAAAAATTGAAAATGATAGAATATATATATATATATATATATATATATATATATATAT
>JAOUZG010017314.1:1253679-1276285 GCA_026289955.1 Argiope argentata
ATATATATATATATATATATATATATATATATATATATATATATAGAGAGAGAGAGAGAGAGAGAGAGAGAGACAAAATATGTTTTGAATAATTTTAAGATGAGAAAAAGAAATCACCGCTTTTCTAAAAGTTGAAAGTTGATGATTGAAATAATCACTAGATTGTTCTAATCTGAATTAAAAAAGATTTTCGCAAAAATAAATAAATAAATAAATTCTAATTTTTATTTCAAATTTTGTAATTTGAATGATTTTGGAGATTGGGAGGGGAAAAAGCATCGTCTTCTAAGTAACGGCACACTCGTAATCTGCAAGTCTGATAATTTAATGGTTTCAAACTGGTTTAAACTGAATTTTCATGGAAAAAATATTCTGTCTTCGGGAGAGAAAACTTTTAGAGCTCGCTTGTCATTGAGGAGGTAAAAATCCATCGTTTTTCTAAATGTTGGTGATTGCAGAATATGCCATGTGAGAATATAATATTCTCTTGTCGGATCGATACCATGAGAATTAAAAATAATTGAATCACAAGATAATTTGATATTCGCAATATCAGATTAAAATTTTTCCTTCTTATTTATTTGTAACGAAATTTATTTATAATGTTAATGAAGAATATCAGAAATGCTATTGAAGGATAGATCGTCTTTGAAATGTATAGTATCAACATTTTGGAATTTTCTGTATCAAATTTAATCATTTTTTAAAAAATCTTGTAAAAAATGGACAAGATTGATTTTTTTTCTCACATACAATATTAGACTTTTTTAGTATAGTTTAAAAGGCCTAAGAAAAAATATATACTCAGGTTGACATTGAGAGATGTTATATACCTTGTCTCATACTTTGTAAAAACATCATAAAAAGTTTTATACCAATTTCTTTAGTTTTCAATATCATCAAAGAACGAAGGTTAAGTCAATCTGCCCATTCATCGAACCTGAATGTGAAATTGGATTCTTCGAATAGGGGCAAGGGTTGGAGTATCGAAATAGAAAACGATTTGCGTAGAAGAAACAATAAGACAAAGCGTCGGCCGAATCCTTAGAGATGCATGCGGGTGAGGGGGCGATGCCCTCAAAATCGTTTGCTATTCCTCTTAAGAAGAAGTTGTTGTGAACTTCATAACAATGTATTAGACTTAAATAAAAGATTTTTAAAAAACTGAAAAAGAAGATTTGAATAAATTATGATTAAAGTATAATTCTATTTTATACCGTGAAATCGAATTTATTTAGGGCAGAAAAAATCCATTTAACATCTTAAAATTCTTTTCTCCCATTTACAGGATTGTTGTAAAGTATAATATCATTAAACAAAATTTATTATTCATGTTATTATACGCACAAATTCAGTCAATTTATTTTCTTATGATATAAAACAAACTCAATTAATTATATTGAATTATTTTTTTGCCGCTGTTTGTAGATAACATTTATTTGTATTTTTTTCGTGTCAGAATATTATGTTGGTTTTGGGATAAGGTTTTTTGGCGTCAACAAAAATCCGTAGGGAAAAATAAAAAACCCGTTGGCGAAAAATTGAAATTTTATTATTTGAACAAGCATTTCAAAAAATCAGCTTTTAATAACGCGTTGCCATCGCATTTACAAAAGATCCGATTAAAAAAATAAGTTAATGACTACAGTAAATAAAACCTAGAAAAATGTCATTTTGAGCACGTGATTATATGAACTGAAATAAATGGGAAATGTGATATTTTTGAAAACAATAAATGCGAGACAGTCTATAGATCGTTTGCAATACTAAAGTGACTCATTCAATAAAACAATTAAAAGAAATAAAAATATAATTTTACTTGCACGAGTAAGTGGCGCTTGGCCGTTCAAAAAATGATGTTCTGACATGATGCACTGAAATATGTATATCAGATTTTATTTTTTATCTATTTTTGTAATATGTATCGTTTAGACTAATTTTTAGTACATATATGATTATGTTATTATTTCTGAAGATTGTAGAAAATAATTTAATGCGTCATCAGATATAACAAACAATTTTCATCTATGAAAATTGTTTAAAAAATTATTTAAGTTAATGACTACATTAAAAAAACCCTAGACAAATGTAATTTTGAGGACGTGATTATATGAAATGAAATGAATAGGAAATGCGATATTTTTTTTAAACAATAAGTGCGAGATATAGTTTTTTGGATCGTTTGCAATACTAAAATTACTCATTGAATGAAACGATTAAATTGAATAAAAATATAATTCAACTTGCACGAGCACGTGGTGCTTGGCCATTCAAGAAATTCTGTTGTAACATGATACATTGAAATATGCAAAGCAGATTTCAGTCACAGTATGACTTAACACTAACTTAGATGACATAAGCGTTTAATTTTATTATGTAAATTTTCTACACTGACATCCAAAATTAAAGAATGATGTAGAGTACGAATAAACATAACATTAAATGTGCATTTTAAAAAATAAGTTAGCCGAAGTGGTCTTTCAAAACTTTCTCGCATATTCTATTAAAGGTGTTAACTGGAGAACCCTTTGCTTGGCGAATACGCGTAATAATTATGAAATATTAAACTTTGGCGTGGATAAAGCATTGATGTCATTATTGGCGAGTTGTTTGGCGCTTAATCTTTTAGTAGTACTTGAAAATCGGATTAGTGTTTTAGATCCATTTTCTCGATACGATTGGAACAGAAACTTGACGAAATTACAATTTTATTTACAAAAATCCATATCAGATTTGATATATTTAAGTTATTACATATGTTGAATAATCGTGTTTACATGTTTTTGGAAGTGCAGACTGACAGACGGTCAGTCATCTGTTGGATTTGGCTCAATATTTGAAAGTTATCTATAAATGTTAATTTGAATAGGGTTTTCTCCATTTAGCTCTTTTCGTTTGGTTATTATCGCGTTATATTATATTCAAAAAACCAAGCAGACAGATTCTCGAGCAAAATCTGTTTAGATTTCAAGAACACTAATCACAAGAGCAGCACTATAAATCCATATCTTTATTTTCTGAAATTTTTGTGTTTGTAAATGGTATTTATATGTATTTTTTATCATATCAGAACATGATGTTGGTTTTCGGATAAGGTTTTTTGGCACCAACAAAAATCCGTAGGGAAAAAATAAAAAAATCCGTTGGAGAAAAATGGAAATTTTATCACATGAACTAGCATTTCAAAAAAAGAGCTTTTAATAACGCATTGCCATCGCATTTACAAAAGCTCTGGCTAAAAAAAATAAGTTAATGACTATAACAAATCAAACCTAGAAAAATGCCATTTTGAGCACGCGATTATATGAAATGAAATAAACAGGAAATGCGATATTTTTTCAAACAATAAATGCGAGACAAGGTTTTTTTTGGATCGTTTGCAATACTAAAGTGACTCATTCGATGAAACAATTTTAAATGAATAAAAATATAATTTAACTTGCTCGAGCACGTGGTGTTTGGCCTTTCAAGAAATTCTGTTCTAACATGATACATTAAAATATTCATAGCAGATTTCATTTTAATCTTTATTTGTGCTGTTTTTTATTTCTATCTTCGCCTATAATTTCTCGTTTGTATTTCTACAATGCTTTTCAGAATTTTGCAATCTCAAACAAACCATAAGTCTTTTTATGTGAATTAGCATAAGTCTTCCCGGTTAGGGCATTGTTGTTCTTCTGTGCTTTATCTGTGAGATGTGTAAATGTGCCCCCCCCCTTGTAAAAAGGGGTTGTGCAAGCGAATGTTTAAAGTGTGCAGCTAAGTCGTACTCTTGGACCTAGTTGGTGCTATTTCAAAAACAAGAGACTCTCCTTTCGGCTTAAATCTGCCGCTGTATCATCCGGGGGGCTTGTCCATAGGCAAGTGCCATAAGTAACAACAGCATAAATCTTCAGTTCCTCTCCGATAGTTAGCTGAATAAACTAAAGCTACTTCCCATTTGAATTTCAAACAGCTCACTGCTTTCGGCTTTCTTTTATCCAATATTAAAATCCCTTAGCAAATTTTGAACAAAACATGTCAGACATCGAACAGTAGTCACAGGGGGTGGATAGAACAGGAGCGTCTTTGAATGTCCCTCCCACTTCATGCTCATTACACTGTTTAACTAACCAGAGGGTTATAGTTGCGGGGGCTTGAAACAGTGTTGTGTGGGTGTAGTTTGCTCAAATTTAATAGAAATCTACCAATTCGGAATAAAGATTATTTACCAATTTTCATCTCTCTAGATGAAAAAATTTTTGAGTTATCTTTGTCACAGACAGACAAATATATATTTTCCTAAAATATTTTTTTTTCGAACTCAGGTAGGAATAAAATGTGGAGATACATCGAAATCACTAATTCAAAATTTTGGACGATGACGATACTTTATCTATACTACGAAAAAGTACGAAAAATACAAAAAAGTAAAAAATCAGAAAGGGTATTCAAAATTTTGGACGGTTACGATACTTTATCTATACTACAAAAAAGTAAAAAGCCGAAAGGTATTCAAAATTTTTGACAATTACGATACTTTATCTATACTACGAAAAAAAATGAAAAATACAAAAAAGTAAAAAAGCAAAAAGTCATTCAAAAAGTTGGACAATTACGATACTTTATCTACACTACGAAAAAGTACAAAAAAAATACGAAAAATTAAAAAGCAGAAAGGTATTCAAAATTTGACGATTACGATACTTTATCTGTACTACGAAAAAACATGAAAAATACGAAAAAGTAAAAAGCAGAAGGGTATTCAAAATTTAGTTCTGCAACATAAAAACAACTCGATATTGTTTTCAACATCTTTTGCCTATCTCACAATTGAATCATTTGATTTTAACTTCAACTTCAGAATAATGAGCATAAGGAAATTTATATAGCATTATTTACAGATAATACCAGCCTAAATAATTATTATAATAACCAGTAGAAACGGTTTTACAAAAATCTTTCCCTAATGAAGCCCCTCTCTTTATTTTGGGTGAAATCATTCGCGTTGAATATGGACGCCAGAGTTCATGCATGCGATTGGCGAACAAAGTTAAAAATTGTAAATCTTTGGCGAGTATCCAATATTTTTATTGGATCTAGCCTGAGATCTTCAGCAATTAATTTCCGACATGTTCTTAATACATAAAGTTTTAAAATTCAATACGAATTTTGAAATTTTTTTTTGATCGATTGGAAGTAAAATTTGAAATGGGAATACAATTCAGTTAAAGAACATAAAAAATTTCATTTATTTTTAAGTCACTGTGTTTTTGAATTATCGCGTTTATATACGTGTGAAAAGAAAAGATCATCAAAAATTTGACCAATTTGGCTCCAAATTTGGTATCTTTTTCACTTTAGATTTTTAACCTGAAAACCAAATTTTATTTATATACTTCACTTTCTTTTGCAGTTACCTTGCTAATTTACATTCTAACAACCTGCTCAAAATTTGATAGAAGTTAATGTTATATACTTAAGCAAAAACTACATACTTAATTTCCTAGAGATTTTTTCGAGTCAATATCTTTAGAGACAAACAGATAAAATTTAAAAAAAATTCACTATCGAAATCATGGAAAAACGTAAAAATAATTTAATATTCAAATTTTATCGCTAAAAGACTATTAAAATATGCACATTAATCATCCATTAACATTTTATCTTATTGCCAGTGATTATGTAAAATAAAATTTTGCTTTAAATGTATATTGCCAACTAATTTTGAAAATTTTTCTGAAATTGAAGAAAATATTCTTAGGAATTATCATTTATACAACCGAAATATTAATTATTTTAAAAATTTAAGTCTTGTTATAGTAATTTTTGTGTAATTATATGCCACTGAAAATTAACGATAACTTTCCGATTAATTTATAATTGAGCTTCTAATTAAAAATTTTGAATATCACCTTCTTTTTTTACTACCTAAAAAGTAATAATGAACCAAAATTGGTAAATTTAAATCTAATGATTTGCTTTATAGCGAGATTTAGTCTGTTTTTACATGATTCATGATTCTCAACTAATTCATAGAGAGTATTCAGCCTAAAAAAACAATACCATGTTGAAAATACGTCATACTAGAGCTCATTTTTTTAATGATGCATTCAGTTTGAAAACAGATATTTCCTGTTCCAAATTTCCGTTTCTTAGTTTCTTTTTTCGAAAAAAGTCGTTTTTAGATCAACAAACATGACATGATATGGCGTAGGATGTTCCTTATTCGGTTATAAAGCAGGTGGTCTTCAAAACTGACGAGTAGTTTATCTCGTTATATTCTGAATAGAACTGGGTCTTCCAACTGTTTTGTGCCGCGTTGTTCCAAAAGTTAAATATTAAAGATAAGTCGTTATCAGCTGCAAATAGAAAAGAAAATACCGGATGTATTTTTGAAATAAATGTCAGAGAATTAAATCCGAGCAAATCGCAAGGTAAACAAACTGACAGATTTGCTGTGTATTTTTGTTATTTCTTGGCAATCTTTGCCAATATGATAATGAATAAAATAGGAGAATTTGAGTGTCATCTCTGAATGATAAAAAAAACGTTTTATATTTAATTCTTATATTTCTTGTACATTTCTTGTGATAAGAGTTTAATCTATTTCAAAGAAAATTTATGTACCATGTAAATAAATACTGAAAATGCATATACGATTATAAAAATATTTTCTGATAACGAATTCTTCATAAACAGAAAGCTTGTAATCCAAGAATAAAATAATTTAAATTATCCATTTATATTTGTAAATGAAACTTTTATATTGTAATAAAATATAAATGTCCTTGTAAATGATAATTAATAATATATAATAGGAAATAATCTACTAAAAATATCAAAATTACATGCCCCATCACAAAAGTATTTTCCAATAAAGAACCAGCCCTTTCTAAATATAAAGCTTGTAATCCATGAATAAAATAATTTAAATTATCCAATTCTATTCATAAATGAAATTTTTACATTGTAATAAAGTATCAATGTGGTTGTAAATGATAATTAAAAATATATAATAGCAAATACCCTATAAAAAATATCAAAATTATATGCTCCCTCCCAAAATATTTTCCACTAATGAATGAATCAGTCCTTTCTAAATAGAAAATTTATAATCCAAGAATAAAAAAGATTAAGTTATCCAATTATATTCGTAAATGATACTTTTGCATTGTAATAAAGCACCAATATCATCGTAAATGATAATTAATAATATGTAATAGCAAACACCTTACTAAAAATATCAAAAATATATACACAGATATAAAAACATTTCCCAATTAAGAATCAATGCTTCATAAACAGAAAGTTTATAATCCAAGAATAAAATAATTTAAATTATTTAATTCTATTCTTAAGTGAAATTTTTACATCATACTAAAATTTTATTGCCATTAAATGATTGTTAATAACAAAAAATATCCCTAGATTTGAATCTGCCACTGTTCTTGCAGTAAAGAGTTAACAACCTTATTAAAAAACCATTTGACAATTGATTGTTTAAAATTAGTAAAAAGATCAATGCGTTAACGCAAGATTTAAATTAAATAAAAAACAGTTCTTTTTTCTTGAAATTGTTATATTTTTATTTAATCGTAAATTACACAGGATAGAATTATGTATTGAATAACACACAGGGTGAATGCCCTCCATGGATTTCTGGTGCATACGCATTCTTTTCTCAAACTTTTCTGTAACCATTTTACATAAATATGGTTGAATTTCATTGATGCAGCATTAAATTTCTTTCTTCAATGAACGTGTGTATGTGGACTTGTTGGCATAGACCTTTGATTCCAATAATTCCATAAAAATGGTTTCAAAAGAGTCAAGTAGCATATGGTCTTTAACGATTAATAGCTCATTCGCGCTTAATACAATAAAAATACCAATACAGGACATAGGTGTTGAGCGTCTTTTCTTGATTTGGGCGTCCTAAGTTCGCGTCCCAGTTCGAGTTTTGTTCTTGTTGTTCTGTGCACTATCTGTGAGATGTGTGAATATGCCCCCTTCTAAAAAGGGGCTACGTAAGGGAATGTAATGCATTAGTACCTAAGATGTACTCTTGGCCCTAATTGGCGTTACTACAAAAAAAGGGACTCATCCTCGGCTTTAAATCGCTGACTGCGTCAGCGAGCTTGCCCATAGCAAGTGCCACTAATAACAACAATAACAGTAATGTCAGAACACGCATCCAAGAATATGTATTTTGGGCATGGACTTTTTATTTTTCAATTCATTGAAAAGAAATGTAGAAATCCAATTCATGACAGACAGTACGAAGCATACTTGCACCCGACCATTCACTTACGAGAGCTTCTTGCATGCTCAGCATATGTAAATATTCTTAAATTACTCTTCAGATCTTCGTTTCATTGGAATTCTGCGGCTGTTCAGATAGTCTAACATCCGTCTTTGGACTTCCTTTGTGCACAACAGAGATAGAATCGTCTTAATATATCTATACGAATAACGTGACATTTCCCCGTTGTTTGTGACATTATACGAATGCCATACTTTGAATCATATAGTTGAATGATCTCTATGACGCCATGTGAATACCGTGAAGTTCCAACGCTTCTTATGACCTCATAAACAACCATATTATTTCCAAGTTCTATTCACTGCCAGATAAACATAATGAGATTTCTCAATTCCGTGCAACACCATGAAAACGCCAAGAGATTTCCATGTTCTATGTGATGCAATACGAATGCCATGTGACACTCAAATTTCTTTCTACACTAAGCAAATATCATGAGATTCATATGTTCCATGCGGCGCCACACGAACGCCGTGGACTTCCCACGTTCTATTCGACACCAGAGGCATATGAGGCGAACACAAAACAATACTTGCGGAAGTTAATGGAATATTTGCTGAAAATCATTTATATGCTACTACAACTGTACAAATGAGTATAAAGGGAGAACTTTCTGGATATTATTCCAAGTGCTTGTTTCACACAGTTTTTTTAGAGAGTGTCACGAGGTATAAAAGCTACTGGAAGGATATTGTATCTTCGTTCATGATCGAGATATTGTCAAACTCCATGTAATTTCTGAAATATTCTTTTCTGCCGGATTTCCCTATCATATTTTTATTCTTGCATTTGTGACTCCCAATTTTTTTTTGTTCCTAATTAATGATTCAACAATTTATAAGAGCAGACTTAAGCAAATTGTTCAAAAAGATACAAAAGAGTAAAGATATAGCAAACAAAAAGGAACAAATGTTCGAAGAGAATATTGTCTTTGAGCTGTGATGAATTAGCCAATATTTTATTAGTTAATTACCTATTATTAGTCATTAAACCTTTATTAACATATTAATTTTTTTTAACAGGCGTTTCGAAAAAAATGAAGAAACTCTACACAATCTTAAAATACAAAATAGCATAAAAATCGAAATAAAAAGACAGTGTCCACTATATCAATTTTATTTCTGTAATTTTTTCGATTCTTATTAATTGTTTAGAAAATTTATCTTAAAGGATTTTGAACTAAGGAAATTTATAAATACTCCTATGAAGATATCCCCACATCTTCGAGCTATTTCACCACTACTTTTTAAATTTCTTATTTATTTCGATACATATGTTTGGAGAAAGGACTTGGATACATAATAATGTATACAAAAGTAATTTCTATGTTTAAAAGTTTGTATACATGAGAGAATTTCAATCTTGTGCATCGCCGGGTATATCAAATAGTAAATAAACAATCTTAGAGAGAAAGAGCATTTACATAACAGTACTCGCAATATTTTTCAAAGCTTTTGAACAATTTTAAAGCGAAATATGGCAACAAGCTGTCATACCGAAAATATTCAACTTTCCCATTTCTGATACCTTCGCTGATCTGCAGATATGCCATATCGCCAAATATCTTGCATACTCGCTGAAGTCATAAATATTTAAGTAACTGCTGCAGCAAATGTGAAAAGTGTCATGGCAGGCGAAAGTTACACGTCTCGGCTCTGTCAGAATTTCCTCAGAATTTCCAAATAAATGTTTGAAATATGCAGCATTTCGTGTCTTCTATTCATTTCCTTTTCACATAAAAAAAACTTGGTTTCGAAAATTTTGCGGAAAGCAATGCATTCATGATGCTAAGAAAATACACTGTGTTTTTTACGGCTTGGTTTATTTTATTTGTCTTATTTATAGAAATTTTAGAACCTAAAACAAATGGAATAAATTCAAATTTGACTAGCACCAAATAAAGTAAGATTTTTTTTTATATTTTGAACTGAAACAATGGAAATTCTTAGTAAAATTCAAAATAGTTCATTGTTTTGAAAGTGAATTCTTATGTAGCTAAAGTTATCTTTACTGAACTTTCCATAAAAAAAATGAATTAACATTTTTTATGTTTAAATATCAAATTTTAGTATGAAAATCCCTATTCAACGTCGAATGAATGTGAAAGATTTTTTCCTGTATAAAATATTCCATAATATAAAACATCGACTTAATGTTTTTATTCGGTTATTTGCAAAGTTATAAACAAGCGCAAGTTGTCTCCTCAAAACTTTCATGTATCTTTGTAGTAAAAGTATTATTCCAGATAACGTCTTGCATGGAATTGGCGCATAATAGATTCAAAATATTAGCCTTTGAGGCGAAATAAGCGGTTCAACTAAATCTGTTGTATGGCTTTGGCAAGGTTTTTTTTTTTTTTGCCAGTTTATAGCATGTGCAGTTTTGATATTGTTTTCAGCTTTTTTTGTCCTTCCTGTCCTTGACTGATTGCCTCAACCATACAAATGTGCAAATGTACCATTATGTAAAAAAACCTTTTTCATATTGCACAATTTACTAATAATATTTTGTTGCGGTGGCCTGGTGCTAAAGTTTCGGCTTGTGAGTCGTAGGGTTTTGGGTTTAAGGCCCGATTGCATTGAGAAACCTTCGTGTAAAGTGATATGTTGTCAGTTAAACCCGTCAGGACCAACAACCTCCCTTTGAAGGATGTCTTCCCTTAGAGGGGGCGTCAGCTGATTGAAAGTAATCATTTCTGTTACTAATGACACTTGCCATGGACGAGCTCGCTGACGCAAAGCAATTTTCAAGCCGAGGGTGCGTCTCTTGTTTTGTAGTAGCGCCAAATAGGGCCAAGAGTACAACATTAGCTACACACTTATCACATTCGATCGCCCAACCGCTTTTTACAGGCAGGGAGGGATACATTGTACACAGAAGAAGAACCAAGTTCTGCCCGGGACTCGAACCCCGGACGTCCAGTTCACGAGGAAGATGCGCTATCTCTGTACCAGGACGTCAGCAAAATAACCCTACTGTTGCTTTACAACTGAATGTTAATGTAACGATACTAAACCATGTGGTAAATTGTATCAAAAAATGAAAATTTACATCTTAGATATATTTTTTTCCAACCGATTAAAATTAAAATTTGAAACAAAACAACACATGCTGTGACAAAATATGTATCAAATTTAATATATTTAAGTCACTGCGTTTTTTATTCATTGCATTTATATATTTCTGAAAGTTAAATCAAGAGATGGTCAATTTCTCATTGGATTTGGCTCAAAATTTGATGGATGTGTACTTTACAAATGTTAAATATGCGTTCCGAACTTGATCAATTTGGCACTCTTCATTTTGGAGTTATCGTGTTAACTTATATTAGAACAGAAATGAGCAAATGAGCTTTCTCTGAATTTATTTCGTTTGAAATTTGGTAAAAAATGTACAAATTTACTGTAAACATCGAATATGAAATTACAACTGTCTGACTCAAAGCGTTTTTGAGTTATCTTTCTCACAAACGGACATTTTACAAACATGTGTTTTTCTAACTCAGGGGTTTTAAAACATTCGTCAGATTTGGCACACTTTAGATTTGTAGGAGATTTAGCGCAAAATTTGATAAATGTTTACACGATAAATATTACATTTCAAATAAGCGTATCCACTTTTATCCTTCTAGCTTTCTTTGTTTTGTTATTATTGTGTTAATGTATACTCGAACGGTCGGAGATGACTTCCTCTGTACAGATTTCACTCAAAATTTAACAGAAATCCGCAAGTTTGGTGTAAAGACCTTTTACCAAATTTCATCCTTTTAGCTCAAAATGTATTTCCGTTATTTTGTCAGTGACAGGCGGACATTTAAAAAAAATGCGTTTTCTGAACTCGATGAAATTTGTCGTATAGAGATACGTCAAAACATAGAGGTTTCGTCGAACACTCAAATTCGAATTTTCGAACGATTGTTATACTTTTTTTCTCTGTAGTATATATACGGTAAACTAATAAATAGTTGAATTTTTTTAAAGTGTGTAGTTTTCACTTTGTAGTAAAGTAAGTATACAGATAGAAGATAAGAAAAATATATGATTTTTTATATTTTGATGAAACTTCGTATTTTATGTCGCTGAATCAATGAAAAACGACATCATTAGCAGCGTTTGAAAACAAACTGATTAGCCAGGAATACTAGTTGTGCTTAAATTAGTAATTGGTTGTACAGCAATCAAATTAGTTATTAGTAGGACAACCATTTAAGTAGCTACTAGCTGTACGAAAATCAAATTAGTTACTAGTTGTACGACAGTCAAATTAGTTACTGGCTGTACGGAAGTCAAACTAGTTACAAGTTGTACTGCTGTCAAATTAGTTACTAATTTTACTACGGTCAAAATTAGTTACCAGTTGTATTACAGTTGAATTAGTGTCTAGCTGTGCGAAAATCAAATTAGTTACTAGTTGTACTACTGTCAAATTAGTTATTACTTGTACTACGGTCAAATCAGTTACTAGTTGTATTACGGTCAAATTAGTTACTAGTCGTACTACAGTCAAATTTTAGTCGATTCTTAGTTTCCTCTATACATTTCTTTCATTTATACATCACCATAAGCCTCTTCTCGGTTAGGAACTGGGCCCATAACCTTAATAAAGAGATCTATATATATAATGGCTAGAGACTCTTAAATATTTAGAATCAGATGATTGGCAGTAGTTCAGTGGAATGATGGCAGATAAAAATGTCCAAAGATTAGGTCCACCAAATGAATGATTTAAATCAAACATAATTTATTAAGAGGGAAAAATAATGAAATACATGATAAATTATTTACAATTATAATGAATAACTTGTCAATACATAGACACCATTACAAATAGAATGACACGTTTTAATATCATGTCTAAAATCCTATATTTACATATTAGCTACGGTTATCCTGTAGATTAAAGGTCAGGTACGACACCAATGTATATGCTGGATGTCAAGTGAAGGGATTTACTCAAACTAATGACACGCAATAGCAGGTTTAAAATGCTTTGCATCCTTTTAGTAGAATAAAGTACGAGAGGCAAAAGAATTTAGAATTTTAAAATTATAGACTAACCTTGGTGCCAAAATTTTTCTAACAAAATTAGTTACTAGCTGTACGAAAGTCAAATTAGTTACAATTTGTATAACAGTCATATTAGTTACTAGTCGTAAGGCAGTTAAATTAATTACTTGCTGTACTACAATCTAATTACTTATTAGCTATATAACAGTCAAATTAGTTACTAGTTGGGAAACAGTCAAACTAGTGACTAGTGGTACAGCAGTTAATAGGCTTCCAATTAAACTTTTCCGGATGTTCATGATTCCGAAAACGTTTAACCAATAAAATATGGAAGACATTAAGACAGTTCCATTTTAATTGTCTTTTTTACACTAGAGTGTAATTTTTTGTAATAAAAATGTTTGCCAATATGCGGCTATAAAAAGGCCGTTTGAAATCATTACATTAATAAAACTAAATCAGCAGCGAACATGAATTATATGTAAATATCCGGACAATGGTGTTACAGGAAACGCGAAAGCACGCAAAATGTAGGCAATGGAAGGCGACTTAAAACCAAGGAGGAAACGCATTCTCAGACATTTGCTGCACTCGAAAGAAATAAATAAATTTCAAAATAGTTATAAGAAATTAATTTTTGGAATAATCAGAAAACAGCAATTACTAGGGAGCACTTGATTGTGCATGAATTAATTAGTAAGATATGCCAATGATAACCTTTTCTGAGAGAAATAAAAAATTCCGTTGTACGCTTCTAAAACAAAAATCCATGATATTATGTAGCAGCTCCAACAACTATACAGATTTTGCCATGTTTTGTTTTAATCCTAAGTTGTTGTTGTTACTTATGGCACTTGCCATGGACAAGCGAGCAGACCGCTGTCAGCAAGTTTAAGCCGAAAGGAGCGTCTCTTGTTTTTGAAGTAGCGCCGACTAGGGCCAAGAGTACGACTTGGCTACACAATCACCACATTTGCTTGCGCAGCCCCTTTTGACAGGGGGGGGGCACATTCACCCATCTCACACATAGCACACAGAAGAACAACCATGCCCAAACCGGGACCCATATCCGGGACTCCCAGAACACGAGGCAGACGCGCTACCTCTGTGCCAGAAAGCCGGCGCATCATAAGTTCATGGCGTTTAGATGCTTCCTTCATCGTTCGTCTTCTCTCCACTTTTGAGAGATAGACCAGAAACGTATCTTCAACAACCGAATCGATTCCGCCATTTTGTGGGAATAATGAACCAATCAAAATGCTTTAATTTTATTGTGAAGGTCTAATTTAAAATAGCACTTTAATGTAAAGCAATAAGAGTTTAGTAAAATTTACTGATATTGCAAAATGAGTATAAATAATATGGTGAATACAGCACGAGATGGCTACCAATGTCTTTTAGTAGTTATCTTAAACTAAACAGGAAGAACAGTAAGGAATATAAAATAGGTAAGATAAGAGGCCATGAATTACAAGAAATTTATTAATAAAAGTATGCGCTGTCTACGAAAAATAACTAGAAAGCATTAGATTCTTCCCGTTGAAGTTCTGATGTTTAACTTGGATGCAAAGAATATACATAATTTATTTACTTCGGCGAATACCATAATCTAGCATTCGAATCTCGCCAATTTCGTTCTTAACCTGTGTTCTTGGCTGATTTATAAACCTCTCAGCATTTTTTTTCTTGAAATCCAATTTCAAATCACTAATTTAAAACAAAGGCAGTATTCTTAACAAATTTTTTTCGTATACTCTCTAATAAACTTGCCCTGCAGGAAGCGCCATTCATGGCATTGATGTACAATAATTATGAAATATCCTTTGTGTCAATTTCGATGTTTTACTGAATCTATTGTGCCATGCTTGGCGAGTTATTTGGCGATTAATCACTGGCATGTGTTAATAGCATCCAAAAACCGAAGTTG
Source organism: Argiope argentata (assembly GCA_026289955.1). Classification (NCBI taxonomy): domain Eukaryota; kingdom Metazoa; phylum Arthropoda; class Arachnida; order Araneae; family Araneidae; genus Argiope; species Argiope argentata. Next base: position 1,268,918 of record JAOUZG010017314.1, read on the forward strand.
TGTTTTAGACACATTTTTCTCAACCGACTGAAGCAAAATTTAGATACAAAACTACACTTGTAGTCCAATTCCCATACCAAATTTAATAAATTGAAGACATTGTGTTTTTAAGTAAATATGTTTACATGCTTTGAAAGTAGAGACCGACAGATAGCCAACTCGTAGTGGTATTTGGTTAAAAATCCGACAAGCGTTTGCACTATAGATATTAAATCTCTATAACAAATTTATTTATCAAACAATCTTCATTTCGTAATTATCGTGTTAAATAATATTCAGACAGACGGACTTCAACTGTCAGAGATTTTGTCCCAAATAAGACAGAAACCTGCAAAATTTGTGCTAGAACCGCATACCAATTTTCATCTTTTTAGCTTAAAGCTTATTAGAGTAATCTTTGTCAGAGACAGACAGACGGATAGACATTTTCCAAAAATGTAATTTTTGAAGCCAAGGAAGTCTGAAGCATGGAGATTCATCAAAATTTCAATTTTGAATTTTTTACCGATTACAATACTTGTTCAATACTTCTAAAAAGAAATTCAGAACATTTTTTAAAATAATACATTCTAAAAAATTCTGCATATGTTGAACATTTAATTGTTATTCGCTTTCAATTAATATAATAATAACAATATTCCTGTTTGTGTTACTTATTTGTTTCGAATAAGTGTCTACTGAATGATAGGGCCATTGTAACAGCAACACTTACGAAAAATGTGGTTGTGTCATAAGGGCCATCACCGACCACGGTGCAACCCTTCCCGAAGGAAGTAAGTTCCACCATCGTTGGGAGGAGCCATACTCCCACCTTTTTGTGTTCTCTTAAGGTGGCGAGAATCAACCACATGCTGGCAGTTTCTCATTCTCATTTCAAGGCGTCCTCCCCTAGTCAGCCGATACATAAACAAAACAATTCTCAGTAATTGGCTGTCAAAAATAAATCATTATTAAATATCACCTGTGTTTGGAAGCTCGCTTCCCAATCAACATATTATTTTCTAAAAGAACCCTAAGATCACGGTTTCTAAAAGAGAAATCGCCAAAATTATGCTTTCTGGAATCACTTTTATCGCCAGTGCCGCCAAGTTTGCAGACAAGGATGGCATTATTGTCTCGGCATCCAGTAAGACTATTTATAAATCTTTTTCCCTTATCATCAGGCTAACAGAGTAAGTAAATAATATTATAGATTTTCAACAATATTCTATCTCTAAATTTGAATCTGCAGATATTATCTATTCAGAGAGATAAATAAATTTATTCCTTTCCATTTAATATTTTGCAAGATTGTAAATTTCAGAGAAAGAAAAGAGAAGAAAAACTGAGGTGAATAATTTAAAAATGGTTTTTGTATGAAACCGGTATTTCTCAGAATGTCGCTCAATTATTTATTTTTCCAATATTTCATAAATATTTCTTGAGTGGCATTTCAATACCGAGAATTGACAGTTTCACATATACTTTGGGTAAATAGAAATGAAACATAAACAGAAAATATTGATGCAAGGTTTCGATTATTTTCAAAATATCTTTATTTACTGTGAGTGTGAGTTTTAGATACCGGATCCAATGTTTGGAGACAAAAATATTTAAAAAATATTTTCATGCATTTTATATCATGAGAATATCGTTACGAATTTTCTATCAAAAACTCGCTTTATGTTAAAATATTTTCAACAGAATACAAATAATGTCGAGAAAATAAAACATAAATAGAAGAAAAATTATTAAAATCGTCTGCTCGAAATGGGTAATCAAATATCGCAGACAAACATGACAGTTTTTTTTTCTCCGTAAAAGACATGACTCCCTGCGTTCGGAGAAATTATTGCCACAGCCATCCAAACTTTATATATACGAAATGCAGATTCCTGCAGCTGAAAAATTGAGTAAAACAAATAAATAATCGTCGGGAGAATGATGGGAAGGGTTGGGAGGTGGGGGATGGAGAAAATAGAAAATTCGAAAGCGGCGAATCTTTTGTCGGCGGCGAGTCACTTCTTCACGGGTCACAGACTCCAGCGTCTTCGAAGTTCTAATCTTCATTTTCTTTTAAAGTTTCTTTGTTTCGTTCCCCCAGACGGTTGTTGAAAAACAACTCGGTGGTCTTTTTTTCTTGGAAATGACTTCGATGTTTTCTGCGATCCTTGTGTGTGAATGCTTTTATTTTTTATGTTCTTTCTTTTCCTTATCGCGTGGCGTCTGTGAGAACGAATCTCATTTTTCGAACAGAATCGGTAATCAGTTCGGTTTTTTCTGTATTAGCTGTGGTTGCTTGGGATTCCGAGTTTTAATCTCGAGAACGCATGCTTGCTTGGAAAGAGTTTTGTTAACTAAACAACGATCGTTCGAGAAAATGGAATTCCCGAGTGTGGTTTCTTAAATGTTTGATTTATGAGGGGAATGAACCAGAAAGAAATGGATGATTCCAGAATGCTTGGTTTCATTTACTTATTTTTGCTTTTCCAAATGCTAAGTATACAATAGTTAAAATATTCGAAGTGGAGCTTGACGATTCCATTCGAGTTTTGATAATTCTATTCTAGATTTATCCGGGATAAGTTATTACAAAGTGAAAAAAAATGAATATTTAGTCGTTTGTTATTGCAACCTATATAAATATACATATATCACTCTATTAGGTAAATAAGAATTAGCGAAAGTATATCACATATTTCGAGTTAAGTTATTTAGGATTATTTAGGATTCTGGAACAGGGGGAGCGCTTCTTCCCCGTCATCTGCCATCCCGGGTTCAAGTCCCATTTTGGGCATTCTTCTTCTTCTGTGTTCTATCTGTAAAGTGTGTGAATGCCCCCCCCCCCTGTAACGGGAACGGTGAGATATTTTTGCGGGATTTTTAGAGCAATTAAATAGAGTCAATGCATTGTCTACACACAATGCATAAATAAATGGTACTTATGTATTAGACCGTTGACGCCAACGATTTAGTTACTCATTGGCGACGGATTCAAATTTGGCGATAAACCATCAACGCCAGTGAAACCAACAAAATGGCGGACGACAGTTAAGGTTTCAACAATTTTTATAATAATGGCGGTTTAGCAACTCATTGGAGACACCTTCAAATTTGGCGATAAAGTTAGACGGTCTAGTACGCAAGTACCATATAAATTTACATATAAGGATTAATATATGGGGATATAGAAATAAGAATGTAATTTGTAGTAATCAATTGTGGAGTCATATCTGAATTGCCCAATTTTTCAATATGATTATCAAATGTTCAATATCAAAAATGCCGGCATATGGGTAGTGCGTCTTCCCCTTGATATGGGCGTCCCGGGTTCGAGTCCCGGTTTGGGCATGGTTGTTCTGTGTTCTATCTGCAAGGTGTGTAAAAGGGGTGTGTGCAGGCGATTGTGATGAGTGAGTGGCAAAAGTCATACTCTTGGTCCTAGTTGGCGCTACTACAAAACAAGAGACGCTGATTAGGCTTAAATCACTGACTACCTCAGCGAGCTTGTCCACGGCAAGTGCCATAAGAAACAACAACAATAGGGTTTTGTGGCACAAGAGCCATATTTGGTTATGCTGCTCCAAGCATATGGTTGAAGATGCAAAGTATGCAATAAATGTCTATAAAGATAAGAAAAAAAAGTTGCAAAAACTAAGATATATAGAGATAATGCTGTTTCTGGTTAAATAAGATGGAAAAGCCAAATCTCTTTGAAGAAGGTAGAAATATTCGGGTGGCAGTATTCTCCCACCAAGTCAAGAATGCTTGAAGTTTATGAACCAAATAAATGTAATTGATGAGGATTGAAAATTGGACATTCAAATAAAATATGATTGACTGTTATATTACCATGACATACAATACAGACGGGACTAGTGTGTTCAATGTGAAGCCGAATCAATTTGACGGCCAATTCGCGCATTGGAACAACCGGCCACAAAGTAGTGTCAAGCTGAAGAGAATGCAGTTCAGTAAAAATCTGCAAACTCCATCATTCTTTCCACAAATAAAAATACGTTGTGAAATATAATTTTTGAAATCAGTGTACGATAGCTCGTTGTAGAAAATTGTATGTTGTCTTTGCTGCAGCATCGATAGATTCGTGACCAGGTAACCACCAAAACAAAATTTGGTAATTTTGAGTTTGCAAATTTCTCTAAAAATAAGGAATATCTACTTCTATTTTAAGTGTTTAAATGTGATCAAATAATTCGATTCGAATCAAATAATTCTGATTCGATATTTTGACGAATCTCTGTTTTATATCTTTCATGAGTTCGAAAGATACAGTTTTGAAAAATGCCCTTTTGTCTGTCTATCCATGGCATATAAAGGGGTCAAAAACTCTTTGAACTACATGGTTGAGATTTGGATAGATATTATTATCCATGAGTAGCCCCCCCCCCGAGGGAGACCCCGAAAGTGAGAATTACTATCGATAATGAGAATTACTTCCTTCCGGAAGGGTTGTACTGTAGCCGGTGATGGCCCTTAGGACTCAACCACAGCACCCGCTACCCGTCAGTGTTGCTGTTGCGGTGGTCCGGTCATTCATGTTTATGGTTTATTCCATGTACCTACTGGTGAGTCGGAGTGTCTGGCATAACTATCCACAAGTAGAGGTTTATACTAAATCTAGGTATATTTTTAAGTTAGACAGCGCAAATTATGAGGCTCCTCTTGTAGCAAGCCGTTTAATTAAAGAAAAGACCCATAATTTTTAAAACGTTTTATAACGTTTTTAGCATGTGATTGATTTAATTTCGTTTAATTTTAATGTTTTGTGTATAAAGTGTAGAGGAAATATATATTAAACGTCAAAAAATTCGAAATGAAATTTTTGATAAATATTTTCATTTTAGACTTTCTTGGGAACATCTTTTAACATTCCATTTGTCTGAATGTTCAAAATCTCTTTGAACCAGATGACTGAAATTTGATATGGAATAATTATTAAATTTCTAAATTTCCATCCAATTTTGAATGAAACTCCATCCACAGAATACCCGCTTTTCCGATTGAGTCGAAAAAGAACTTTTATTGAATTTTGAATTTTGTCTGTCCATGAACACAATAACTTAAAAAAGATTGATATAGATATATGAAATTCGGTGTATAAGCTTACGACCAAATTTTTTATATTTTTATTGCATTTTGAACAATCCATGCCCACGAAGTCAGGATGGCTGATTGTTCGGGAACAAATTTATTCGACTATTACAATTTTAATAAAAAAATAAAATTTGGCACACATGTGTAGAATCTAAAATATCTATTTGCTTTAAATTTTGGAATAAATTGGCTAAATATTTGACTGCCCATCGGCCCATTCTTTCGTGTGCATTTAAACACAATAACTTACCGACACAAGAACTTAAAACAATTTATTATGTTGTCTTGCTACTTCAACTGTAATCTTATGCCAGTTTTTACGTGAATCGGACGATAAAAAAAACTCCAAAAAATATTTTTTCGTCATAAATTCAATAAAAATGTATGATTTAGGCCAAAGCTCTATATTTCGCATCCATCGTTCTCTTATGCTATGCAAGGTATTTGCGGCCTTATCACAGCTGCCACAATTTCATGCCAGGAACGGTAGATAAAAGAGTAATTGGAGAGTATATGAGAGACTAAAAGATTAATTGGAGAGTATACAATAGACTAAAAAGTAATTGGAGAGTATATGAGAGACTAAAAGATTAATTGGAGAGTATACAATAGACTAAAAAGTAATTGAAGAGTATACGAGAGACTAAAAAAATAATTGGGGGTATACACGAGAGAACTTCGAGGCGACTCCTGCCGCTAGTTTTATCTTGACAATTTTTTGAACGGTTATGAGTTTTTATTATCATTTGTGAATGTTGTTTTCGTTTGGGGTTTTTGGATAATTGAAGGCAACGAATAATTGAAGCTCGAAATCGTGTAAACAATGAATAAAGCATAAATGGCAATATTCCTCAACATCTTTTAACCGCATATATTTTTTACCTGCTTACACCAGTATTGCATTATTATTACATATTCTTCTTTAAAAGCAAATGCGTTTTTAAAATGTTGACCACATACCATATTTCATCTTCCAGGCTCAAAAATGTTTTTGGGTTTGCATTTTCGGTATTAAACCTATTTGTTAAATTTTACTTTCCCGTCTCTTTATATTTTGAAGTTATCGTGCCCACTTGTAACCTTACATAGGGCCAAACAGACTTAGTAACAAAATTTCTTCCAAGCAACTCTTTGGGCTCAAAAAGTCAAACTATTCGACAAAATTATTCTATTGCACCTATTAATAGTAATCTAGAAATTTGGTTTCAAGATCACATACCAAATTTCATCTATCATGCTAAAACGTTTTTATTTCTATATTTTATACTTTAACTTTTACTTACATTAAATTTTATCTATCAGGCTCTTAATCTTGTGTAGTAATTATCGCGTTCATGTGTAACCTTACAGACAGACAAACACATTTCTTCTAAATGAATTCTTCAGATTTCTGAGAAATTTCATTGAAAATTCCCCAGAAATCTACAATTTTAGTGTAAAATTCAAGTATTAAATTCCATCCAACTACCTTAAAGCGTTTTGAATGACCATGTTTTGAGTTACCAAGACTTACCAAACAGATAGAAATCAAATTTTCTTGAATTCAGAGGGGTATGGAACACAAAAATTCAACAAATATTGAACTAAAAATTCTTTGTCAATAACAATATTTTCTATTTGTATATTTCATATACCACAAAATAAAAAAAATCATTTTGAATTTACTATTTAATTATTAGCCATTTTGCTTCGAAACTTCGAACCGAGGTGTCTCAATACACGCATCAACAATCATTATTTAAGATTTATGACGCAACGACACCGCAAACTAAATATCAACCTTATAGCCAGAATGAAATTTCAAACCTAGCGATTTCCCTTCCCACCAATTCACAGTGGCGTAACCCCAAAATGCGGGTCTTCACGCCAATCTTCAGTTGCAAATGCGCATTTGAAATGCGCCAACCATCATTCCAAAACGAGCCAAATACCAGACCATCGAACCCGCATGGAAATTGTAATACAAAACCGTCTTCTCTGATTTGCTTCTGATGCAAATCAGAGGAAACGGTCTCTGTTCATATCAAGAGCTTCGTTCTCTGGAGCTCTTGAGCTGGAAGTGACTTGAGTTCGATTGAAAGAGAAAGCTCTTTTCTTCGATGGTTCGGCGATGATGTTATTGGGTTTCGGTCAAAACTGTAAACTGCAACCGTCGCCTTCGATTTCGGATGTTTTGATTGCAGAGGCAGGTGGTGTTCTGAAAAACAATCGGTTCTTGTCCGATGAAATTTGCATTGCGAAATAAACACTTCAGCGCGTTCCCACATTTATGCG
>JAOUZG010017314.1:1281285-1315578 GCA_026289955.1 Argiope argentata
AAAAATTTAATGAGTTAATATTTGAAAAAACTGTATTAACATCAAATGTCATCTCATACAAGTTTCAAAAGATTTACTTGAACTCGATTGGATGAATAAAAGGTATTTTATTACAGATTGAAAATTTGAATAAGATATAAGGAGAGTGTGATCTAAAGGTTGGAATTAAAAAAACACCCATCTAAAGCATAAATTTATCTTAACTGGAGAGTATCTATGCAAGAAAGTTTTGTCGAGACAACTTCCACAAGGTCAAACAACGGCATTATGAACTTTTACGACTGTTCTTTGCTCATAGAGCAATCTTTTTAAAATTAATATTTACATTTTAATAATTAGCTTCCTTCTTTTATTACACTTTTTGACGCAATTTTGCTGTAAATTTTAAATTTCTCGATGCTTTAGGGATTTGAAACTGTAAGCATAGCTCAGATTTGGTGACAATGCGATGATAACTCGTTTCCTTGCCTATTTGTTGGTTCGTCTGATTGGTTGAAATTTATTAGCAGATTTTTACTTCTGATTGATGGCGCCATGATAAATCGTTTGCTAATCGGGAAGTTGATTGAAAATTTCACACAAAAAAAACGTGAAAAACGGAAATAACTATTCAAACAAATATTTTTAATGTACTACGTTTGTAAAAAGAACGGCATTTTAAGTCATTAAAAAAAGCGATATACACTGAAGTGACAAAAGCCATGGGATGACTATGAATGTGAATATCGTGTCGGTCCTCCTTTTGCCCGGCGAAGTGCAACAACTCGACGTGTCATGGAGTCCACAAGTCATTGGAAATCCTCTGCAGGAATATTGAGCCATGCTGTCTGTATAGACGTCCATAATTGTGAAAGTGTGGATGGTGCAGGAGTTTGGGCACGAACGGACCTTTCGATGATGTCCCATAAATGCTCGATGGGATTCATATCGGGCGATCTAGGCAGCCAAATCATGCTCTGGAATTGTCCGGAATGTTCTTCAAACCAATCTCAAACAGTTCTGGCTAGGTGACATGGTGCATTGTCATCCATAAAAATCCCATCGTTGTTGAATGGCTGCAAGTGATCTGCAAGCAGCTGAACATAACCATTTCCAGTCAACGATCGGTTCAGTTGCACCAGAGGACCGAGTACATGCCATGTAAAAACAGCCCACTCCATTATGCAGCCACCACCAGCTTGAACAGTGCCTTGCTGACAGTTTGGGTCCAAGGCTTCGTGGGGTCTGCGCCACACTCGAACTCTACCATCAGCTCGTAACAACTGAAATCGTGACTCATCTGACCACACCACGGTTTTCCACTGGTCTAGGGACCAGTCGATATGCTCACGAGCCCAGGAGAGCCGCTGCAGGCGATGTCGTGCTGTCAGTAAAGGCACTCGAGTCGGTCTTCTGCTGTCATAGTCCAATGAAGACAAATTTCGCCGCACAGTCCTATCGGACACGTCCCTCGTACGTCCCACATTGATTCCTGCAGTTATTTGACGAAGTGTTGCGTGTCTATTAACATTGACCATTCTACACAGACGTCGGCGGTCTCGGTCGTTAAGTGCAGGTGGTCGCCCACTGCGCTGTCCATGATGGGATGGGATGCCTGAAATTTCATACTCTCGGCACACTCTTCATACTGTGGATCTCGGAATGTTGAATTCACTAACGATATCTGCAATGGAATGGCCCATGCGTCTAGCTCCAACTAACATTCCACGTTCAAAGTCTGTTAATTCTCGTCGTGCCGCCATAAATCACGAAAAAACTGTTCACATGAATAACTTGAACACAAATGAAAGCTCTGGAAAATGAACTGCGCATTTATACTTTTTCGCTGCGATACTACTGCCATCTGCATATTTGCATTTTTCTATCCCATTACTTTTGTCTCTTCAGTGTATTAATTCTATTTTATTTAAACAATTGTTTAATTTTATAATGACAGCAACTACTTATATAAAACAAAAGTACACTTTCTATTCCAATGTGTAAGCGTATTTCTAAGCATATACATTTCCCCAAGTAAATTGAAATTGAAAATATCTTCCTGCCAATGACATGAAGAAACTGTGGGAATGGTCTCCTCAAAAATATCTCGCATACTCTGTAATTAAGAAGTCTTTCCAGAGAAGACCTTGCTTAGCCTTCACTCCCAATAGTTACGAAATATTACCTTTTGTCGTGAATTTAGTATTTTTCTTGAATCCATTCTGTGATAGTTGGTGAGTTATTTGGTGATTAATCCCGGCATGCAATCAAATATACCCAAAAAAATTGAACTTGAATTTGGATACACATTTTCTCCAAACGTCTAAAACAAAGATTTGTCATATAATTACATTTATATTAGCAAAATAAAATTTGATATATTTTAGTCACAGCATTTCAAGTCATTGAGTTTGTCTGTTTATGAAATAATAGAATGGCATATAGTCAACCCCATCTTGGATTTCACCTAAAATTTGGTCGGAGTCTATAGTAAATATGTTAAATCTGTATACAGAATTTTATCTAAGTGGTTCTCTTCGTTTTCTAATTACTGTGCTATGTTACATTCTTCAGACAGACAGACTTCCTCTGAACAGAGTTTGCTCAAATTATGGTAGAAATCTACAAATTTGTTAAATACAGTATATCAAATTTCATAAATCAAACTCAAAGTTTTTTTTTTGGTACCTTTGTAACAGAAGGACATTTTCCAAAAATGTATTTTTCGAACCCAAGCACATCTAAAAGATAAAAATTTGTCCTAATCCAGAGTTTCTGACGATCATTATACTTTTTCTCTACTTCATATAGAAGAAAATAAAAAGTTAAAATATCTTTTTGACTTGAGCGGTAGCTTTTCAAAGCTACAGGCGTTCCTTTGAAATCACTCCGTATTTTAAAGCTGTTTGTTTTGGACCCTTACATCTTAGCTTAAAAGATTCTGAAAAAGGAATTTTTCCCCCCAAGGGAATATTTCTACTTCAGCAAATTTTTAGCTGCATCTGTCAGAACTAGTAAAATTCTCAGGAGACAGTTCCACTTCTCTCTCCTGGAGAGAAAGATATTTTTGTACAGAGATGTATTCCCGAGGGTGAAAAGCTTACGGGAGGAAAGAAATCCCCCATTCAGAAGTCAATATTAGCTGCTATAATCTTTGAGGCGAAGAGAAACTCGAAATTCTAAATGCGATAAATGTTAACTTCCAAAATGTTTCCTTTTTTTTATCACATGTATAGCAAAAAATTACTTTAAAACTTGTTTAATGTATTTAGTGTGGCGTACTTCTGTAAACCGAATGATACAACTGACAAAAATAATTTCACAACTTACTCAAGGGCATATGTTTGGTCTACGAAATACCAAATATTATTCAGTGACTTCATTAGGAGTTGGAGTTCCATGATTTTGTTTTCAAATATTAATTCGAATTTTTTCGAAAATTTATCTAACTATGTATTTTAGTACTAACGTATTAAACCGTCGATCCACCATCAACGCGCCAACCACGCCAAATTTCATTTCTGTGGCCAAAATTTTTTAATGCTTTTGAATACTTGGCAATTAAGTTTTGGCGCGTAAGCGATTTATTGGCGACCGTTTTAGATTTTTGCGAAAATGATCGACGGCTTAATACGTAAGCACCTTTATTTTTATTAATAATTTTGAATATATTATAGTTCTAAAACTTTTCTTACCTCACTTTAAATGAAATAAAGTAGGTTTTAAAGTCATCTAATTTTATGTCCTCTAATTTGTTGCTTTCTCATATATGAAGTATAGAGAACGTTTAACTGTTACGTTTTTAGCGTAGCGGGTTCGGATTGAATGGACTTTACTTCAGGACAGCACAAACAAATTTATTTACAGATGTTTGCAGAATGACTTGATAAAGGAAAACTTCAGATAAAAACAATCTAGCAGTCAACGGTCACTAACAGCGAAAATACAAGCCTTACGCACGAAAAACACAGTCTGCAAAACAGCTATCGTATAGCACAGCAAACAGTAAATCACAGCGAGCTCAATTATACAACGTTAACAGCAAACGTAAACACACCTCACAAATAACAAGCGAGAAAAGTAATCCGCTTGTCCAGCGAGACGCTTCACTTCCCAGAGGAGAAGAACTAACTGACGGAGCTACGGTAAATCATCCCTTATATAGCCGAGAGCGTGGAAACAGGCGGAGCTTCATGAAAAATCCAGAGGCTACCAGAATATTCTTTTCGCCAAATCAACTCGACTAGCGCCAAACTTTTTCACAGCCGTCGCCAACGCCTTCTCCTTCGGTGAGTTTCCACGGCGTTCACCCGCTTGTAACATATGATTTGCTGCTTTCCTCCATTTTCGAGATCAACTAAAAACTATGTGACTGTCTTCAGAATTAACAACTGAGCCAATTGGTGAAATAATGTCGTCATTTTATATACGTAACGGTCCATAAAGAATATTCTATATTTTTATGCTGTACTTTAATTTAGTTTGATAAAATATAGTTCATTAACGCTGGTAATATAACCAAATTAATGTAATTAATATGATGGTCGAATAGATAATTTTCAAAAATAGCTACTTTAATTTTTTTAAAAAAAAAGCAGTAAAAAACAATATATATTTTTTAAAAAATTTTCCCCAAAAGAATTTCGAAAATCTTATTGTACTTTAACTCTTTTTTGCATGTAATATCTTAAAATAAGACAGAAAAAAATGTTGCTGTATAGCAATTAAAATTTATTAAAATAAAAGAACAAGAAGCTTGTGTTGTGCAAAGTTGAAAGCTTTAAATGAATTTCTCGTGTGCGCTTTTCTAGTCTATAGTAAATAGATTAAAAGTCTTAGCTATATGCTACAATACTTTGAACCAATTTTTTAGTAGGAAGAAATTATAAACAATATCAATATATTTTTTAAATTGATATTTCGCTTGAATTATTTGATTTTCTGTTATTTATTCGCTATTTCTCTGCTATATTTTGATTTTTAATTTCTTTTAAAAGAAATTAAATTCTTTTAATTTCTTTTAATTTTCTTTCTTTCTTTTAATTTTCAATAAAGAATATTTTTTGAAGGATATTTTCTCTAAGTTATAGAGTTAAACATGTTAAATCTGAAATAATAAGTTCAAAGTCTTTCCATTAATGTGGCATGGAAGTTTGGAGAGGTGAGTACTGACCCAAGTACCGTCGTCAAAATCAGAGAAAATCTCAAAGTTATGTTCTTATTTGAAATCAGCTTTCTTCAAAACAGAAACGGGAATCATTTATTGTTATTTCTGAAAAAAAAAAAACTGAAATCAATATCGCTATTATTAAAAACTCATTTATTATTCTTTTTTCTAAGTAAAAATAATCCTGACTTTAAAATAATTTATTTCAAAAATATTAGAGCCACTTATTTAGTTTAAATAAAATATAAAATTCGCTATTATTGCTAAATGTTTTAAAATAAAATCAGAATAAAGTGCCCTAATTTAATTCCAATAACTTAATTCCACTATTTGCTCTTACTCAAAATGATTCAAACAAAAACAACTATTATTTCTAACTTAGAAAATCGTTTTCATTTATTTAAGTGAATAAACTGATTTTCTAAATTACTCCCAGAATGCAAATATTTAAATAAAACACTGATCTAAATTTCTTTATAGCCATTTTCTTCGTTCTCGTCGGCTTAATATATTGATTTTAAATAAAAGTTTCTTTCATTTTATAAATTCTATTACATAGATATTCCTGATATTTTTATAAACATTTTCTTGGAAATATATGATAATATAGGCAATTATTTGGTTTAAAATAGTTTAATCTTTCAGTAACTATTGGTTCAACCTTAAATTTATAATTATATGAAACAAAGTATTTAACGACAAAAGATAATTTTTACGGAAAAGTGTATAGAAAATATTACTTTTATTTTCATGGAGAAATATTTTTAGTTTCATATCTTTAAGTGTAGAAAAACCGGAGATATCAGTAAATTTTGAATAAATATAATGATAATAAATAAAGGTGCAAATTGTAAAATGTTATAATTAATGTAAAATATTCCAAAAAAATATCCAAATATAAGATTATTAATGGAAATATTTCTTCGATTAATTTTTGAAAATAAAATCTGTGATGTGACTAATGGCACTTGCCGTGGACAAGCCTCCGCTGATACGATCAGCAGATTTTAAGCCTAAGATATGCGTGTCTTTGTTTTAAAAGGAGCGCCATCTAGGGCCAAGAATACGACTTAGCTATACACTCGTCACAACTCTTTTAGGGGGAGGGGGCGGACTTCATTCATGCAAATTCATTCATACATCTCAGATCGTAATTTAGACCTGGAACAGAAAACGATCACCTCTGACCCAGTACCCTCAGTGATATTACTCTCGATATGGAGGACTTTGTGACCACAAACAGATTTAACGAGCGCCAATCGTCACACACTCGGGGAATCTTTTGGCCGGTGACCTTCGAACCCGTAACCTAAGGAGCACGAGTCCAACGCTCTACCAACCAGGCCATCCCGGCCCTATAAAATCTGTTAATTAATAGTGCTTTTATATTATTACAAAACTGACAAGTTTTAAATCTTAGGAACTAAGTGGATTAAAATCTTCTTTTACTGGATTTGCAAGCACTTACTAAGCAATCTCTTTGACGGGCCCTCTTTTCAACTTTGATGTCTGGTGGTTAAGAACCTTGAATTCAAGTACTCCATGATACTCTCCTCAAATTGGCAATTTACATAGCTCTTTATGCATGGTAGAATATATTATAACCCATTGTTCATATCCATTTAGCTTAATATTTTATTCAATGTTTTTCTTCTCATTTCATTGTTATGCATCAAATGGAAATGCGAAAATAAGTGAAATGAATTTATACAAATCAAAACACTTCAAAACATTGTGTGTGCTGCCTTGATTAACTTTGGCGTATTGTGTGAAGCAATGAATATTTATGTTTCATATTTGTAGCTATCGTTCTAAGAATTGTGTTCTGTCAATGTGTGATTCTATGAATGGTTGTGTACCATCAATGTGTGATTCTATGAATGGTTGTGTACCATCAATGTGTGATTCTATGAATGGTTGTGTACCATCAATGTGTAATTCTATGAATGGTTGTGATTGTTTCATTCTATCAATGTGTCCGTTCTATGAATGGTTGAGTACCACCAATATGTGATTCTATGATTGGTCGTGATTGTTTTGTTCTATCAATTTGTCCGTTCTATGAATGGTTGCATACTACCAATGTGCTGTTTTACGAATGATTGTGGATTGTTGTTTTCTATCGATGTGTATGTTCTATAAATGTTTGTATTTTATCAATATGTCGTTCTACGAAGGGTTGTGGATTTCTGTTTTATATTGATGTGTTGTTCTACGAATGATTGTGAATTGTTGTGTTCTCTCGATGAGTTGTTCTATGAATGGTTGGTGATTGTTGTATTCTATCAATGTGTCCTTCTATGAATGGTTGTGATTGTTGTTTTCTATCGATGTGTCTGTTCTATGAATGTTTGTATTTTATCAATATGTCGTTCAACGAAGGGTTGTGGATTGCTGTTTTATATTGATGTGTTGTTCTACTAATGGTTGTGAATTATTGCGGATTGTTGTTTTCTATTGATGAGTTGTTCTATCAATGGTTGTGAATTGTTGTGTTCTGTCAATGTTTCATTCTATGAATGGTTATGGATCGTTATTTTCTATCAATGAGTTGTTCTACGAATAGTTGTAGATTGTTGTTTTCTATTGAAGTTGTTCTACGAATGGTTGTGAATTGTTATGTTCTATCAATGTTTCGTTCTATGAATGGTTGTGGATTTTTATTTTCTATCAATGTGTCAGTTCTATGAACGGTTGTGTACCACCAATGTGTGGTTCTATGAATGGTTGTGGTTTTCTATCGACGTGTCTGTTCTATGAATGTTTACATTTTATCGATATGTCGTTCTACAAATGATTGTGGATTGCTGTTTTCTATTGATGTGTTTCTCTACGAATGGTTGTGAATTGTTGAGTTCTGTCAATATTTCGCTCTTGAATGGTTGTGGATTATTATTTTCTATCAATGTGTCCGTTCTACAAATGATTGTGGATTGTTGTTTACTCTCGATGAGTTGTCCTATGAATGTTTGTGAATTTTTATATTCTACCTACGTGTCATTCTGTGAATGGTTATATCAATTTGTCATTCAATTATTGTTAGTGAATTGTGTTCTTTCAGTGTGTTGTACTTCAAATGGTTGTGAACTGTTGTTTTCTATCAACGTGTCATTCTATGAATAACTGTGGACTGTGGTGCTCTTTCAATGTGTCGTTCTACGAATGGTTGTGGATTGCTGTGTTCTATCAATGTTTCGTTCTATGAATGGTTCTGAATAAATTGTCTTGTAACAAAAATATTTAATTTTATACGACAATTTATAATAATTTTGGATTGTTAAATGTTATATATGCCCCCTGGAAGAAAAGAACTTATTAATTTTTTTTCTTATTTTCAGTAATATTTTGTATCAAATAATGGAAACATGTTTTCATTCTTTTTAAATACTAAAAAATATTGTAACACTCAGTTAATGTGATCAAGTCACAACTCGTGGTTTCTGTTCAGTTTAAACACATAGCATATCAATCAATTGTTTTTGTTGCTCCCGATATTTGTTTCTATAAAATATTTATTGTTTATCCTTATTTATATTATTAATTGTAATAGAGATAGATCTGTCAAAAGAAATAAACTTTAAAGCTATTTATTAGGAACTTTCAAATAAAGAAAACAGGTGGATTTTAATTTTATTTTAATGCATGATTCAATGCAAAAACTGTGACACAAGTATTTTAATAATAACGTCCAATATGAATTTGAAGGTCCCAAATTCTTTCAGCAAATAATCATATTTATAATTTGTTTTATTTAATTTCCTTAAATTTTTGTTAAGTTTTCCGCTTTTGTTTGAAAACAATTCTAAAAATCTGGAGCTCCATTTTTTACAAAAGAACGAAGACTACAACGAGCAGACGCTTTATTTTAAGAATTCTACGATGATTTAATTAAACGCGCATTGATTCATTAAATTCGTAATTTTTATAATGTAACATAAATAATATTTCGTTACCGTTAAAAGAAATTTTCTTGTTTTCTTTTAATTAAGTAAATAGAAATTAGAGCAATTTAATTATACTGGTTTAGAAAATGAGCTAAAGTATTATAAGGTAAGGTTGTTGGCTAAAGTTAAAAGACACAACAACGGCTTCGCTTTTAGAATTGGGAGTGTCAATCGTAGTAAATTATCAAATTTAATAAATTTATTTATTACTTTAAAGAATGGAGGAATATTTGAAATGCTATTTCAAACAAAATTTCGCATTTATCTCTTTTGATGATAAAATTTAAAAATACACTTGTGTGTGCTGACAGACTTTAATCTTGAACGATCCGACTTGGCACATTTATACTTTGGAAGGTAACAATGTGCAATTTGAAGTAATTTTACTAAAATTTTAATAAATTTAAAATTAAACCAAAATTTGATGCTCTTTACTATAATTTTTGGAAATATTACAGATAAAAATGTTCTTAATATTGTGTTAAATTTTAAAAGCATATTTTCGATAAAATAAATTTTTGTCGCATATTTTTAATATAATAATAATAATAATTTTGTCGCATATTAAAATAAATATTTTAAGCTTATTTTACAAAATATAATTCACCATTGAAATGAAACTCATATTTCATTGCTACTACAAATATTTCACCCTGACTGTTTTCGTCATTGATAAAGACATGAATATTCAAATTTATGCTTTAATAAACAGCGCAAATTAATAAAAGTTATAGAATTACGTTGTATTTACAAATAAATCGTAAATTCTGAACCAAGCAAAGATTGAATGTTTTATATATGTTAAATTTGAAATATTGATACGATAAAAAATTCCTAATATACATTTAGATGTGTAAGGACAAAAACTGAAAATTACAAAAATACATAGCACTATGAACAGAAAAAATTGGAAGGCTTCTAAAATAATATGAGTGATATTATTATAAAATTTGAAATTTAAAATTACTTTACTGAGGAAACTATTGACACAAAGTGAAATAAAATATTTAATTTAAATTTTTAACAATAATTAGTTTTGATTGGCCAACTGGTGGCCAAAGACGACTAGTATAGAAAATAATAAAGAAAACTTCAAAACTTTGCTCATCGTATTATCAAAATAACATATAGCCGAAATCTTGGAACAGATATAGCGCATCTTCCCCATGATCAAGGCGTCCTTGGTTTGAGCCCCGGTTCGGGCAAGATTGTTTTTATATGTTCTGTCTGTGATATTCGTGAAAGTGCCCCCGTTTAAAAGGAACTGTGAAAACGAATGTGACGCGTGAGTTGCTAATACGTAGTCTTAGCCCTAATTGGCGTTAATTAAAAAAACAAGAGACGCACACTCGGCTTAAAATCGCTGAATGCTTCAGCGACTTTAACCATGGCAAGTGCCATAAAAAACAACAGCAAATAACATATCTGGCCAATATTTAAGATAAGCATGATATAACTTTACTTACATACCCATAATTCTAGAATTTTGTCAAAATAAAGTAAACAACCTCACTCTCAATTTATTTAATCCACAATTAAATTCATCGAACAACTAGACACTTGTTTTATAGCGGTGCAAAATAGTACGTACATTTTTACTCCTAATTTTCTTAATTTTAATAAATTTTTTAATTGTTATATCTTTAGCATATACTCATAATTGCAATTGATTTTCTTAATAGTTATTTGATGACTCATTGGCTAAGATTTAGTTAAATTAATCAGCGAAAATATTTTTAAAAAATTTGAAATCTTTAAGCAGGGAGGAAATAAATGAAAAATATTGATTACAAAATTCCAATTAAAATATCATAATTTCTAAATGAACCTTAATAAATGAAAATTAACTATATTCCAACATATTGTAAGTTATATTTCCATTTAAAGGGTTACTTCTCAATGATAGTATAAATCAAAAACGATGAAAAATTTAAAATTTGAAACGACATTACCAAAGTACGAGAAAAGTAAACAGAATTTTTTCAAACGTTTGTAAAAATTATGGGAACGGTTTAAAATTGATGAAAGCAATGAGTTATTTCTTTGTAATTATCGCATAAAACTAGCTATATAATTTGACAAAAACAGAAAAAATATACAAGGAAATAAATGTAATTAAAAAATAATTTTTAAAATTATTTATTTAAAAATTATTTATTTATTTATTATTATTTATTATTTTAAAATTATTTATTTTAAAATTTTTTATTTAAAGATGCATAAAAATAATTTTTGTTCGATTAAATTTTTATCTGTATCTAACGTCAAAATATTATATAATATTTGTTTAAATAAAATTCAGTTTAAAATTCCAAAGATAAATAGTATAGAGTTCTATTCTTCAAAGTTTAATGCTGGAAAATTTGGTAATTCTTGGTGAAATAGTCTATTCGTAGAACTTACTCACACAGACAAACAATAATTATTAGTAGTAATTTAGATGCGATTATGTTAAAATAAAAAACATAAAATGCAAACGATGGATTATATTTAATGCTGAATTAATGAAGCTAAATATTATTTTCAATCTCAATTTATAGAAATAATATAAGCAGTTAAAATATGTCATTAAATATCTGAAGCATAAAAATTCTATAAAGAAAATCAAAAATTTCATCAAACCAATCTTTAAATATCTTACATTAATATCTTACATATAAAATTTAAATTTCTCATTAAACATCGCGTTTTTTTTTCTCTCGATATTTTGAATTCTCAATTACTGTATCTTTTTCCGTGTAGATATTTCCCATTAAATTTTATTTTTATTTTATTTCGTCGAAAGATCCGGTAGAAATTGACAGAATTATTGCTTCGCAGTAACAATCGATGGAGAAAGGATCACATTTTAATCAAACTCAGTGGCCCATTAAATTCCGTTAAGAGATATTTATTAGACAATTTTTCGGCAGAACAAAATAATTAATCTTTTACTCTAAACAGGCGATTAAACTATCGTTCAAGGAAAAGTTCTGGTATTTTTTTTCTAGCTTAAAATTAATTTCTAGAATAAACGTGATAAACAAGAGCAGACGATTAAAAAAGTTTCGAAAGCATTAATAAATAGATTCTATCTTTTACGCAGTTCCTTTTCTGTGTAATAAAGGCAGAATCTTAATGTAGTTAATATAATTAACTTAATACTTTTTTTCTTTTCTTTTGTTCTGGAAATTTATATGCAATCTTTATTTTTTGTTAAGATCTAGTATTTAGATTTATATTAAGGATATCATACTTATAAAGTTAGAATTCTGTAAATAATAATAATCTATTTTTACGTATACAGAATAATATATTTTTATAGAATAGAATAATCTATTTTTACGTATACAATGACTCAAACAATTGAGAGTTCTTATTTTTACTGATAAATCCAACTTTAAACATAAATAATACATCACCGAGAAGTGCAAACATGTTTTAATTTTTACACATAACAGATGCTCGATTTAAAGTAAAAATAAAGAACAATCAACGAAGCACTTCTTAATAGAAATTTTCAGAAGCAATTTAAATTAACATACACAGATTTTCACCTAAAAATAATGAGAATACACCAACTAAAATTTTGCAATTTCTCGCATCGAAAGAAAATATGAACATTTAGTTGCATATCTTTTGGCTTGTATAATGGCGTCTAAATGTCATGATACCGATTCGACCAATTTTTTGTGATATCTAAATATAATTTATACCCCATTATTATTGCAACACTTATTTTAAGTAGGATTTGTTTTTAATTTTGTGTTTTAAGATCGCTGTTTCGAGTGGGACCCACAGCTTTTCAATGACACTGATGTTAGGGACTGTGCGTATGTAAGGTGCTGTTTATAATGAAAAAGGTACCACATTTTGACGTTACGCGTAGTACGTTTGTGGTCATTTTCCTGCTAGAAAATGAAATTCCCATCTAAACCAAATTTTTAGCATCTTTCTTTAGATTTCTGCAAAGTATATCCAAGTAAATCATAGGATTCTTTATGGCATCTATACAAACTAAATTTCTTTAACCGAATGAAACCATACAACCTCAAACCACGATGGTGTCACCATCATATTTGATTATAGGACGTAAATTGTTTGGACTCAAAGCATTATAGGGCTTTCTACAAAGAGTTCGACGACTGTTACTGCCAAAAATATTGAATTTACTGTCATCACTAAATATTACTTTCTTCCAAAAGTTACTGTTGTTTCTTCTTGTGGCACTTTTTCTATAAATTTTCTTTGTACATACATGTTTTTTTTTATTTAAATTTCTACCAAAGAAAATTTATTTTTTAAAATTATATTTCAACTATTTACTATAATTTTTATCGTAATTATAATAAAAAAATATAGCAACGGTGTATCAAAAATATTTGATAATAATTTTATTTTTGATAGTTTAATTTTCATATCATTTTCAACGTTGATTTCAGAAATGAGATCCCATTTATGTCGCGTTATTTTCCTAATAAAATAATTTCATATTTCAAAATAAATAAATAAAAATTATTTACTCTCTTTATCTGATCGCTGATGCTTTCATCCTATTCAAAATCGGCATAAATTAAATGAAAAACAGATAATAAAAGGCAGATAAACTTTTTTAGAAGAGTATTCTTTTTTTCTTAGAACATATTATTATCATTTATTTATTTATTTTTGTTCTTCATTGATTGAAACTTAATAAGAATGGAGTGTAATAGATACATGAAAGAACTATGTATTTTCATTGTTGAAAAATATTTTAAAAATAATGAAAATAAGTTCGAAAATTTTAGAATTACCCCCCCCCCTATATCGTGGGATTTAACACCAATGGATATTTTTATGGGGTTATTTGAAGTTAATGGTCTATGCCAACATGCCTACAAGGGCGATTGAAAGTGGACATCAAACATTGCATCAACGTAATTTGGAAACATTTATTCAAAATGGGCCTAGAAAATTTCGTCAAAAGAGTGCGTATATGCCACCAAAGCCGTGGAGACCCTTTTCTCTACGTGTTATAAAGTACATAACGCTATTCTGAGTACTTTACGATCTATTAAATATATGACAATTTAAAGGAAATAAACTTTTTTTTATTTAATTTAAATCTTGCGTTAGCACGTTATTTTTTGTGTAACTCTCCATTTTTATTAACCCTAAGCTATTAGCTGTTAAATGATTTTTTTACAGGTTTGCCAATACCTTACTGCACGAATGGTAACAAATTCATATCTAGTGTGAATTTTGGGTCACCTTTCATATAACGCAGCCAGTCTTTCTAGACCCTTAATCAGCTTGATTCATTTTAAAATATTCATGCAAGTGAAAAATGATTATATAATACAAAATGTTTAAAAGATTAGATCAGGGGTTCTCGAACTTTTAGACATTTCGACCCCCTTTTTAGACTAATTATTTTGACGACACCCCAAATTTTTAACTCTGTCTAAAGTTTAGACAGAGATTTTGGAAAATTTTACCCTTACTCAAGAGTTCGTAGAGCATGTGTCGGGTATTGGCGTCACATCCCTTGACACTTCATCTCTATCCTTACTAGTATCATCTCATCTCGAAACTTTGATTGAACAGTTTGCAGATTGCATTCCAGTTAAGGATATGAGTAGGGTTGTGCGGATAGTCAATCCGTTCAGAGAGCAAGCCGTAACAAAAGCTAAGCTAAGGGTCCGTCATCATGATCAACTGATAGAGATTTTAAGAGATCAGTCAGCTAAAGTAACTTTTAACAGAGCTTATATCAACAAATTTTGGCTACGTATTAAAAAGAAATACCCAGAACTGTCCACAACAGCATTAAAAACTTTGATGCCACTTTCTACATCTTACAACTGTGAGCAACGATGCCCCATAATGATAAATTTAAAAACAAATTCAAGAAATCGTTTGACACTGGAAAATGACATTGTTTTATGCGTTAAACACATGAAAAAATTGGTTAATTCCAAACAAGCTCATGTATTCCATTAACTAATAGAACACAAAAACCAACTTGTATGTGCATTAAAAGCTTTATGTGTACTCTTTTTTTTTAATGGAAACTAAAGCAATAAATTAATTTTCTTTAAAATTTTCTTCCAAATTTCGCAACCCCCCTGGACACATCCCGCGATCCCCCTGGGGGTCTCGACCCACCTTTTGAGAGCCCCTGGATTAGATAATATGCTTCCCATACTGGAATAGCTTTTTCTAATCTATATTCCGAATTGAAACACACTGAAATTTTCAGAAGTTGTACCTTTGGCATTAAATATTTTGTGAAACATCGTTAGATAATAAGCATAACATTTATTCGTAATCTAATAATCGAAATTAGTGATTGTTTCACTATACAAACGAGGTAAAGAGACACTCAATCTTTCCTTCTTATTGTTCGTAAGTAAGTCATTAGAAAGAGGAGATGCATATTTGAATACGAAAATTCAATGATACTGTTTTCCATGAAGGTAATTTACAGAATATCAATCTGGATGCTTATTTCTACATTTGTTATATTGAGAGTTAAAGTCCTATTAATTAATAGGCTGATATGAATTAAAGGCAGATAATAGATAGAACTTAGTGCATAATATTATCCGAATAATTGCTGATACTTCCCGTTGCACAAATGATATTGGATGATATTCAAATGCTTTACATTTCGCTTAAATTATGATGAGTGCGTGTATATTTGAATTTGGCGATATAATTCGTCATGGCGATGCTTTTACAAAAAAAAGAATAAGATAAATTAATATTTTTTCTGAACTTATAAGAGCTTATTTCATATTTAAGAAATGGCTTTAAAATATTTAAGTATAGCTTTAGCTTTTCAAAGCAGTCTTGTCACAAAGAAATTCGATTTTTCGTAACAAAAAAACTAGTTTTAAAAAATACATACATTTAATAAATTCATTTTTCATTGTGCAAATATATCTATTCTAATTACCTTTGGTTTGTAAATTACTCTTGCATAGTACAAAAACTCTCATTAAAAAATAAGTTAATGACCACAGCAAATAAAACCTAGATAAATGTCATTTTGAGCACGTTATTATATGAAATGAAATAAACAGGAAATGTGATATTTTTTAAAAAACAATAAATGCGAGACAAAGTTTTTTTTGGATTGTTTGCAATACGAAAGTGACTCGTTCTAATGAAACGATTAAAATGAATAAAAATATAATTTAACTCACAGGAGCACGTGGTACTTGGCCGTTCAAGAAATGATGTTCTGACATGATACATTGAAGTATGCATAGCAGATGTCATTTCAATCTTTTTTTGATATTGCAGATTAAACGACACCGGTGACGAGAAATTTTCTTATACAGTTTTCTCTCAATGAGATATCAAACTGGAGAATAGCTGAATTGACGAAAGTGACGTATTAAAGGTTTATTTAGAAAAAGAAAAAAAAAGACTTCAAAAAGTGTTCGTTTCATTATATACAATTATACCAAAAGTAATATATTATAAAATAAATATTACAAAATATTATTCTTAATTTCTACAGCAAGCAATTATTCAATGACTCTGACATCTACTTGTAATGAATCGACTTCTCTTTTAAAGTTGCACACTCATTCTTCTAGAAGTATCGGATTACTGGGGGAACCGGATTAGCGAAGTGAAAAAAAAGTACAGTGTAAATAGAACTGTGGTGGGGGTGTTCGGGGGTTCTAATAAAGTAGGTTTAGTGTAACATTTATTTATTAGGAAAAAAGGTAAGTCACACACAACACAAGATAATTTTAAACAATTACACAAACACATAGAAAAGTTTGAGATGCGTCCATGCCCGTTGCTTGAGCTTTACTGGTGTTTTCGAGGTTTGCGCTCATTAGTCTAGGTGGTGCGGCAGTTCCGGTTACAGTCAATAGTGGCTGCTACAATCTCCCCCTCTGTCTCTGATGACGTCCCGACGAAGAGACAGGACTAAAAGTATTGGGAGGTCTTTTGGCAGTCTGTGTTATCTGTTGTGGCCTTTTGAGTTTCTGGGCAAGTTGATTTGATGTAGACGACTCGGGCACACAAGGAGGTTGTTGAGTAGTAATACGTGGTGGCACGACAGATTTTGGCGGTCTACCTCTTTTTCTAAGAGGGACAACTGGAGAAGTATCCACATCTCTGAAGGGCGAAAGAGCAGATGTATGGTAGGTCGCTATCGGTTTGGATGGCTTGTCAAGGCTGGCTATCACATATGAAGTAGGAGACTTCTGGGTGAGGATCAAGTATGGTCCGTCCCGTTTTGGAATAAATTTTGAAGTTTTTTTGTTTTTGGTGTTACTTATGGGGTGCAAAGTAACCCAAACTTTATCACCAGGAGAATAAAAAATTTGACGTCGGTTTTTGTCGTAGTATTTTTTTCGTTGATCTTGTTTTATTTCGATACGTTCTCGTATGTCATTTGTAATGTTTGCAAATCTTTTCAAATACGGTGCGATTTCTGGAACGAAATTATCGTTTTCGACAACAGTCCTAAAATCTTGAACTACATCGTCTACAGTTCTTAATTCTCTTCCGAATTGCAGGAAGGCAGGTGTATGTCCTGTAGTATCACAAACAGCTGAATTCATAGCAAAACGAATATACGGGAGTTTTTCTTCCCAACTATCGTGGTCGTTTCCCACAAGAATAGCCAATCGAGGTTTTAGATCACGATTTTTCCTTTCTACAGGATTAGCCTGAGGATGATAAACTGGAGTAAGGCACTGATCTATTTGAAGAACAAAACATATTTGTTGGAGGACGGCGCTAATGAATTGTGGGCCATTATCACTTATAATACGTCTGGGAATACCATATCGTAGAAATACTTCTTCTATCAATGTGATTGCACATTCTTTAGCAGTGGCTGATTCCAGAGCAAACAGTTCTATCCAGCGGCTTGCGCAATCTTCAATGATAAAGATCCATCGTTTACCAGTAGCGCCTTGGGGTAATGGTCCAAACAAATCAATTGAAAGTGTCTCAAATCTTTGAGATTGGATAGGTGTCCTTAAAAGTCCAGCAGGTTTCAAATTAGTAGACTTGTACCGAGCACATTCCGGGCACTTCTTTACATATGCAGCAATGGAAGACCGCATTCCTATCCAGTAATAGCGCTGGGCTATTCTATGATAAGTTCCATCTTCACCATAATGACCTGCAGTAGGTGCATCATGGTATTGTTTTAACACGTTTGAAATTTCATGAGATGGAACAATAAGTTGTGCCTCTTCTGTATCTGCATCAGGAACAAAGCGATAGAGGACTCCTTGGTTCAACAAATACCCTCTTCCGGTCCAGTTTACAAAATTTTCATCTTTCGGTGATGATTCAAAGCTTTCAATTATTGGACGCAAATTATCATCTTTCAATTGAGAATCACGCATTTCCTTTGAAGTTCTCGCAGGCATGTCTGCTATCACAATAGTACAAATTTCACGAGAGGAAATTTCTACTTCGCAAACTGGCCGTGAAAGCATATCCGCAATGACGTTTGCTTTTCCAGATACATATTGAACTTTCAAGTTGAACGATTGAATTTCTAAAGCCCATCGAGCAAGTCTTCCTGTTGGGGACTTAAGAGTCAAAAGCCATTTCAAAGGTTGGTGGTCAGATGCCACTGTTACTTCTGAACCTTCTAAGTAACCACGAAACTTTTTGAGGGCCCATACGACAGCCAGAGCTTCTCGTTCTGTAGTTGAATAGTTGCGCTCTGCTTGAGAAAGCAATCTGCTAGCATATTCAATAGGGTGTTCTTCAGAGCCTGAGCCTTGAAGTAAACAAGCACCAAGGGCATAATTACTAGCGTCTGTCCGAAGAACGTATGGCTTATTTCCATCAGCTTGCTTTAACACGGGAGGTGTTATGAGACAAATTTTTAAGTTATCAAAGGCATTTTGCTGGGTGAAACCCCATTCCCATGAAGCTTTTTTCTTTGTAAGATCACTAAGAGGTCGTGATATTTCTGCAAAGTTAGGAATGTATCTGCGGAACCAGGAACATGTTTGAAGGAAGGATTGTACTTCTTTAACATTTTTGGGAGGTGGCATTTTCTGAATGGAGGAAACTTTTTCCTGATCAATTTCAATTCCTTCTTGTGTAATCCAAAATCCTAAATATTTGACACGAGATGAAGCGAAATGACATTTATCTCTATTTGCTTGCAATTTAAAAAGTAAGAGTCTTTCGAAAACAGCTTGTAAATCAGAGAGATGTTTCTCAAATGATTCTGACAAAATGATGATGTCATCGAGATATGTGAGAGTGAGAATATCATCAAGACCATTTTGGAAACGGTCCATTAACCTTTGAAAGGTTGCAGGGGCATTCCTTAAACCAAATGGCATTCGTAAGAACTTGTATGTTCCAAAGGGACACACAAATGCAGTTTTTTCTTGATCGTCTGGATGAACTTCAACTTGATGATATCCTGCTCGAAGATCGATAGTTGACATGAAAGGAGTAGGTTTTGCGTCATGCAGCAAATCATCCATTCGTGGAAGTGGGTAGGAATCAGAAATTGAAATGGAGTTCAGCTTTCGGTAATCGATGCACAGGCGCATTGTACCATTAGGTTTTGGTACCAATACCACTGGCGAAGCATATGGGGATTCACATTCTACAATAATTTCTTCTTCCAAGAGCTTATTAATTTCTTGTCTTAAGATTTCTTTCTTTGCAGGACTCATTCTATAAGGTGGCACTGCAATTGGAAGGTGGTCACTGGTATTGATTCTGTGTTGGATAAAAGGTGTTGGCGCTCCCCCTTGTTGGAAGCATGTCTCGTACTTTTTCAGTAAGGAATTAAAATCTTGTCGCTGTTGAGGAGAAAGATGTGTACCTTCATGATTACGAAGTTGACAAGGTTGAGGCACAGTGGGTACTGTTAGGAGAGCATTTATATTAGAAGGCGTTTCTATGAAAGCATACTTCTTTTGAGGGGTTTCAGAGAAGTACCAATATTTCTTCTGGATATCTAGGACGATACCTGCAGCACTTAAAAAATCAACACCGAGAAGAGTTCGGTTTCCTTTGGCGTGTTTCAACACTATCAGCTCTGTTGGAATATTTTTCCCTTTTACAATAATATTCACAATGGTTGTGAGTATTTCTGTGTTTCGAATATGTCCATCGGCTAATGTCATATCAATTGTTTTCTCTTCAAATTTCATACCATGCTCTTTGAGAAGTAGGTACAGTTTTTCACCAGCCACAGAATGTGTAGCACCTGTGTCAGCACACACGGCTGCTTTTTTATTGCAGATTGAAACTTCAATTATGTTCAGTGGGTGAACATCTGTTGAAAAACTATAGAAAGTCATTTGATTCAGATTTGCCGGGAAATCATCGCTTTCTTGGATTTTTGGATTGCATATGCGGCATTTAGATTTCATTACTCCAGGCTCTGTCATTGCAAAAGGAGTCCCGCCTACTTTGACTGAGGACTCCGGGATCCCTCCTGCTTTGACTGGGGAACCCAGACAGAGGCTTTCTATCAAAAGTTTGTTGATTTTGCAATTTTGGACCTTTGGGGTAAAAAGTTCTTTTGCCTTTATCAAGCCTGACTCTGTCAGTTTGTTTTGAATAATATGGCTTATCCACACAGCTATTCAGCATTTGGGATTCTTTCTTGCTTGTTCGCAAGTTGTCGTAAGCGTCTAGTTTTTCTACTAGGTCATCAGGGGTAACCCAATCACACCATATGTCTAAGAAATGATCCTTTACTTCTGGTGGTACCCGTTTCTTCATTTGATCTAGGATCATCAAGTTCTTCAATTTATCGAAATCTTGGATGTGGAGTTCTTCCAACCATCCTTCGAAGTAATTTCTCAGTTCAAAATGGAAATCTTTCCATGTTTTGTCCGGAGTTTTTCTATGAGTTGCGAAAAGACGTCGCAATTTCTCTGGACTCAGTTTAAATCTTTGCAAAAGTAAATTTTTCACATGCTCGTAATTTTGAGCTTTTTCCTCAGGTTCACGAGCAATTATTTGTGCTATTTCATTAGGAAGCACAGCAAGCAAATGTGCTACCCAAGAGTCTTTTTCTATTTTCAAAAATTTAACTTGCCGTTGAAATAAATTTAAAAAAAGTGACATATCGTCTTCTTTGGGATCAAAAGTTTGAATCAAATTGTATAATTGCAGATTATTTGAAACATTGGCGACAGCAGGCAATGAAGCACATTTTTGAGCTTCTATCTGAAGTCGAATTTTTTGAAGTTCAAATTCTTGTCTGTCTTTCTCTTCACTTTTTTGACGTGCCAGTCTCTCTTGTTCACGAGCATTTCTTTCCTTTTCTTCAGCTTTCTCACGAATAGAAATAATTTCGCGTTCTTTGGATATTCTTTCTTCAATAATGTTATGTAAACATTCGCGCATAAAATTTTCATCGTATTGTTCGGATGTAGTTATTAGGGATTTTAAAGTTAAAATCACAGCATTTGGAGGAATGTTGATATTCATTTCACGAGCTAAAGTTTCAAGATCACACTTTTTGCCCTTTCCCAGAAAACTCATTTTTTAAAACCACTATTTCACTTTATCTTGTAAAAGTGATGCCAAATTTGTAAACATATAAATATATATATTCTAACACACCGTTAATACAAAAATCAGTTGGAAATAAAGAGAATAAATATACGCTTAAATCAAATTGATGAGAATATTTAGATTGCATTTATATACAACTAGCCGCCCTTGGCGACCAGTCGGTTCGCCAGTATTAATGCTCGCTAAAATTTTCATATAATATTTTATTTAGCTGTGTCTCATAACAGGTTTTTCATCAAAATATTTTTAAACCAAACAAATTTTGATAATCATATAATTCATTTAGAGTATTATTTAGTATTATTTTCTTCAGATGTTCTGTTCATTGTGCTATTCATCTTTCTCTTTGTATCCGAGCAATGATTGTCCCGGAATTGATATATTACTTAAATGGTAGAGGGGAAGAAGGTTCATAGAATAATGAGATTCAAATTTTCATAAATGTAAACACACAAAACAATAAAGACAATTGGTTTTTAAGAGATGCGAAAGTTTAAAAAAAGCTCGGAAAATGCCGCGCACAGAGGAAATAATATTGATACACACACATCCTTCTTTTCTTTTCTTTTTTTTTCTATCCGTTTTTTCTTCACTAATTTTGTTTCTACAAACCCTATTTTCACTTTGTTATTCTTTTTTTTCTTCTGTGCCGAAATTTTATTTTGAGCAGGCATAGATTAAATATTCATACAGACTAATAATAAAAGCATCTATTTTGTTTCTTTTTTAAACATCCCGTTATCTATGAATGAAAACCAACTGCCTTCGCGCATTTCTTTCTAAACAAATCATAATTTATTACTTCCTGCTATCTCACTCAGTTGGCGTGGGGGAAGGAAATGCAGATTTTTGGCGGGAAAGTTAGAAAAGTGTCGTTTTAACTATTTTCCTCGCAGTTTTTTCATTTTTTCTCTCCATAAGAACCATCTTCGTGTCTTAACGAAACTATCAAACAAAAAATTAGCCGAATCGGTCGAGCCGTTCTCCAGTTTTGCGCTTAGCAACGCATTTCGAGCTCCATTTTTATTATAATAGATTGGAATTAGTTGAAATTTTTATACATTTTGAGAAATCTATGTTGAAAAGAACACAATCATAAATTGTTTTCAACTTATAATAAATTCACTTTATGACAAGAATACTTTCTACATATAAGAGAGATACAAAAAAAAAATCTAAAAGGATATACTCTACTCAATACGATAATAAAATACCAGCATCGAAAATGCATATTAATCATGTGAGTTCCAAGTTCAGCTCAAAGGAAAGCAATTGAAGAGAGTTATGTCTTATTCAGAAAATAGTATTGCTGAGTCAGCCAAAAATTATGCACTGGCGTGAGTTCAAGGTTATAATCGAACTGCACTACGCTTACTTAAAATGATTCAATGATTATACCTTATAAAATTGATTATTTTCTTTTCAAAACGGCGAGAAATCTTTAAAAATATAACACTTTCATAAAATTTGTGTATGCCTATACTAAAATTATCAATTATACCAATTCTTTAAAATATGGTTAAGACACACAGCAATAAAATAATTCTATGTTTTTAAACACTGGTAACATATTAGTAACAAAATTTGCATACATATTTTTCAAAATAAGTACTGAATACTTCAAGATAAATTGTTATTTATAATTACACATTGCATATAAGATTTATTATCAATTCAAATAAATCAATACTTCTTGCGACTTAGCAATTAAGGTTTTTTTTTGTAAGAACAAGGATTGTTCTACACAAGAAATTCAAACTTACCAAAATTATCCTTCGGATCAGGAATATGCAAGAAAATGAATTACCTACGGATGAGGTTTCCTATAATCATTAACCTATGGATTAGGTTTTCATGGCTGTTCTTCCGTTGGATACGGAGTGCTGAAAAAAATTGCGAGCAAAGTCCAAGCAACGGAATCGTTAAAATTAAATAAACCGGTTGGGCGCCAGTTGTGGTGGGGGTGTTCGGGGGTTCTAATAAAGTAGGTTTAGTGTAACATTTATTTATTAGGAAAAAAGGTAAGTCACACACAACACAAGATAATTTTAAACAATTACACAAACACATAGAAAAGTTTGAGATGCGTCCATGCCCGTTGCTTGAGCTTTACTTGTGTTTTCGAGGTTTGCGCTCATTAGTCTAGGTGGCGCGGCAGTTCCGGTTACAGTCAATAGTGGCTGCTACAGAACTAAATTTCATTTATCTACTATCTTCAATAACTGCAGGATCCCGTTGATGAAGTACGAACATAACACGAGTACGCGGATAAGAAGTTGTGTGATTTAGAATGAAAACTCTCGTTTTTCTTAAAATAACAACAATAATATTGGTAGCATCAGCTTATTAGTGTTCCTTTGCTGATGTCAGGACGTTCCTCTCTAAAAAAGACATGCTTATAAAAACTTTCGTGTGAGGTTTTACTGAAATGGTCTTTATTCATATATTATTTACAAAATCTCATTCTGAATAACTGTTAAAGAGGAAAGATCGTATTGAACAATTGGTTAAAAAATTCCGGTTCTCTTTTTCTTTCAGAAATATCAGCATTTTCTATAATGTACATGGGAAATCACTTTTAAATATTTTAAAAAAAGATTCCAATTTTAATGTCCTTAAAAATTAAAAAAACACGCTTTTATATTAATTTAATGATTTATAGGAAAGGAATTCTGAGAAATTACATTTATCATGCTTGTGGCATAAAAAAATTAACCTCGATAAATTATTAAAATTCTAATCAATCACATCCTTCTGGCAAAAAGCAATAAATTAAATTGAAATCTTTCAGAAAGATTCTTTCTTTGAGTTTGACATTCTAGTTTTTTTTTTTACTTTTTTTAAATCAAAATAAAAACTATATAACTTTTCACATGACTTCTGAGAAAAATTTACATTTGAATGAAGCATTCAATCTTTAATCAAATCGATATTTTATATTTTATTCAAACCCGTTTTAGAAGCATTAAAAGAGATCTTTTAAACGAAATTGAATTTCCCCGAATGAATTTGCGGCGTTTTATTTGCTAAGGAAAAAAGAAATTTATTATTTAAACATTTTTCCATTTTCTTTTCTAGTGATTTCTGAATTCAACCGATTTTAAACTTGCTGCTAGATTTAACTTTAGTAATACATTTCAGCTTTTAAAGATAAACAAAATATACATGTTTACTAGTTCAGCATTTTCAGTTTTAAATATTTTGATCCAAAGAATGGATTTTATTGCTTTGAGGCAAGACGATATTTCAACAGTCCATTTAAAAATAACTAGAGGAAAATAAAACGATTATTAATAAGCAGACGATTTTTACCCATTTTCCACACTGTTGTCATTTAAAGCCGAACAGAAAAAGATTTTTTTCATCAAGAATAACCATTAAGAATTCAATGATGAAGGTGAAATAACAAAAATAATATTATTTATTTATTTAACGAATATTATTCGTTTCGTACTCATGCTTTACCGGTTTCAAATTAATTCAAATAAGAATATGCTTACATTCGTTGAAGTAAACAAGTTAATGAAAAATAATTCAGCTCATTATAAAAAATGATATTTTTTTTTTGCTTGCTTACAGCCATGAAGATTTCGTTACCAGACACTTGTTTACAAAAGCCAAACTTCTACACAATACAGATTGGCCCATTTCCAACCAGGTGTGGTAATTATCTCGCGTTTCAGACGCAGAGAAATTTAACGAAGCTTCTAGAATTGCCATCGAGATGTACTTTTTTTCTTCTGGTTTCATTTTAGAATACAGCCAACGAAATCTTTTGATATAATGCCATTTTCTCTTTCCAAATTGTAAAAAGAATGGTTCTCAAAAGGTTGTTTGTTACCAGGTGGAAGATTTAAACATGTTTTTTCCCCTCTTAACTATTTTTTCTTTTTTTCCATTTAATTAATTGACATCTGCTTTAAGAAAACGAGATTGGTTTGCTATAAGCTTATATATTACATAAAATATTCATAGATTTTGCCTCATTTTTTTAAAAAAATTAATGATGAAATGAAAAAGAAAATAATTATTCTTCAAAAGTTTTATATTACAATAATAAAATCCCATTATTACAATATCACAATAATAAATAAATTTATCATCATGTGAGAATACGAGGCAATATTTTTCAACATATTTTAATTGCATTTATTTTTTTACCTCCTTTTACCAGTATCACACTATTATCCTGTTTGCTTCTTTGGAAGCAAATACGTTTTAAAAGGTTGACCTGCTTTTACCAGTATTGCTTTATTGTTACGAATGCTTCCTTGACAGCAGATGCGTTAAAAAAATTCTGACATACAACTATGATATCATAGCTGTTATTTCATCTCAAAATTGGAAATGAATTCCTTTTTTTTTGTCCCCCAATATTAGAAGAAATTTTTTTTATACCAAACGTGTTATATAATACGTGTTTTTTAACTTCATATTGAGTACTAAATTCTTCATTTATATCAAGCCACGTAGAAATTGAATACACAGTCGTAGTCCGTTGAATTATAGAAGCAGTTGCCGTTAATGTGTCGAGTTTAATAAGACTCTGTTCTAGTAGTTTTATATGTTTATATACTGCACTGCACGTTTCAGGAATTTATCAGTGAAAAAATAAATTAAAAGATATAAAAAGTTCATATTTTAATGCAAATGAACGTTAACTTAAATCGTAGGCCTAGTTTTTAAGAAAATTGGTTCGAATTGATTTTATTTTTCACTAATAAAAGATTATATAAATATGAAATGGGGACTTTAAGATAAAAATCAAAACATAAAGTTTTTTTGACAAGCTCTTGGTAGATGACTGCTTGTGTACCGTCTTATTTCCCTTCTTTAATCACGATGAAAGTACCCTAAGTCGTATAGTCGCGAGCCAAATACAAAGAAGTGTAATGTAATATAATATCTTCTCTATCGTAAGTCTGTAGTTAGACTTGAAAACTACTATTATTTTAATGGTATTTAAGAAAACTACTATTATTTTGAAAGATTTTCTAATTTTTCAACCATTTATTTTAATCTTTAGCCCTAATTTTTTTTTATCATTCTATTAATGTCCTTTACAAAGGATATCTTTCTCTTCCGTCCTTTTTTATTTAGGTTCTACTATTTGTTCACATTTTTTCTATAAATATCTTGTTCAAATTATCAATCATTAATAAACTACTTTTTATTCATCCAATAAAGTTCAAGTACATTTTTTAAAAACTTGTAGTTTATGATGATGTTAATACAGTTTTCTCAAATACTAATTCATTCATTAAATTAAATTCATTTTTAATGCTTTAAATAGAGTTTTAGTAATTTACAATGGCAATTGAAATCCCCAGGCAGCAACCCAATCGGTAAAATGTGAGGATTTCGATATTTTTCGCGTGAAGGTAAAGAATATGGGTTAAATTTTTGCAAAAATAGATAAATTTAAGATAAATTATTAATATTAATTGTAATTATCTAATAAAAAGTAACTAAAATAAAATTTTTCTTTGTTGACAGAAACAGAAATTGACTTATTGTTTTCATAATATTACTTATTATAACTGCCATTTTACTTTTTGTTTGCATTTTGCGTTGCTCCATTATTTCGTCATTTTTCTGTTTAATCGCTTTTAGGCGCTAATGTTTTTTGTTAACCACAAACAGTCTATACCACGCTAGATTTCGTTCTAAACTTGATTGATGTCTATCCTATAGACGCGAAATATGTGTACCGAATTTTATCTGTGCAGATCTCTTCGTTTTCTAATTACAGTGTTTCTTATATCTTAACAGCCGAACATATTCTTCCTCTGATAGGATTTAATTCAAATATGGATAAAATTTAAAACATTAGGTTTTAAAATCATATACCAAATTTCAACCATCTAGCTCAAAATGTTTTTGAGTTATCTTTTTAGTAGAGAAGTAGACGGACATTTTCCAGGTTTGTTCCTTTCGAACTTAGACGTGAAGATCCCTCAATATCTCGCGTTAACATTTTTTAAACTTTTATTATACCTTCTTTATACTATGTATACGGGAAAATAAAATTTAATAATATTTTAGACCCTGAGACGAAATGATAATATATATTCATTACAAATCAGACTATATATAGTCTACTGATGAATGCAATTTGTCTTACTATCAGAAATTACTATTCTATTTATATACCATAAGTTTTATTTAATAGAACATGACTTTTTACAGGCGGTGATACAAAATTAAACTTGGAATTCTATTGTATTGCTAGATTTACATACTCTCAAAATCTAAATTTAATCAGGAGATTTGATAAATTCTTATTGAAAGAACAAAATATCATTCAAAATCATTCAATTCAAATAGATGGCAATGCAAGAGCTAGACAGATTTTATTAGGGATGTGTTCTTTATTTACAAAGTTCCGATTACTTTCTAATTTTGAATGAAATTCACTCAAAGCAAGTTTGGCTGATTGGCTCTAAGAATTGGAAAATATATTGATAAAGTTTGGCATAGACATTTAAAATATAAATCTTTAATAAATTTTGAACCAAATATTTTCTAGGAGTTGATTATTTGCCAGTCTGTTATTCAAATACAGAATTAAGCAAGAAAAAAATCAAAATTGCATCGATTTAAACAAATGAAATTTGGTATTTGATCTTTGTTACTAAAATTGTTATTCTGTGTTGAACTTCGATTTCAATCAGTCCAAAAGAAGGCATTATTCGGCTTTCTTTACTGTAATATGGAGTATAAAATTCTCATGTGCAGGACACTTAAAATAAAATTCTGAGTAGTGGAGGTGCTCACGACTTTAGTCCACTCATTTATTATTAAAGAAGAGAAAAACGATATTTTATTTGAGAATATGCGAGAGAGTTTCAAAGAGACCACTCCCATAGATTGTACATCATAATTATACAAGAATTGCCGAAATAAAAAGTGGACAAGTTGAATAAAAAGAATGCGTTTATTGGAAATCAAAAGAAACCGTCGTTGCCGTTATAACAAGTCCCATAGTTTATGTAGCAGGCATATATCTTTGGTGTTGAAAATTGGTGATTGATTTTTGTGGAAGTCCAGCACAACTTCCTTCATTTCGTGGTCCAAATGGAAACATGTTCACTGTAATGCTCTCTTAAGTAACTCAAAGATGTGGAAGTCACAGGGTGACAGATCCGGACTGTACGGCAGAAGTTCCAACACTTTCCAAAGGAATTTTCTTAAAGACGTCTGGGTTTCAACAACTTCCTCCATTTCATCGTCCGAAGGGAAACATGTCCACTGTAATGCTCTCTTAAGTAACCCAAAGATATGGAAGTCACAGGGTAACTGATCCGGACTATACGGCAGAGGTTCCAACACATTCCGAAGGGATTTTCTTAAGGTCGTCTGGGTTTCAGAGAACTGTGGATGGTCATTGTTGTGGGAGAAGGTTTGGCCGTTCGTTTCTGATTGCTCTCCCTATTTTCTTCAGAATATTGCAGTATTCTGTTGAATTGATAGTTTTTTGTTGGGGCAGAAACGAATCAAGAGTGGACCGCGGCAATCGAAGAATTAGAAACAGTATATTACCACTGAACCGAGGTGGACGCATCCATGTATAGTTCGATTGTATTTTCGTTTTTACGATTATTTCTGTTGTGGTTATTTCCAACGGAAGTTACTATGGTAAAGCTCACTGACATATCAGCTATTTTAAGCCAAAACGAGCGTCTCTTGTTTGAAGTTAAGCCAAATGTGGCGAAGAGTACGACTTGTCCACTCACGCATAAAATTCATTTACCCGGCCCCTTTTTAAGGAGTGCACATTCCTACACCTTACAGAAATAACATAAAAAAACAACCTTGCACGTTCTGGAACTCGAACACGGGATGTCCAAATCATTGTGAAGACGCGCTACCTCTATGTCAGGACGCCGATTATTTCTTCTATCTCTAACTGTTGAAATCCATATGCAGTTCACACCTCTTACGGCCCTTTATATCTCTGTTCGGTGGCACTATTAGAGATGAAATCATTCTGATACAATCACAAATTTCCACTTTCATTTAGGCAACACTTATATAACCAGATTAATTATTACTAATCCAGGTTTTATTTGTCCTTCTTCGCTTTAGTGTGACGTTAATTTAATCCAACAATCCTCTTAAGGTTGAATGAAGATCAATCTTGAATGAGCGCAATGAATATATAAACGTAATTAAAACACGAACGGTTCTTCAAAAGACATAATAGCTTTCATTCACATAATTACGCTGTTATAAAAATTAAGCTTCTGTTTTCAAGTTTTATTCCCTTTTCAAAGGCATAGATAGAAATTTCTCATGGAGAGAATTTGTCCATTTTAATTCGCATCTTAAAATTAATTTCAAATTTCATTTTTAATTTTCGTGACGAAAATAAATACAATATGGAGTTATAAATTTCAAATATTAAAAATGGTGATCACATTGATATAGAAAAGATTTTAAATAAAAAAACTCATTAATAGTTTTTTCAAATAATTAATCATTAACTAAATTTAATTAATTTTTTAAACTTGAAATAGAGTTTTATTAGATTGCGATGAAAATTGAAATAAACAGACAACGGATCAATCGGTAAAATGCGAGGTTTTCAGTATTTTTCAATTGAAGATGAAAAATGCGAGTTTAGTTCTTTTGAAAATTGATAAATTATTTATATTAATTGAAACTATTTAATAAAAAGTAACTAAACTAAAAAATTTCATTGTTGACCTAAGTACGAAGTGACTTACTTTTTGTTATTTTACTTGTTTAAATTTAATATTCTTAATGTTTGAATCGTGTTCTTCATAAAACCATTTGATTTTTTTTCTAAGGTCATTTAAAAAAAAGTTAAACAGAGTTTTATAGTTACATTTATATGTATATTATAACTATTTTACATCTTGAAAAGCTATTTCTTGGAATTTTTACTTTTGATAGAATTTTCTTATAGAAAGCTCCATAAATTGAAATCCAATGTATATTTTTTTGTCCAAATTTAATATAACTTTCTTCAGTTTGTGCTGTAGTTCCAGGGAGAGGGAATAAATAATCTTCATTTAGAAACATTTCATAATTGTTTTAAGGCTTCAAAATTGGAAAGAAAATGAATATGTTATGTTATTTATTAATCGGAACCAAATATTTTCAAAAATCACTGAGAAAAGAAACAAAAATTCAGTTTATTTTTTAGTTTAAAAAAATAGGTAAAATATTTCTTAAAATAACAACAAAATTGTAAATAAATTATTTAATGAACTTCTAAACCAAAAGAATTTGGCATTATTTTTATTTTTAGCCAGAATTCAAATTTTTAAAATTTGTTTTTCATTTAACTGAATTTTATTTAGTTTAGTATATTTTTTTTTAGTTTCAAAGATTTTTTCAATTGTTTTTTCAAGCAAAAATTCAAAAATACAAATATTTTAGATCGCTTTTCAAAACATTGACCCACTCAGAAAGCAATCACATCCTAAATTGTTACTTTTCCGTTAGCCGGGCGCCAGCGGAAAATCGCCAAAAAATTTGACGAAATTTTACATTATTTGGCATTTTTTTTTTTGCTTTAAAATCCTTGTAAGAAATTTGGCAGAATTCCTCGATATTTGGCGCTTTTTCGCTGGCTTCCCTCTAACGGAAAAGTAACCCTAAATTTTTTCTGCAAAGGAGGTATAAAAGTTAAAAGCACTTATACAGAAATTACAGAAAAATTGCGTCTTATTATATAAATAAAACATTAACCAGACGAGCAAAGAAAAAATCTAAGATTTTATTGCAACAACTGAATTACCAAACGCCTTTTCTTCTTCATGAAAAGAATCTCAAACATCAACAGAAATAGTACGATGTATATATAAAACAACAAGTGCACTTACTCAAGCTTGGCTCATTCTGCGTCTCCAGTAGGACTTGGGTAATCGAAAAGAAGAAAACTCTTCATTCGAAAGCAATAGACACAAGAAAGTTACTTTTAGAAGTTTTGGTACTTTTGGAAATGGTTCAGCATTCAGTAGAGCTTTCATAGGAAATTTCTAGAATTTTTTCCAAGCCAGTTGCTGGTTTGGAACACTTCTCCCCTCCCCACTGTGTTTGAATTTCACTGAAACCGACATCTTCCTGGTATTTTTGTACTCATTGTTGTATCTAATTATTCTACTTAGAATTCATTTAGGAGAAATTAATGGAACAATCTAAAAGCTTTATTTGCTTGAGCAGACGTTTATTAATTTCTTTTATGAAATAGTCAATGAATAGCAAAACCACTTTATGTTGTATCCCTGACTTTTTCTCTAGACTATTCTAGATTATTTTGGCGCTCAATATTTAGAGCGCCAAAAAGATTCTGCAATCGCTATAAACACGTAACTGCATGTCTATTATATTACAATTTCTCATCTCATTTAGAGTAGCGCCAACATGATCAGCAAATTGGCGAGATTAGTTTGAAGTAAACGTGCCAAATTCACGCGGGCAACACTTGGAATAAATTTTTTGAAGAGGGAAAGCTAGAACCGGGATATTATGTTTTCGCTATATTCATATATATTTTGTCGTTTGTTTCAATTCCATATTGTTTTGAAACTTAGTTATTTTTATGAAAGCAAATCCTTATATATACAAAATTAATCTAGTAAAAAAATCTATTAATTTAATATTTTATTTTACAGAAATTCATGTTATTAATTCTACGCCCTGTTTCTATTGTTTAAAGGAGACAAAGGACGTCCAAATGTCTGCAAATATAATAGATGGTGCTTTGTAATTCCAGTGTCAAAATCATAAATTGAATTTTTTTATCTTATAAATATTATTTAACCATATTCTGTTTTATTTCTCCTTAAAAACCTCTTTCTATGTCTTTTTATCATCTAGGAATATGATGTTGTTATCGATGAGGGATTTTGAATAATTGAAGGCAACGAATAATTGAAGCTCGAAATCGCGTAGGCAATGAACGAAGCATAAATGACAATATTCCACAACATCTTTTAATCACATATATTTTTACCTGCTTTTACCTTTGTTGCATCATTATTATATATGCTTCTTTCAGATAGATGCGTTTTTAAAAGATTGATCTGCTTTTACCAGTATTGATTCAGTATTACGTATGTGTTCTGGGAGTCCCGGTTTGGGTATGGTTGTTTCTCTGTGTACTATCGATGAGACGAGTGAATATGCCCCCCCCCGTAAAAACGGGCTATGCAAGCAAATGTGGTGAGTGTGTAGCTAAGTCGTACTCTTGGCCCAAGTTGGCGCTACTTAAAAAACAAGAGACGCCTCTTTCCGCTTAAATCTGCTGCTGTATCAGCGAAAGGCTTGTCCATGGCAAGTGCCATAAGTTACAACAACAACAAATTTACGTATATTTCTTTGATAGCAGATGCGGTTTTAAAAGGCTGACGAGGAACTATGATATCATAGCTGTTATTTCATCTCAAAATCGGCTGACTTCCAAAAATTTATTTGTCAGCTAGAAAAATTGAAAATGAAAGTTAAAAAAAATATCGTTATATATATTTGTGTGTGTGTGTGTGTGAGAGAGAGAGAGAGAGAGAGAGAGGTCTCGTGATTGTTTCAAACTCGTTTAAACTGGTTAATGAATTAAATCAGTTAAGAATAACAATGACTTAAAAATAATAATATTCTGACAAGATAACTTGAAATTTGTGATCTAAGATTTCATTATTTTTATTTCCATGTTAAATACGTTAATTCATTGCATAGTTTCTAAAAATAATAGAATTATATGACAAGCATGCTATTTAGCATTTTTATACCTTTTTAACTACAAGATAAGCAATATATTCAAAAACTATACAAACGCATCGTGTTTAATCAATGCAATATGAGCTTGTATTGACTTCATTATCATAATATCCAACTTGAAATATTTATTAAATATCTTTTTTAAGTAAAGAAATACGTTTTAAATAACTTTTATCGACTAAACTTTAGTTATGCTTATTCATATAATAAATTGAAGCAGTACTTTTGTGTCCTAAAGCAATACATTATTTTATTATTGGGTAATATTGAGACTGTAAAAATGAGCATTCAAATCTCATGCGTCTAAAATTCTTTTAACTATTTCATAAGGATTTAGTAAAATTGAAAACATCTCCTTGATTTTTTTTGCAAATTCATAAAAATCAGCTCCATATAAATTTAAATTACGAATAAATTTTTTTTGTGTTAGAAAGACCAATAAACAAAAAGTTGAAAAAAGGACAGTTAGAAGAATTTACGAGAATAAATAAATAAATAAATAAGCCTTTTCGTTAATTAATAGTGAGTTTCATATTTTGAATCAAATGAGTGAAAATAATCAAATTACTTGTTAAAATTACATCTTGTGTAAAAAGAACGTTGAATAAAAAAAGTAAACGTGGTCTTTTGATTTTTGGTGTTATTTTGTTCATAAATTAAATAATTTTTTAAATTTAATAATGAAGTCGTAAATAAAAATAACTTGCACGGAATTTCATCTATTTTTTAAATAAATGATAGGAATTTGTGGTACTTAATTAATTGTTATTTTTTACTATGCATAATTTTTCTAAGCAGAGTAAAATAATGATGCCCTGCGTTCAAAGAAATATTTTCGTATAAAATTCTTTTCATTCTATGAGAAACTTTGATTTTTGCTTCCGTGTTTTGTTAGAAATTTAAAATTAAAATTTAATGACGCAGTTTATATATATATATATA